>JAMPIV010022385.1:0-349432 GCA_024509875.1 Oreohelix idahoensis
AGAAATAGGTGGGCTTGAGGACAGAAATTAGCCCCTATTTTTGCTTTGTTACAGGTTCATTTGTGTCCTAAAAACTGAGGTCGTATGTTCGAGTCAATCCCGCTGCCTGGAACCCCGCAGGAGCATAGAGGTTGACCAGACTCTACATCTTTGGTCCCCCTCAGTCTTGGGTGGGCTAAAGTAACGAACCTCAGCAGGAGTTGTGTGAAGCAAACTACGGAGAACAGAACTGTTTAAGAGAGATGAGTACACATTAGTACCATTTCTGTCAGCATTGTGAGCATAGAAACTGTCAGTGATGAGAAAGTGAAATTAGCATAGCAAGAGACAAAAATAACAACATAGCTGATAAGTGTTATATCCTTAATTAACAGCACAGCTGATATAATTTTTGTTCCTATAATTGGAAAACTTGTTGTAATATTTATTTACATATATATATATATATATATATATATATATATATATATATATATATATATATATATATATATATATATATATATATATATATATATAGTCTGGAAAAAACAGTGATGGAAGGCATGGTCCCTGGAAAAAGGGGAAGGGGTCGACCTAGACGACGGTGGACCCAGGACATCACAGAGAGTCTGAACTTGTCTTTGGCTGATGCAGGTCGACTTGCCCAGAATCGTGATGCGTTCAGAGCAGCTGTAATGGAGACAACGTTCTGGAAAGAATACGTCACATGATGATATATATATATATATATATATATATATATATATATATATATATATATATATATATATATATATATATATATATATATATATATATATATATATATTTGTAAATCACATGTAAACTTACAATTCCATTACATTCCAATTTTTTCAACATTCACCCTTCAGCACAAGAGTAGATAGTGTATATACTAAATAAATACTTAGGAAATTGTATTTGAACGACTTGTCAATTTTATCATTGTTAAGTAAAATATGTTTCCTGGTTTTGTTGAATATCACAGTTAGTTACACAGCGGAGGTGGCACTTTATGTCGGTCTCCTCTCTACTATTGTTTCGAGATCAGATCATTCACAGCCGTAACTAAGTTGTGATACCAGTAGTTCTCTCAGACACTGGGACTTCACCATTTTCTGCAGAAATTCTATTTCTGTAATTGTCAGTACTATACTGATCTTAGAGCCAAAATAAAACCTCTCGCCACATCACCCCACGAGAATAACAAATATGGCCGCCGTTTGAAATGGTTGAATATTTACTGGTCCCAGTTCTACATATTGTCCCGTGTGATTCTCGGGGGTCTCTGGTGAGACAAAGAAATAATTGGGTAACTGCTCCCTCAGGCGTGTCGTACAAGGCAAACAACATGAAATCATGCATGAAGCTGGCAGCCATGTTCTAGTAAAACGGATTGCTACAGATATCACTGATGCAAGAACGTGTACATTGTTTGGTGTAGGCTTTATGCCAGGGGATCATATGTATTAGTGGATCCCACGGGAGCATAGAGCTTGGTATAGGCTTTATGCCATGGGATACGAATGCCAGCACAGTTGTAAATTTAAACAGACTACATATTATGGCTGAGTATGTGGGGTTTTGGGTGGCTAGGCTGCTGCTCGATCTTCCCATTACCATAAAGTTTGTTCCCTGACTGGCGAGCGATTGAATCGGCTGTTTGTCTAAACAGAAAAAATATCTGCTCCCTTATAGTGACTAAGCTGCAATAACTCGATTCTCCACTTCACATAACAAACTCTGGGTTCGCTGGCTGCTAGTCAGGTAGAAAGACTAAGTGATCACTTTTATAGGGAAAATTTCCTTCTTTGAGCACATCTGCTCTTCTTTCATATTAACGCAGGTGGCCACAAAACGACGACAGGCTCTGAGCATTATCAAAGGGTCTAGGGAACGAAGATTTTTCTCTGATGCGACATGATAAAATAATTAGGTCCCTGGTTGACTGGGAGATTTGAGAAACACGGTCACTAGCATCCGAATCTGCTATGGTTTCAACGACCGAGAAACTCAGGGGACATGAAAAGGCATTTGACCGGGCAACGTTTGCGTTTTCCAGTCTACCCAGAGAAAGTTACATCATAAGTGAGTGCAAGCGAATAATAATTAGGTAGTTCTCCAATGAATCAAAAGACATCTAAAGATGCTCAGATACCAGTATGAAAGCATTTCTGTCGTCTCTGTGTAGACGAGCAAAAGATACATGAGTGGAGGAACCTCAGGGGCTGTGTCTAACTGAAGATTGACACTGAGGACATTTTACGTTAAACACAATGCAAATGAAGAGGGCGGGTAAAAAATCAGCGATACAATTTCGCATTTGACCAGAAATGTTTAGCATATGCCTTCATTACGGACAGGCCAGATTATTTCCCTGCCCTCTGTCCCATTCATTTGTGATTCCAATTCTCATATTTTGGTATTACAGTGGTGCATCGACTTCCGTTAACATCGACATTGGAAATTCTTAGAAACATATTTCCCTTCAATAATATCTTTGCGAAAAGGTGCGAGGTCATTCGGTATAGAAGATAGAAACGAAAGAGGAGAAAAACTAATCCAATTCTGCTCAGAAAACAACCTCTCCATTACAAATACCCTATTTAGACAACATCCCAGAAGGCTCTATACATGGACCTCACCAGATGGCAACAGCAGGAATCAAATAGATTACATCTTGATACAACAAAGATGGAGGTCAGGTATATCATCTACAAAGACACTCCCAGGAGCAGATTGTGATTCAGATCATGAGCTACTCATTGCAGATTTTAAGTTAAAATTGACAAAAAGTGACGAAAGGTGCTCGACCTCTCCGTCTCGATGTAAGCGCCATACCACCTGAATATAACATAGAAGTACAAAACAGGTTTTTAAGCACTGATGGCTGTACAAGAGGATATGACGCCGGATGAGCTAGCCACACATGCGAGAGATATTCCCATCACATCAGCAGAAATCATGATCCCTAGAAAAGTGCATAAGAAACAGATATACATCACGGAGGAAACATTGAGGCTCATGGAGGAAAGAAGAAATTGAAACAAACAGGGGTAGAACGGTGTCGCGAGAGGTTTCTTAATTTATGAAGAATAAGACAACCAGGTGTATCAGGTGATACTAGGATAGTTGCCAGAGAAGAGTCTGGTCTTAAAAGAAATACCCCATTCTCAGAAAAGAGCAATGGTGTATAGAGTTCATAGGTATAAAGTCAGGCTGTAAAGAATTTCTGGCCAAGATAGTAATATTCAGTACCAGAATTCTATGGTGCCCCTCTCAGAATTATACCTATGGGCTGTTATAGTATCTAGGGGATTTAATTAAATTCAAAGTAATTCAAGCTGACATAAAGTAATAAAAACAGTGAACTACAATTTCTTAATTTTATTTATGTACAGTCATCTGTTTAGATGTATCTACACCAAATAAAAGTCAAACACTACAAATAAAGTCTTTTCCTAGTTGTTAAGGCTCCCTTGTTATGAAAAGTCTTAGTGCAACTAATCCTCTGGAACCAATGTTAATGATGGTACTTGAGTTTATCTTCATCATTAGGGAAGTAGATATTGACAACTGTCATAATGACTTCACTGTTACTGATATCACTTGAATTTATCTTCAAAGTAATTATAGGTTATGTAGCTTTTGAAAATGTCACACTGACTACAATGTTATTGAGATCACTTGAGTTTATCTTCAAAGTATTTCTATGTTATGTAGCTTCCAGACTAATTTACTCATCACTGTTTTCATCACTACTAATATAACCGGGTGTAGTACGCCAATGCTCTGCGAGTCAGTCTTGTCTAATAGAACTTAACTTCTTCGCTTCCGCCTTTTCCTTGAAGCCAGAATATAAGATGGAGAAGCCCAACACTGAGGGTCCCCACTCTTCCAACTGATGTAGGTACAGGGTGCTTGTTTAAATCATACACCGCTAGGTACAACACCAATGTTCTTCTCTGCTACAAGATGAGTGACAGGATACCTCTGACCTGAAATGTAGTAGGTCTTACATAGCATCTGGCTCTAAAATCCTCCCACCCAGATTGTAGATTAGTGAGGCAGTTCAGAATAAGTGATGGTAACACAGAAAAGGTAGACTCAGTCAGTGACAAATAGGTTTATGCAATAATATAACAAATGATTACAACACACAGGAAAGGTAGACTCAGTCAGTGACAAATAGGTTTATGCAATAATATAACAACATTACAACACACACGTTCCTAATATGTCCATGACTGACATCACCAAAACTGCATAGGCGTCATGGTGAGTGTTGAGTGTCTAAACAAGTTTTATGCAATAATATAACACAGCATTATAACACACACACTTTCCTAATATGTCCATAATTGACATCATTAACTGCATAGGCCTTACGGCGAGTGTTAAGTGTATAGGCCTACTCAAACAATACATTAAATTTACAATCTTTCCTCTTTTACTATTTCCTGATAGTATTGTCTAGTCCAGCAATCAGAAAAGGCTTTAAAAGCTTCTAAAACTAACAACCTTCATTCCGTCCGGCCTTAGTTTAAATGTCGAACATAATTTATACCGCACAAAGCAGCTTTCCTTCTATGAATCACACAATGAGATTTACACACAATATCACTTCCATTAACCACTAGTAATTAATATTATACATATTATGACTTAATTCTCTTACCCACAATCTCAGATTCAACAGGCTTTTAATTAAACCCATGCAGTCTGCTTCACTGGCAATTGGCGAAGGAGCTGGGTTCTGGCGGTTCAAGAGAAATATTCCAGATTTGTTTCCCCTTTTTATTACAGGTAGCGGGCAAAAGGAAGACAAGCGATTCTATTGGCTGGCTGGGTCAGTTTATGTTTACAAAAATTTCTGTAAAAACACCCTTTCTGCCCGATCTGTCGATCATACAAAACTTCGATAATTTATTCTTCCGGTGTTTCCCAACCGATTCTTTCCATCCCGGTCTTGTTTAAACCGGCCATTTGGGCGCTACCATTTAAACACGCTAACCTTTTTCTGCCTCCCTTGTAGCGTTTGCAATCACAGTTGAAACCGGGGAAAACAGTCTTCGCTCTAAGTTATACTGCATGTAATCACTCAAAACTCCTGTGTCCATGCTTCTACAACTAAATCCATGTATCTAATGAAAGTTTAAGATTCCTGGTATTTTACTGTGCTCACTGTTCTGAGGGACATAACTTATCTTTTGGCCTGAAGTCACAAGTACACATTCACGTTTGCACAGATTCCATCTAGCAATCCTGCCGCCTACGGTTACTGAGACCGGTTTACAGCTCGTGCAGCGATTGGTCGAAAACATTTGTTGACATATTTTGATATATGTAGGCAAGGTAGGCTCTCGTTAGTTGCCCTTAGATATTGGTTCAGGACTACGCTACAAACGGAACAGTGACAAATACAAAAACTGCACAAAAAACATCAGGAGAGAGATTAGGAAAGTCAAGAAACAGAACATAACGAACACCTGCAATAGAATAGAAGAGCTGCAATTTCAGGGAAAAGATAGGGATATGTTCAAAGAAATCAGAAGGCTAACAGATGATTTTAGACCACCATTATATGTAATCAATGATAACAATGGTAACATATTAACAGAAAGTAGAGATATTGGAGAGATGGAAGGAATACTGTATAGAAATGTATGAAGATAGTACAAAGACCCCAGACATGACGATTGAAAGTGAAGAGAGAGAGAGAGAGAGCCAGAACCTATATTAGATGAAGTACGTTCAGCAATCAAAAGCCTGAAGAAAGGGAAATCACCAGGATGCGATGATATACCAACTGAACTAATCCAAGCAGGAGGAGAGGCCAGTGTCCTCGTTTATCATGCACTATGTGTGAAGATCTGGAACAGTGCAATCTGGCCCAAAGCATGGAAAAGATCTGTGTATATCCCTCTCCCAAAGAAAGGCAATTTAAAACTGTGTACCAACTATCGTACTATTGCTTTAATAAGTCATGCCAGCAAAATCCTCTTGCGGATTATCATGTAGAAGATAGAAAGAAAGTTAGAACATGAAGTACAGGCGGGTTTTAGACAAGGCAGAGGTACGAGAGATCACATCTTTAATGTGAGAAACATCCTCGAGAAATGCAGAGAAAACACTGTAGATCTTCATGCCTCTTTTGTAGATTACACCAAGGCCTTCGACTGCGTACAACATCAGAAACTGTGGAACATCATGAGAGACATGGGGTTTCCGGCGCATTTGATCCATCTAATTGAAACACTATACCATGAACAACAAGCAGCTGTCAGAGTAGCGGGAGAAACATCAGGATGGTTTGAGGTGAAAAGGGGAGTAAGACATGGTTGCATGCTCTCTCTATACTTGTTTAACATCTATGCAGAAAATATACTACTCGTCAAAAGTCAAGGGCCACGTAGAAAAACCTTGGTTGAAACCATAAAAAAATCTGATATAAACGTAAATGGTATCAGTCAAAACGGCATTTATTGAATACCAAATTGGCATGTCACGTAAAGAAATGGAAACACACATTCAAACGCAATGAAGCTGTGAAGTGTGTCACCCACCTTTTCAAAAGTCACACAATAGATATTGGACAAATAGACATTTCAAAATCGGGTATGACCACCGTTTGTAGCAAGGCATTCAAGACAGCGTAGACGCATCGAGTCCACAAGGGTCCGAAGAGTATCCTGAGGAACGGCTTGCCATTCCTGAAGCAGAAATGCAGTCAGCTGTGCAACATCCATTGGCAGGGGGTCATTTATTGACAATCTTCGACCATGGACATCCCAGAGGTGCTCAATCGGAGAAAGGTCAGGTGAATGAGCTGGTCACGCCATCCTGATGATCCCATGTTGCTGAATAAACACATTCACCACACGAGCTCGATGGGGTCGAGCGTTATCATCTTGGAGGATGGCATTACCACCTATGGCCTCCAGAGCAGGCTGAACAATTGGTCTCAAGATTTCATTCTGGTATCTTGGGCCGGTCAAGTTGCCTTGGATGATGTAGAGTGGGGTCCTGCCGTGGATGTAGAAGCCTCCCCAGACAATGACAGAACCCTTACCATAACGATCCACCTCTCGAATTGTGTCATCAGTAAATCTCTCTCCTGGTCGTCTCCAAACTCGAATCCTGCCATCATTGAATGACACAGTGAAGCGAGATTCATCAGTGAAGAGAACTTGACTCCATTGTTGCCTTGTCCATCGGATGTGCTCGCGACACCAAGCAACACGGACTCTGCGATGAGCAGGAGTAAGAGGGATTCTGACTGCAGGACGTCGAGCAGCCAGTCCAAATTCATGTAAACGTCTGCGAAAGGTGCTTTGACTGACATTAACGTTTACAGTTTGCCTCAGCTGACATCTTAGAGTGGAACAAGTCACTGTTCGATGGCGCAGGGCTGACAACAAGAGGTACCGGTCATCATGTCTATTGGTGCATCTAGGGTAACCTGGCCGGTGGCGATCATCCACACTTCCTGTGGCCTGAAATCTCTCCAAAATTCTTTGGATAGTAGAGTGTGACACTGCAAGCCGTCTAGCAACCTCATGGACAGATAAACCACTTTCATCCCACGCTATAGCCCTCATTCTTTGTAAGGTGTCAAGACTTCTTCTAGGTGGCATGGTATTTGCAAGTGATAAAACAACCCTAAGTCTGCTGATTGTAAAACAAATTAAGAGTGAACTCTGTTCACGAAAAGTCGCCATTGCACGTGGAATGTCAATCAGCACGATTACTTCACCTGTTTGGTTCTTCGGAAGTTTGAAAAAACAGATTAAAAATGTGAATTTATGGTCAGCAAACCAAATTGCACGTGATCACCATGTTTGCCGGTGAGTTGTTTTTATGCTTAACGCGCATAGAGGACTGTCAGAGTAAGATATTGCACCCATTTTTACTAAAAACTTCCTTCATTTAATCATTCTATGCGCTTATATAAAAGTGTACTGAAAATAATAGGGTTGCCCTTGACTTTTGACGAGTAGTATATTTTGAGAAATGTTCGGAGTGACCAAGAATAAGAACATTGCGATCCGTTCACAATTGGTGGAAATGCGATCCCAGAACTCAGGTACGCAGATGACAACAGTTATTCTTTCAAACAGTGCCAAGGGACTAGAACAGTTAATCATGTCTGTCAAAAGACACAGTGAGGATTAGAACCTTTTCTAAACACACACACACACACACACACACACAAAACAAAGATAATGTCCACAGACAAAACAAGATGCCAACTAAATTTACCATCAATGATGAGGAAATTGAAAATGTTACAAAATTTGAATATCTTGGCTCCATAATTAACAACAATGGAGACTGCTCAAAAGAGATCAGAAGGAGACTGACCATAGCAATGCAGAGGTTAAATAAAATGAAGAACCTATGACATAACACCAGCAAATTAATAAAAGTAAAACTTCTGAGAACGTGCATCTTTCCGGTAGCAACATATGGATGTGAATCATGGACCATTACTCAAACATTAAAGAAAAAAATTGAATCTTTCGAAGCAAAGTGTTACAGAAAAATTCTCAGAATATCGTGGACCAAGAATAAGAAAAATATAGACATCCTACACGACCTGAACATCAAGGAAAACTGGCTCATAAACAATATCATGTCCAAGAAACTGAAATATTTTGGCCACATTAAACGCCATAGTGGCTTAGAGAGAGCAGTGATAGAGGTATGGTACCTGGAAGGCGAGGCAGGGGCCGACCAAGACGACGGTGGACACAGGACATTGAAGACCCCTTGAACATGACAATGGAGGAGGCAGGAGGGCTGGCTAGAGATCGAGAGTCTTTCAGGCGGGCTGTGATGAGTGTGGCGAGAGGTTTTATTTGGCTGTAGGATCAGTATAGTACTGAAAATTACAGAAATAGAATTTCTGCAGAAAATGGTGAAGTCCCAGTGTCTGAGAGAACTACTGGTATCACAAATTAGTTACGGCTGTGAATGATCTGATCTCGAAACAATAGTAGAGAGGAGACCGACATAAAGTGCCACCTCCGCTGTGTAACTAACTGTGATATTAAAAAAACAAGGAAACAGATTTTGCTTAACAATGATAAAATTGACAAGTCGTTCAAATACAATTTCCTCATTATTTATTTAGTATATACACTATCTACTCTTGTGCTGAAGGGTGGATGTTGAAAAATGGAATGTAATGAATTTGTAAGTTTACATATGATTTACAAATATTTATTTTATATATATATATATATATATATATATATATATATATATATATATATATATTGATATATGTATAGAGATATATATATATATATGTAAATAAATATTACAACAAGTTTTCCAATTATAGGAACAAAAAATTATATCACCTGTGCTGTTATTCAATTATAGTACATGTATCATCATAACCCTCCACTCCCAAAGGAGCATAGGCCTTCAACAAACACATGCCAAGTCCTCCTGTCACGTGCCATCATCTCAAGTTCTTTCCATGTTCTCCTCATCATTTTCACCTCTGTTTCCAACTCTCTTCTCCATGTACTTCTTGGTCTTCCTCTGCCTCTCTTGCCCTGGGGGTTCCAGAACAAGGACTGCCTTGTAATGCTATCAACAGGTTTTCTCAGTGTGTGTCCTATCCATCGCCATCGTCTTCTTCTCATTTCTTGTTCCACTGGCATTTGTCTAGTTCTTGTCATTAGTTCCACGTTGGTAACCTTGTCATACCATTTTAATCCCTCTATTCTACGCAAGCACCCATTTATGAAAGTCTGTAGCTTTTTGGTTGTTGTCTTTGTTGTTCTCCATGTCTCAAAGCCATACAATAGGACTGACTTCACATTTGAGTTGAAGATTCTTATTTTCGTGTTGGATCCTATTTCTCTTGATCTCCATATATTTCCCAATGCAATGAAAGCTCCTCTTGCCTTTTGTATTCTTATGTTGATATCGCTGTCTGTCCCTCCAACTTTGTCTATATTACTGCCAAGATATGTGTATGATTCTACATCTTGTATTGGTGTTTCTTCAAGTTCAACCCTGTTATCATTACCTGCATTTATTCTCATTATTTTTGTCTTTTCCC
Source organism: Oreohelix idahoensis (assembly GCA_024509875.1). NCBI lineage: Eukaryota > Metazoa > Mollusca > Gastropoda > Stylommatophora > Oreohelicidae > Oreohelix > Oreohelix idahoensis. Next base: position 10,085 of record JAMPIV010022385.1, read on the forward strand.
TGTGTATTTTCAGACCCAATTGCTGTGACCTCTCATCGAATGTTTTCAATTTGTCCTGCATCTGATTACGGCTATGGGACAGAAGAGCCAAGTCATCAGCAAAATCCAGATCATCCAACTGCTTAGTCAGAGTCCACTGGATTCCATTTCTGTTGTGTGTTGCCGATGATCTCATAACCCAATCTATTGCCAGCAAGAAAAGAAATGGAGACAAGAGGCATCCCTGTCGCACTCCTGTTCTTATCCCAAACGGTTCTGTAAGCTGTCCTTCGTGAAGAACTCTGCATGTCATGTCTTCATATGTTTTCTTTATTAAATTAATGATCTTCAGGGGAACTCCATAATGCCTCAACAATTTCCAAAGTGATTCTCTGTCTACACTGTCAAATGCCTTTTCGTAATCCACAAATCCGATGTATAGTGGTGAATTCCATTCCAGACTTTGTTCAACTATTATTCTCAAAGTGGCTATCTGGTCTGTACATGATCTGTTTTGTCGAAAACCTGCTTGTTCATCTCTCAGTTTCTTGTCTATGGACTCTTTTAATCTCTCAAGGATAATCCTGTTTAATACTTTTCCTGGCACTGATAGTAACATAATTCCTCTATAATTTGTGCACTCTTGTAAATTTCCCTTCTTAGGCAACTTAACCAGATATCCTTCCTTCCATTCTGCTGGTATCTCTTCCTTTTCCCAGACTTTACCAAGTAATTTATATAACATCTCTGTAGCCGTGTCGATATCTGCTTTGATGGCCTCTGCTGGAATGCCATCAGGTCCAGACGCTTTTCCATCTCTTAGAAGCTTTATGGCTTTCTTTATTTCTTCCTTCGTTGGTCTTTGACCGTTAATTTGTAGCTCTTCTTCTGCTGGCTGGATGTCCGGCGGGTTTTGTGGAGCTGGTCTATTGAGAAGGTCCCCAAAATATTCTGTCCACCTCTTCATTTGCTCTTGTATATTGCTGAGCAGTTTCCCATTCTTGTCTTTTATGAGGCAACTTGTTTGCTTGTATTTCCCTGTTAGCTTCTTTGTGCTGCTATACAGTTCTCTCATATTTCCTTTGGCTGCAGCATCTTCTGCCTCTCTTGCCAACTCCTCAATATACTTCCTCTTGTCTCTTTTGATACTTCTTTTTTACTTCTTTGTTTGCTTCTGTGTACACTTCTTGAGCCTTGGCTTTGGAACTTCTGGTTTTGCTTGTGTTTAACTCTGCTTTCTTGTTTTTTCTGTCTTTTATCTTAGTGATGGTTTCTGTTGTTATCCATGCTTTTTGTTGTCTTTCCCTTTTCCCCAGTATTTCTTCACATGTCTCCTTCCATACAGTTTTGACCTGCTGCCAATAGTCTTCTGTATTCTCTACATCTTCCAGCTGTTGGAGCACTTGGAATTTGTTGGATACTGTGACCGCAAATTTGTCTCTTGTTTCCTGATTTCTTAGCTGTCCTACATTATACTGTTGTCTATAATTTTGCATTGTTGCATATCTCTTGAGTTTCATTTTTACTTTGGCTATCAGAAGATGGTGATCTGATGCCACATCTGCTCCTCTATATACCTTTACATCCTGCAATGATGATCTAAACTTCTTGTTTATGCATATATGATCAATCTGATTTTCTGTTCTATGGTCTGGTGATATCCATGTTGCCTTGTGTATTCTCTTATGTGGAAACATGCTTCCTCCTATAACCAGTTGATTTGAAGCACAGAAGTTTGCGAATAGTTCTCCATTTTCATTCATTACTCCTAGCCCATGTTTTCCCATGACTTCTTCAAATCCGGTGTTGACTGTACCTATCTTTGCATTCATGTCACCCATCAAAATTGTGATGTCTCTTCTTTTTACTTTATCCATAATTTCCTGTAGTTTAGTATAAAATGCTTCTTTCACAGACTCTTCTTTGTCATTAGTTGGTGCATAACATTGGATGACATTTACATGAATTTTCTTTTTACATGTATCAGCTGTGCTGTTAATTAAGGATATAACACTTATCAGCTATGCTGTTATTTTTGTCTCTTGCTATGCTACTTCACTTTCTCATCACTGACAGTTTCTATGCTCACAATGCCGACAGAAATGGTACTAATGTGTACTCATCTCTCTAAGGTCTGTCCTTCTTTGTTTGGTTCACACAACATCGGCTGAGTATCGTTCCTTTAGCCCACCCAAGACTGAGGGGGACCAAAGATGTAGAGTCAGGACAACCTCTATGCTCCTGCGGAATTCCAGGCAGCTGGATTGACGACCCCCGATCTCAGGTTTTAGGACGCGAATAAAACCTGTAACAAGGAAAAATAGGGGCTAATTTCTGTCCTCAAGCCCACCTATTTCTATTGTATATGATATGAGCGTGTCTCAGTGTCTGCATGTAGGATGAATGACAACATGGCTCAGTATGATTTAGCAATAGCGAGACAAGACAGGTGTCTACTTGCACTTTCTGATAAACTAATACATGGATAGCATTCAATAATATAAATTCAATGCATGAATACATTCAATACATGAATACATCCCATAATATAAGTTCAATACATGAATACATCCAATAATATGTACACCTAGGTGTGATACAACAATGTCCTTGTCCTTCCCCTATAATATACCAGGCCCTTCTCTGACAAGTGCTATATAATATATCCTAACAATAACGTTATGTTCTTATGATAGGAGTATGTGAGACGAGGACTGTTTGGTGATATATCAGGTGGGAGTTATAGGAGACAATAGATTGGAGTTAGATGAGACAAGAGATTGAGTCCTAACAAGGACTGTTTTGGTTATATTTCAGTTGGTTTTATCTGAGATAATAGACTGAAGTTATAGGAGACAATAGATTGAGTCATAACAAGGACTGTTTTGGTTATATTGCAGTTGGTCTGAGATAACAGATTGAAGTATAGGAGACAATAGGTTGAGTCCTAACAAGGACTGTTTTGGTTATATTGCAGTTGGTCTTATCTGAGACAATAGAGTGAGTTATAGGAGACAATAGATTGAGTCCTAACAAGGACTGTTTTGGTTATATTGCAGTTGGAGTTAGATGAGACAATAGATTGAAGTATAGGAGACAATAGGTTGAAGTGTGAGTCCTATTAGTCTTCGTCTATTCAATCATAATAGGAAATACAATCATTATACTTAATTTCACCAAGATACAATCAGTAACCTGATAGGTAGTATAAATGACACAAAAAATACCAACATTATAGACCTGCTGAAAGCCTGTTTTCCTAAAGGTTATCGTAAATATATTTACCCTCCAAGATTTAAAAAGGCCAGTTTGACTCGACTAGTGAAGTAGGTTGCAGGTCGATGCCCTCAGGTAAGCAATAAATCGTGACAGCTTCTCTCCTCTTCAGTCGGTCGGTATCTCTGGCGTCGCGTCGGTGATGTGTGATTATGCATAAAATCCGCCTGATTATATAGGTAGGTAAATGCTTAAGGAAAGCGTTTGGTTGGTTCCTGGCGGAGCAAAATGATTGGTTTCCTCCGGTTTAGTCTCAAGCGCTGTACAGCCTAATTTTATTCAGTTTTATATCGCCATCTTGCGTGAACAAGATGGCCGTTAATTTATTCTGTCTCAGAGACTGGTGAACGTTGCTCGTTGATTGGTTGAAGCAAATCTGTATCTCGACATAGTGATTAACAAAGTAGTGGGTTACACGACATAGCCCCCTCCTTTCCTAGCTGTGACTTGTCATAGCTGTCGTGTAAACCCCTGCTGTGGTTAATCCTTTTGCGTCTGTCCTTCCAGAGTACTAGGGTGTCGACTTAAAAAATCAGCTCCTACATTGTCTCTTCCCGGAATGTAATTCACGGTAAAGGAATAAGGCGCAAGAAGCAGACTCCGCCTTAACAATCTCGAATTTAACTTTTTAGATACAGCCAAGAAAGTTAAAGGTTGTTGATCGCTTTGGACAATGAGTGTGTCCCATACAGGTAAGGTGAAAATTTGTCGATGGACCAAATTAGAGCCAAACATTCTTTCTCTATGGTCGAGTAGTTCAACTCAGCTGCATTCAGCTTCCTACTGGCGTAGGCGACTATTAAAAGTACCTCCGGCTGGGCTTTTGATTTCTGCAAGAGAGTTGCACCAATACCTATACTGCTAGCGTCCGTCCTTAATACAAATTCCTGTGTGGTATCGGGTAGAGTAAGGACGGGTTTTCTGGTGAGTTTTGCTTTTAGCTCTGTGTAAGCTTTTTCACAATCAGCATTCCATTGGATTTTGTCAGGCTGTCCTTTCTTCGTTAAGTTAGTTAACGGTGCACACAGAGAGTTAAAGTGGGGTATGTACTTCTGATAGAACCCACATAATGACACGAATGATCTCACATCTTTCTTCGTTTGAGGTCTGGGTGCCTTCTTTAACTTCTCTGTATTCTTTGGGTCAGGAGACATATGACCTGTAGAAATAGTGTGACCTAAGAATTCCAACTCCTTACAACCGATATAGCACTTGGTAGGACGTGCAGTCAATTCAGTTTCTCTCAGTCTGTCAAAAAACATGGAGAGCGCTACTATATGCTCTTCAAATGTGCTTGTAGCAACAAGAATGTCATCCATAAAGTTAGTGATATGGGGATTTTGTAGAGGTTCCAATAATTTCCTCATCATTCTTGAAAAGATACTGGGAGCATTTTTCAGGCCAAAGGGTAGTACATTAAACTCGTAGTGTCCGTCTGATGTACTAAATGCCAGCATTTTCCTAACTTCTGGTTTCACTGGTGTTTGGTAGTATCCCTTGCTTAGATCTACCTTCGATAAATACCTAGCCTTACTCAGTGTAGAGAACAGCTGGTTGGTGTCAGGTAATGGGTCTACCTGAGATTCTGTGATCGCATTAAGCTTCCGGTAGTCAATACATAACTTGTGTTCACCACTCGGTTTTCTCAATAGCACCACACTTGAGCTATAGGGAGAGTCTGACTTCGAGATAATTTTCTCCTTCAACAGATAATCAACTTCCTCCCTTAATGCTTGGGCTTTCGCATAGGGTATAGGGTATGTTCTCATGCATACTGGGGTAGGGTCGGTAACCTTCATGTCGTACTCTAACAGATTCGTACGACCTGGCTTATCTGTGAGCACATCAGCATGGGTTTCCAACACTTTCTGAACCCTCTTCTTCTGCTCTGGAGTTAAATGTTCACTAATATTTACTTGAACATAATCCTCTGTAGTTGTGAGTGGATACTCCATAGAGTGAAGTGGTTCACCGTGCATTTCTGTTGCAATGGCTAGGGTCATGATATGTGCAACTTCTGATGATTCCTGGTCATGGTATTTTTTAAGAAGATTGACATGATATACCTTCTCCTTTCCTTTCTTGTCAATCTTATAATTGGTCCTGGAAAGTTTCTCCAGTATGACATAGGGTCCCTGCCATCCAATCTGCAATTTATTATTGCTGCTCGGCAACAGTAATAACACCTTTTCACCCACCTCCAGTTCCCTATCCTTTGCTTTTTTGTTGTAGTACGCAACATGCTTCCTCCTGGCCTGTCTTAAGTTATCATTGGCCAGTTTCCAACCTGCTTCCAATCGAGATGTCAACTCGTTGACGTACTGGTATGAGGAAGTCACGGTTTCCTCTGCTTTTTCATCAGTCCATGTCCGCAGCAATGCTTCCAGTGGACCTTTGATTGGTCTTCCAAACAACAATGTAGCTGGAGCCAATCCAGTTGAATTGTGGGGTACTTCCCTATATGCAAATAGTGCCGCGGGTAAGTATGTATCCCAAGTATCAGGTTTTTCACTCGCCAGCTTTCTAAGGATTGAAATAAGCGTACCATTGAACCGCTCTACTTGACAGTTCCCTTGGGCATGGTAGGGACTACAATGATAGTGCCTGGCTTGAAATATCCTGAATACTTCTTGTGTTAGCTTTCCCTTAAACTGAGACCCATTGTCAGTCAATATATGATGCGGGAAACCTAATCGGGTAAATATTGTCAACAGGGCCTCTGCCATGTGCTTTGAATCTATAGCTGACATGGCCACTGCTTCTCCCCACATAGAGCAAGTATCAACCAAGGTTAAGATGTAAGCATTTCTCTTCTTGGTCCTAGTGAGGGGTCCAACAATATCTACTGCAACACGTTCAAAAGGGGTTCCCATAATAGGCATTTCTCCCAGTGTTGCTGGTGCAGTCCTATGCTTAGGAGCTACTCTTTGGCATTCTGGACAGGATCTTACATATCTTTTTATGTCCTCTGTAATTCCTGGCCAAAAGTAGTGACAGGCTATCCTTTGTCCAGTGGCCCATATTCCCATATGTCCACTGAAGGGTATAGCATGTCCTAGCGTCATAACCTTCTCCCTGTAAGATGTTGGCACTACAAGCTGTCCATGCCCTTTAGGTCCTGTTCCAGCTTTTCTGTATAGTAGGCCATTCTTCATATACAAGTCTCCTTTCTCTGGAGGGTTATGTGCTTTAGTCAATTTGCCAAAAAAGGCTTCAGTGGGCTATCTGCTGCCTGAGCCTTTTTCATCTCTTCTGGATGAGTATTGATAGGATTCTCCTCTATTTTCCTGGAGCTTTCCCTGGTCTGGACTGTTGCCATAACTACAGGTTTAAAAGGTTCTCCAAGGAAAACATACCTACACCCCAAAATCAAAGGGTAAATAGGGTCGTCCATCACTGCTGCTTTGATTTCTCCTTCCACATAGCGAGATCTTATGTTGATTCGTGCTATGGGTAATGTCATGGTTCTTGCTCCCTTGATAGGTTCTCTGATTTCCACTGTTTCTGTGGTTATCTGGTCAGGACTCACTAGAGAAGAGCACACAACTGAATCAAAGTCCAATCCTGTGTCATATAAACACAGTACTTGAGTGCCATTCACGGTCACTTCCTCACAGACAGGGGGTTGATGGAAGTCTTTCTGACTTACTGCCATTTCCTTCCTTCCCTGATTCCCTGTTGTAAGACATGCAGCATGATGAGGAGGATTCTTCCTTCTGCAGTCCGCAGTATTGTGGTTACTCATTAGACAAGTTTTACACCACTTTCCTTCCTTCCGGTAAGGTGTCTTATCCGATCTTAGAGGGTTTTTGTCCTTTTGGTCAAACCTTTGTTTGTTTCTTGTGGTATGGTCCTTTTGTTCATATTTGGTATAGTTTTGTGATGATTTGAAGTTTTCACCTTGCTTCTTCTTATTTCCTAATAATTCTGCCTGAGCTGCTTGATACCTCTCAGCAACAGTTACAATATCTTCCAATCTCTCTGCTCCTTGTTCCATGATAAACTTCCTCATTTCTTGAGGCATGGACTCTTTCACTTGCTCCATCATTACCATTTCTTTCAGATCCTGACACTTCCCTAAACTACTCCATTTTTTTCAAATAGGTTTCCAATCTAGCCGAGAATTGGTGATAGTTTTCTCCTGGAAGAAGTTTAGCTGTTCGGAATTTCTTTCTATATGATTCTGAGTTCTTTTCATATCTCACAAGCAGTGCCTGCTTCAGGATTTCATAATCTTCCTGGTCATCTCTTGAGAGCTTCAAATACACATCGTAGGCCACACCTCTCAATCCCTGAGATAGTTTAAGACTCCATTTTTCTTTCACTAAGCCATAGGTAGTGGCTAGTCTTTCGTATCTATCCAGGTACGACTCAATGGCGTCTTCTTTCTCAACAAATGGGTCCAGATGAAAATTCATGGCCCCACTTGAGGTGCTCTGGCTGGAGCTACTCTCAGAGTGAGGTGAGCTACCACCATTATTGCCAGTATTTGCCTGAATTTCAAGCTCTTTTAATCTCAACTGATGGTCTCTCTCTGCTTGTAATTTCCTTTCCTCATTTCTTGGCTTCAATTTCTAATCTTTTGGTTTCTCTCTCAGCTTCCAGTCTTTTGTCTTCTCTCTGAGCTTCCAGTCTTTTGTCTTCTCTCTCAGCTTCCAGTCTTTTGGCTTCAGTCTCTAATTGCAACTTTCTTTCTTCCCTATCCATATGTTTGTCCACTTCTGTTGTGACATACTGAGTGAGAGCATCACCTGTCATATTTAATTCCTTACCCATCTGCATGATCGCAGTTCTGAACTTCACTAGATCAGCCATGGCGTTACTTAGATAAGGTATGTATATTTACTATAACCAAGTTATTGTAATTAAACTTAATTAATTTAAATGAACAAAAAATTTCCGTGCAACTTTGTGAGCATCAACTATTTACTGAGTACTAAATGGTACTCCTCCTACGAAAATAATGTTTTTAAAAAAAAATCCTATTATGATTTTCTCAAAAAAATTTTTCCTTATGTTATCTATGGGTGGCACAAGATAGAGTGTAGATAGATGAATAGACTAAGTATGGCTCAAGATATACAGAAATATCCCAGGAACGAGCCCCCAGTGTGGCGAGAGGTTTTATTTGGCTGTAGGATCAGTATAGTACTGAAAATTACAGAAATAGAATTTCTGCAGAAAATGGTGAAGTCCCAGTGTCTGAGAGAACTACTGGTATCACAAATTAGTTACGGCTGTGAATGATCTGATCTCGAAACAATAGTAGAGAGGAGACCGACATAAAGTGCCACCTCCGCTGTGTAACTAACTGTGATATTAAAAAAACAAGGAAACAGATTTTGCTTAACAATGATAAAATTGACAAGTCGTTCAAATACAATTTCCTCATTATTTATTTAGTATATACACTATCTACTCTTGTGCTGAAGGGTGGATGTTGAAAAATGGAATGTAATGAATTTGTAAGTTTACATATGATTTACAAATATTTACTTTATATATATATATATATATATATATATATATATATATATATATATATATATATATATATATATATATATATATATATATATAATATATATATATATATATATATATATATATATATATATATATATATATATATATATATATATATATATATATATGTAAATAAATATTACAACAAGTTTTCCAATTATAGGAACAAAAAATTATATCAGCTGTGCTGTTATTCAATTATAGTATATGTATCAGCTGTGCTGTTAATTAAGGATATAATACTTATCAGCTATGCTGTTATTTTTGTCTCTTGCTATGCTACTTCACTTTCTCATCACTGACAGTTTCTATGCTCACAATGCCGACAGAAATGGTACTAATGTGTACTCATCTCTCTAAGGTCTGTTCTTCTTTGTTTGGTTCACACAACATCGGCTGAGTATCGTTCCTTTAGCCCACCCAAGACTGAGGGGGACCAAAGATGTAGAGTCAGGACAACCTCTATGCTCCTGCGGAGTTCCAGGCAGCTGGATTGACGACCCCCGATCTCAGGTTTTAGGACACGAATAAAACCTGTAACAAGGAAAAATAGGGGCTAATTTCTGTCCTCAAGCCCACCTATTTCTATTGTATATGATATGAGCGTGTCTCAGTGTCTGCATGTAGGATGAATGACAACATGGCTCAATATGATTTAGCAATAGCGAGACAAGACAGGTGTCTACTTGCACTTTCTGATAAACTAATACATGGATAGCATTCAATAATATAAATTCAATGCATGAATACATTCAATACATGAATACATCCCATAATATAAGTTCAATACATGAATACATCCAATAATATGTACACCTAGGTGTGATACAACAATGTCCTTCCCCTATAATATACCAGGCCCTCTCTGACAAGTGCTATAATATATCCTAACAATAACGTTATGTTCTTATGATAGGAGTATGTGAGACGAGGACTGTTTGGTGATATATCAGGTGGGAGTTATAGGAGACAATAGATTGGAGTTAGATGAGACAAGAGATTGAGTCCTAACAAGGACTGTTTTGGTTATATTTCAGTTGGTTTTATCTGAGATAATAGACTGAAGTTATAGCAGACAATAGATTGAGTCATAACAAGGACTGTTTTGGTTATATTGCAGTTGGTCTGAGATAACAGATTGAAGTATAGGAGACAATAGGTTGAGTCCTAACAAGGACTGTTTTGGTTATATTGCAGTTGGTCTTATCTGAGACAATAGAGTGAGTTATAGGAGACAATAGATTGAGTCCTAACAAGGACTGTTTTGGTTATATTGCAGTTGGAGTTAGATGAGACAATAGATTGAAGTATAGGAGACAATAGGTTGAAGTGTGAGTCCTATTAGTCTTCGTCTATTCAATCATAATAGGAAATACAATCATTATACTTAATTTCACCAAGATACAATCAGTAACCTGATAGGTAGTATAAATGACACAAAAAATACCAACATTATAGACCTGCTGAAAGCCTATTTTCCTAAAGGTTATCGTAAATTTATTTACCCTCCAAGATTTAAAAAGGCCAGTTTGACTCGACTAGTGAAGTAGGCTGCAGGTCGATGCCCTCAGGTAAGCAATAAATCGTGACAGCTTCTCTCCTCTTCAGTCGGTCGGTATCTCTGGCGTCGCGTCGGTGATGTGTGATTATGCATAAAATCCGCCCAATTATATAGGTAGGTAAATGCTTAAGGAAAGCGTTTGGTTGGTTCCTGGCGGAGCAAAATGATTGGTTTCCTCCGGTTTAGTCTCAAGCGCTGTACAGCCTAATTTTATTCAGTTTTATATCGCCATCTTGCGTGAACAAGATGGCCGTTAATGTATTCTGTCTCAGAGACTGGTGAACGTTGCTCGTTGATTGGTTGAAGCAAATCTGTATCTCGACATAGTGATTAACAAAGTAGTGGGTTACACTCGTTTCACGAGAATGAGAGCAACGTTCTGCAAAGGACATGCTACATGATGATGAATATCTTTGCAGGACTCGATGACTTTCCGACAGAGTTCGGTAAGATGCAAGGGTGAAAGTTCCGTGATGTGGGGTTGAGGTCTTGGCCAATCAGCTAGCGGCGTGTCACTTCAAGAAGCAGACACTAACATGTGTTACTGAAGGATTGAGTACTGTCTCTTCGTGTTGGGAGGGTTCAAGAGACTGGTTTAAAAAAAAACACCCCAACATTTAAAACACTGAACTATTGATAATGTCGCATAGAGATTATGATCAATAAATTTTCTATATTCTCTTCTTTTTTCTACCCGTGTCCTTTACCTTATTATCGCTCTTTTATCCTTTTCCTGTATTTTTCGCATTAGTTCGTTTGCGAAAAATATTTTCTTTCCCATTCTCACTTTACCTGTTTCTTTCTCATACTGGTAAACGCATTTATGACATAACGTGTCAGTCTCTGCACGAGACGGGAGAGCGTTATAATTCATTCCGTCAGACAGAGATGCAGACAATTGTCTACATTTTCATCGGTCACGAGAGTTTTTCCTCGGCTAGAGCTCGGCGAAGTGTGATCTGACACTCATGCAGCGCTCTGGAATGAGACATATAGTCTGGGTTTTTCCATGACACTTACGCTCTACGGTTAAGTGTCTGCACGAAAGGTGTGAAGACGCACGTTTGGCAGTTTATGGTAGACGTCTAAGTTAACGTAAGTGTTAAGGGAAGGGGAGAGACTGGCGCTGTTTCGTTTTGCGATATAACGTGGGATCTTTGTCTGGGTTTCATATATTTACACCAGTACTTGATTTCATTTCACTCATTCTGCAAGTTGCAGTAGACGTGGTCACTTCGTTCTAGATACTTAATTATAAGTGAAACTCTTAGTTTCGGTGTGAGACCGTAGTTCTGTCTGGAGGTAACTTTATAATATATTAGATATCTAGTATTATTTGTGAGTGATTAAGTGTTAAATCGCCTATTTTAGTTTCCTAGTTTTTGTTGTGCAGAGTGATAGTTTATAAGTCTGTTATAGTCGCTAGCTGACGTGTTTTAGTGGAAAATCAGAATAAATTATAATTTCTAGCTTCAAGTCATGTAGCTATAATGAATTTATTTAACTGCTAAATAATCAGACGAGAGAATTTTTTAAAACTAAACTCATAACTGCACTGCTACATCTTGAGTATTGACGGAATACGTATGTATTCCTAATTCATGATGATTTATTTATGAATATAACTTATTTCACGGGAGTGTTAAATGTTAAGTTTATAATGTAAAGTTATAAACGAGTACATAGTATGTATAAATACTTCATTTGTTGTTTTCTTACATTCAGTGAATACTGGGGTGACCTAACTTTGCCAGCGTTAAGTACAGAGTAAATAACTGTGAAGAACAAAAACATTCTTTCCTTAAAGACTTGGTCCATAACCTTTACTAGAACTTTAAAGTTTTTAAAGAAGTAACGGGACCATCGAGCCTGATTTGATTCTTCCAGAGAAAAACTTCAAGTACATTTTAGCCCATGCGGCAAGAAACATATTAACGCCAGTAACACTCCAACACTGTTGACAAGTGGTGTGGTGACCAAATAAAGTCCTAACCTGAAAGAAGACACCGATCTGACATTCCTCATTTCTAGAAACCTAAGCTATTGACACTGTGCTCGCTGTTAATGTACGTGCCTGGACAATTTTAATGTGACTTAAACAGACATCAGAAAAAAAAGAACACCCAAGGAATCGTTCCCTGAAGCAGCGAATTCAACCCGTCTTTTTTTGGTACTGGGGATTTCTTTTTCAAAGACTGCCATTGACGATTCTGTATGTGAATGTCATAAAAAAAATTATGTTTCCAGGTGCTGCTAACAAAGCTGTAAGTATGCAAGAGAGCACGTGGCCCGTATTTTTGGCACCCATTTCGCTGTCTTAACTTTCTTTATGAAAGTTTTTGTTGCTAATTATATTTTCCCTTAGAATAGATCAGAGTATCAAGTCTGTCCATACCTTAAAAGGGGGAAATCGTAGACTCAATCATATGTATCTATGACTCTCTGGGGCTATCACTTTCTTCTAACGAGAATGTGAGCTATACATCGAGGGGAAAGATCATACCAACTGGTCTATCATTCTTGTAGCATTCCTTGATTTTTTTTTAATGACTGTGTATATGTTTTTTTTGGATAAAACTTTATATGTTGTGACGTAAGTTTACTATGATAATTAAACTACAACTAAACTTATTCCAGTGTGGCGGTCAGTTCGTTCCCATAATATCTGCATAATCATTGTTATAGTTTTCACCACGTCTGTACGTCTAACTGTCGTCTTGTAAGTGCGTGCATGTGAGTGGATATATATATATATATATATATATATATATATATATATATATATATATATATATATATATATATATATATATATATATATATATATATATATATATATATATATATATATATATATATATATATATATATATGTGTGTGTGTGTGTGTTTAGACTGTCTGACTCCTCTAAATCTGTCGTAGAAGATAGGTGAAAGAGAAAAGATTTCTCGATTTCAGAGACAGCCTCTATCACAGTCTACCATCTCACTCGTGGAAATCTATTTCTACTATCATCTCTCACAGTGGCTATCTTTTATTCTAATCTATTCAGAAGGGACCAACCCAAGTCTTAATTCTCCTATCAAAAATCTACGAAAAATGTGGTCTCGTCCGAAGGATTTTTGAACTTAGAATAGGAAGACGAGTACGTCAAATGTGGACTCGTCTAAAGGGATTTTGAATTTAGAATAGGAAGACGAGACGGCAAATATCAGCTCGTCTGTAATTTTCTGTATTCTGATATAGAGTAAGAGTGTGAAAATATCTTTAAAAATAATTTTTCCCCTAGACTAACGATCTGTTTATGGGCGTGCTGACCACACAATTAATAATTGGTTTTACCACAGCATTTTTGAGCATATATATATATTTGAGTTACAGGTTGATTTTATCGGAATATATGTTAATATTGATTTTGTAATACTAAACGCTGGTAAAGATGTGAGTGTATAACATTCACAGGGTTCTGAAGCAGTAGGTGTTTGAGCTAAGCTAAGGAGTTCGTTTCGGACTATCTCGTCCTGTAAATTGCCTCCCTTACCCTAACTGGCTTCAGGGGTGAACTTATAGTGAACTTAAAATTAAGGGAATTTTTTTTTCTCCTTAAATTTTTTGTAATAATTATTTTGTTTCCACTGTAGCAACTTATTTTTGTTAGTCATAATCTTAACTACCATTTAATTGGCGTAGTCGTCTGCATTAGGTGCTTAATTACCGATTAATAGCAGCGATAGTTAGACACTATATCATAGGAGGAGGTATCCCAAGTTAAAGTATATCATCTTTTGTTTTGGTAATTTCTCGCATGTGGTAGGAACCAGAATATCCTTTTTCTTCTTTTCTTCCTTGAGTCGTCTCAGTCACTGATTTATTATGGCCGATAGGGCGAAACTGAGGCAGATGCTCAGACAGGAAGCAATGGAAGAGGGACTGGACGGCGACGAAGCGAAAGCTTTCGTCATGGACGAACTTGAGAGATATGACGCGGAGAAGAAAGAAGAAGAACTAAGGAGGAAAGAGGAAGCAGTGGAGAGGAAAGAAGCGGAAGACCGCCTATTACAGCAGAAGAAGATGGATGAGGAAATGGAAATCCGCAGGATACAGAACGAGAAGGAGAGGGAGGAGAGAGAAGAAAGAGAGAAACAGAGACAGCACGAGTTGACGCTTAAGACTGTAGAGTTCCAAAGCCGTGATGCGGCCTTTACCTCCAGCAATGGAAAGTCTTCTCCTCATTCTTCCTTAACTGATCCTTCTAATACTCAATCTACTCATCTCACCGCTATGTCTTTCGCTCTAGAATCTTTCCCTTGTCATAATGAGAAGATTGACACGTATCAAGAAAAATTTGAGAAAATTGCAACTCTGTACTGCTTAGAGAGGTCGCGTTGGAATATGAAGCTTTCCCAGGCTTTAAAAAGTTCTGCTTATGATGTTTATTCTAAACTGGAAAGTGGCCAACAAGACAACTATGACATGTTGAAGAAAGCATTGCTTGAGCGCTTTGAAATGAATGCGCGAAAGTTTTTGCAACTGTTTCGCAACAGCAGGAAGGAGAGCTCTGAAACTTTTCAGCAGTTCTCATCTCGTTTAAAGGGATACTTGACAAAGTGCCTTGAGCTTTCACAGCTCCCCTCTACCTATGAAGGTCTTGAGGAATTTGTTTCAACCGAACAAATAAAGAACACTTTGTCTGCTGATACCCGGAGATTTCTAGCTGAGCAGGGCGCAGAAAAGCTTAAAGACATCTTAGAAAAGTCTGAGCGCTATCAAAATGCGTTGGCCGAACTGCCGGCCACAAAACGGAAACCGACAGAAGAGCATTATCGAAAGAATAATCTAGACCAATCTTCTCATGCCTCTAATCAGAATAACCACAGAAAAACTGGACCTCAAAACCCCCCTCCTGAAAAATCCAAGTACTACAAAAACAAATACCCCAACCACAGTAAACAGTCTGATCAACCCGACCGCCCTACATGGCAGCGCAGCCAGAAAGGACAAGGTGGCAAAGGGAGAACTCCTGAGCACGGGACAAATGATTAGGGCGAGCAGACTGAGCCTAAACGCATCGGATGCTTGCTAACAGTCTCGCAAGCCGGAATTATTGACAGTGATTCCCAACCTGTAGAGGGAGACAGACTCTATCCTCGAGGTACTGTTATTTTGAACGGTTCTCAAACTTTTTGTTTATTTGACACGGTGTTTTCTTATGATTGCATTGTTGCCAGAAACCTGGTTAAACCCGGTCAAGAGACAGGAGAGACCGTCCAATTTTGTATAGTTCTTAAGAGTGAGGCACCTACATTGCTTCCCATCGCACTGGTGGAGATCCACTCTGAGGTTGTCAGAGGTGTGATCAAAGCGGCTGTTATGGATAACCCCATGTACCCAGTCATACTTGGCGGTAGATACGTGTTTATTGGGAATCCGGAAGAGCCGATTGTGGCAGCAGTAACTACAAGAGGGCAAACCAAGAAGGAACGGGAGTCTGCGCCTAATTTGTTACCTATAGAACTTAAAGAAGCGCAACAAAAGGACCCTACTTTGGCACTCTGCTTTAGGAAACTGCCCATGGCTAAGGAACCCAGACAGCACGGGGACATTTTTACTAAGGATGGCGTACTTTATCGCAGAACGGGCAAGCCTGACCAAGGTTACAACCAGCTCCTAGTACCGAAACAGTACAGACGCCAAATCCTAGAAATGAGGCACTTTCTTCCCTTCAGCGGACATATGGGACAGAACGCCACAAACCAACGGATAACCACTCATTATTGGTGGCCAGGAGTAAATACTGATATTATCAGATATGTCAAATCCTGTGCCCAGTGCAAACGTGTGCCACCCAAGCAACGGGCACCCCCAGTCTCTTTGGGTGAAATGCCAATAGTGGGAACACCATTGGAACGGGTTGTGATCGACATTTTAGGGCCTTTCGAAAGGACTAAAAGAAGGAACAGGTATATCCTCACCTTAGTCGACACATGCACTTTATGGGCAGAAGCTATCCCGCTAACATATGCAGATGCCAAGCATGTCGCAGAAGCTCTCGTGCAGATTTTCACTCGGTTGGGATTCCCTCAGCAAGTGTTGACGGATAACGGATCTCCATACCGAAACCTGTTGATGGATGAGATCGTTAAGATCTTGAGGACTCTTACCATCTACACTAAGAAATATACTCCGGCCGGAAATGTGCTCGTAGAACGTGTTAACGGAAACCTCAACATGATGCTAAGTAAATTGGCACAAGTGAAACCTGAAGATTGGGATCTTTGTATTCCTGCAGCTTTATTTAGCTTCAGAGAATCTCCTCATACTTCCACAGGATCTCCGCCAGCAACGCTTTTATTCGGCAGACCCATTAAGGGCCCGCTTTAAGCCTTACTTTGGTCGCTGACAGACCAGAAGGCTGATGAGACAGTTGTCTCAGCAAGTAAATATGTGTCGGATTTAAAGGAAAGGTTGAAACTAGGATAGGACCTAGCAACGACTAACTTTAAGCGAGCACGCACAAAGCACGCTAACCGATACAGGAAAGTCGCGAAAGAGAGAGAACTGGAAGCAGGAGAGAAAATTTTGGTGTTACTCCCTACCGGGAACAACCAACTGAGGATCGGATGGCCAGGGCCGTTTACCGTCCTGAAAAAGATTTCTAAGGCTAACTACCAGATCTCTATTAAAGGAAAGGAGTAGGTTTTACATTTAAATCTGTTAAAGAAATTCTTTGAAAGACCGGTGCCAACCTCCGTACATCTCCTGACGATCGCCAAAATTGACGAAGATGAAGTTAGTGGCAGGGAAATTCCTCTGCAATCACACGGAATCTTTCAAAAATGTCAAAAGCGGCGACGTTCTTTCAAGCGCGCATGGGAGACATTCCAGAGAAAGGAAACTTTGGGAGTAGACTTGAGTAGGAATTGGAGAGAGACGGAGGGGGAGATGAGAGGGAAGAGGACAGACACCTTGAAGCTACGGATATAGGAAATTTATTTCCATAACGTAGACATGGAGTGCTTCCATATCTTAAAGGGGGGATGTTCTGTCGCATAGAGATTATGATCAATAAGGTTTCTATATTCTCTTCTTTTTTCTACCCGTGTCCTTTACTTTATTATCGCTCTTTTATCCTTTTCCTGTATTTTTCGCATTCGTTCGTTTGCGAAAAATATTTTCTTTCCCATTCTCACTTTACCCGTTTCTTTCTCATACTGGTAAACGCATTTATGACATAACGTGTCAGTCTCTGCACGAGACGGAAGAGCGTTATAATGCATTCCGTCAGACAGAGATGCAGACAATTGTCTACATTTTCATTGGTTACGAGAGTTTTGCCTCGCTTCGAGCTCGGCGAAGTGTGATCTGACACTCATGCAGCGCTCTGGAATGAGACATATAGTCTGGGTTTTTCCATGACACTCACGCTCTACGGTTAAGTTTCTCAACGTAAGGTGTGAAGACGCACGTTTGGCAGTTTATGGTAGACGTCTAAGTTAACGTAAGTGTTAAGGGAAGGGGAGAGACCGGCGCTGTTTCGTTTTGCGAAATAACGTGGGGTCTTTGTCTGGGTTTCATATATCTACACAAGTACTTGATTTCATTTGACTCATTCTCCAAGTTGCAGTAGACGTGGTCACTTCGTTCTAGATACTTAATTATAAGTGAATCTCTTAGTTTCGATGTGAGACCGTAGTTCTGTCTGGAGGTAACTTTATAATATATTAGATATCTAGTATTATTTGTGAGTGATTAAGTGTTAAATCGCCTATTTTAGTTTCCTAGCTTTTTTGGGCAGAGTGATAGTTTATAAGTCGTTTATATTCTCTAGCTGACGTGTTTCAGTGGAAAAGCAGAATAAATTATAATTTCTAGCTTAAAGTCATGTAGCTATAATGAATTTATTTAACTGCTAAATAATCAGACGAGAGAATTTTTTAAAACTAAACTCATAACTGCACTGCTACATCTTGAGTATTGACGGAATACGTATGTATTCCTAATTCATTATGATTTATTTATGAATATAACTTATTTCACGGGAGTGTTAAATGTTAAGTTTATAATGAAAAGTTATAAACGAGTACATAGTATGTATAAATATTTCATTTGTTGTTTTCTTACATTCAGTGAATACTGGAGTGACCTAACATTGCCAGCGTTAAGTACAGAGTAAGTATCTGTGAAGAACAAAAACATTCTTTCCTTAAAGACTTGGTCCATAACCTTTACTAGAACTTTAAAGTTTTTAAAGAAGTAACGGGACCATCGAGCCTGATTTGATTCTTCCAGAGAAAAACCTCAAGTACATTTTAGCCCATGCGGCAAGTAACATATTAACGTCAGTAACACTCCGACACTGTTGACAAGTGGTGTGGTGACCAAATAAAGTCCTAACCTGAAAGAAGACACCGATCTGACATTCCTCATTTCTAGAAACCTAAGCTGTTAACGTACGTGCCTGGACAATTTTAATGTGACTTAAACAGACATCCGAAAAATAAGAACACCCAAGGAATCGTTCCCTGAAGCAGAGAATTCAACCCGTCTTTTTGGTACTGGGGATTTCTTGGTCAAAGACTACCATTGACGACTCTGTATGTGAATGTCATAAAAAAATTATGTTTCCAGGTGCTGCTAACAAAGCTGTAAGTATGCAAGAGAGCACGTGGCCTGTATTTTTGGCACTCATTTTGCTGTCTTAACTCTCTTTATGAAAGTTTTTGTTGCTAATTATATTTTCCCTTAGAATAGATCAGAGTATCAAGTGTGTCCATACCTTAAAAGGAGGAAATCGTAGACTCAATCATATGTATCTGTGACTCTCTGGGGCTATCACTTTCTTCTAACGGGACTGTGAGCTATACATCGAGGTGAAAGATCATACCAACGGGTCTATCATTCTTGTAGCATTCCTTGATTTTTTTTATGACTGTGTATATGTTTTTTTTTTGGATAAAATTTTATATGTTGTGGCGTAAGTTTACTGTGATAATTAAACTACAACTAAACTTATTCCAGTGTGGCGGTCAGTTCGTTCCCATAATATCTGTATAATCATTGTTATAGTTTTCCCCACGTCTGTACGTCTAACTGTCGTCTTGTAAGTGCGTGCACGTGAGTGGATAGAAATATATTTGTTATATATATATATATATATATATATATATATATATATATATATATATATATATATATATATATATATAGACTGTTTGACTCCTCTAAATCTGTCGTAGAAGATAGGTGAAAGAGAGAAGATTTCTCGATTTCAGAGACAGCCTCTATCACAGTCTACCATCTCACTCGTGGAAATCTATTTCTACTATCATCTCTCACTGTGGCTAACACTTATTCTAATCTATTCAGAAGGGACCAATCCAAGTCTTAATTCTCCTATCAAAAATCTATGACAGATAAGTAAAATGGAGGGCAAAGTTATTTCTGATTTTGGAATGCAACAAAATGGTCGTCAAACACAGCTCACCTTGGGCAGTTTATTCTCCAGTAGCAATGACAAATTTTGTTCCGTTAGATTTTCAGGATCATCGTCAATGTACGCGGACACCTCCATCAGTGCTCCGAGCTCCCCCCTTTGATAACACAATTAGGTTCTCAGCACAGTGCACGACCTCCCTAGCGCTGGCGAGAATTTACATGTGTGTATACACGACTCACATATTTTATAAATATATTCATGGCGGTGGGTAGGTTTTCTAATTTTGTTTTATTTTGCGGCGGTATGGCCTACTCTTTACAATCTCCATCTGCCGAGGGATTTTTAACGTGATCAATTTGCACACGGGACTTCCTATTTTTTCGCCCTTATCCAAGGAGGCTAGATATCTGATCTCACTACCCATGAAATAGGAGGGGTGGGGGAGACTATGACATCATTAGGAATCGATGATATTGAAAAAAGTTCTATCAGTTATATTCCCTGTACTGGGAGCAAACTCGGTACCTTTAGAATTAAATAAACAAACAACACACAAAGGTATGATCAGACACTCAGTGGGAAAATGAAGAAGTAGAAGACCAGACAACAGAAAAACAACAGAAGTGATAGGCTTACCGGGATCAAACCAAGACATTCCGAACGGCACCCACCGCCTAGCCACGGGAGCGAATCGTCACTATCCACTCTGCCAGCTAAGCATTACTTAAATAATGCTTCACCGACAGAGGTCTAGCACGAACTCCCACGCGACCCGGATATGTACCATAGGACGACCCAGTCTAATTATAGACCCAATCACTGCTGCAGTATAGGCCAGATTACACAAGACAAATGCCTTAATTGGGTGTCTAGTAACGGTAAGCCTATCACTTCTGTTGTTTTTCTGTTGTCGGGTCTTCTACTTCTTCATTTTCCCACTGAGTGTCTGATCATACCTTTGTGTGTTGTTTGCTTATTTATTTTATGTTTACAGGCCTCGGGTTCCTCTCCTTATATGTTTATACCTTTAGAATTAGAGGTGGCCGCCATATCTCTGAGCCATTCAAATCATCCCCCTCCCCATCCCCCTCCCAGGCAAAAGATAAGATACTGAAAAGATACCTGACCCCAGGTCAACCTACACCATTAACAGTAACCCATCATGCATATTTCATCAGCCTTGCAATTCAGTCTAGACTTTAATGCTAATTTATTGTTTGTTTTTAATTTATTTTAGGTATTGTATAATTAGTTCCTTAATAGTTACATTAAACACAATTTAATGTAAAAAGTAATTACAGTTACTGTTTATTAAATACTTAATTTGTGTGTTGCTGGAGCCACCTGTCAAAGGTTTAGAAGGAGTTTCAGGAGCTTAGTGTATTACTTGTTTCAGCGTACAATATTTTCAACATACAGTGGGGGTTTTTTATTAGAAAGATGTACCATTTGATGTTAAGGCCCCACTTTATTATTGTTAGTTATATTTTATTTTACGAGGGTGAGTCAAGTGCAAACCGGAAATATGTTATAACAATAAGAATAATCATGCCATTAAATTGTAACTTGCCAATATTGTTGTCCTGGATGTCTCGAGTGTCATGCACGCGCCATCGCGGTGATGACGCATACGGTGACGTCATAATGACGTTTTAAAGATGGCCGCCCCGCTATTGGAATGCACCAAACAGCAGCAGCGTTCTGTTATTCAATTTTTGATCAGCGAAGGGGTGAAACCAATAGAAATTCATCGGCGAATGAAGCTCAAGTACGGTGATGCATGCATGTCAAGGTCGCAGGTGTATGAATGGTGTACAAAGTTAAAAAACGGCGTGACTTCTGTGACAGATTGTTCACGACCGGGTCAGGAACACAGAGTAGTGACTTCAGAATCGATAGCAACCGTTGAACGACTCGTACAGGGAAACCGCCGATTGACTGTGGATGATATTGCCACACATCTTGACATCAGTCACGGTTCAGCACACCACATCATCTCTGATGTGCTACAGTACCACAAAGTGTCTGCAAGGTGGGTGCCACGGCAGCTTACTCCAGAATCGAAACAACGATGCTGTACCTCTTCATCGGACCTGAAAGTCTTTCCTCCCAATGCCTCTTTGAGTAGTCCAAACAGGTGGAAATCACTTAGGGCTAGGTCTGGCGAGTACGGTGGATGTGGGAGACACTGAAAGTGCAGGGCCTTGATGGTTTCAGTCGTTGCATGGGCTGTATGGAGTCGAGCATTGTCATGTTGCAAAAGGACCCCTTTACTCAAAAGTCGACGTCGTTTGGATTTGATTGCGGGTCGAAGATGATTCCTGAGAAGCTCTGTATACGTGGCACTGGTGACAGTGTTGCCCCTTGGCATGTAGTGCTCTAAAATAACGCCTCGTTCATCCCAAAAGAGAGTCAGCATTACCTTCCCTGCAGATGGCTGCGTGCGTAACTTCTTCGGTTTCGGCGAGGAGGGATGGTGCCATTCCTTGCTCGCTCGCTTTGTTTCAGGTTCGTGATAGTGAACCCAAGTTTCGTCACCAGAAACACTTCTTGATAGGAAACCACCCCCTTCTGTTTCGAATCGCCGCAAAAGTTCTTGACAAGCATCAATGCGTCGTTGTTTCAATTCTGGAGTAAGCTGCCGTGGCACCCACCTTGCAGACACTTTGTGGTACTGTAGCACATCAGAGATGATGTGGTGTGCGGGACCGTGACTGATGTCAAGATGTGTGGCAATATCATCCACAGTCAATCGGCGGTTTCCCTGTACGTGTCGTTCAACGGTTGCTATCGATTCTGGAGTCACTACTCTGTGTGCCTGACCCGGTCGTGAACAATCTGTCACAGAAATCACGCCGTTTTTTAACTTTGTACACCATTCATACACCTGCGATCTTGACATGCATGCATCACCGTACTTGAGCTTCATTCGCCGATGAATTTCTATTGGTTTCACCCCTTCGCTGATCAAAAATTGAATAACAGAACGCTGCTGCTGTTTGGTGCATTCCAATAGCGGGGCGGCCATCTTTAAAACGTCATTATGACGTCACCGTATGCGTCATCACCGCGATGGCGCGTGCATGACACTCGAGACATCCAGGACAACAATATTGGCAAGTTACAATATAATGGTATGATTATTCTTATTGTTATAGCATATTTACGGTTTTCACTTGACTCACCCTCGTATTATGGCTATCTTCATTTTTCTAGTTGCCCATGTACAATGTTAAATCAATGTGTTTGGTCTTTGTATTTGATCCATATTCACTGAGCATTAGCTAGTGGTGATAATGTGCTTGGTGTATGGTGCGATAACAGTTCGATGATTCTGAGGCAAATCTAATCACGAGTAAGAGAAATCTGTGTGTAGTTCTATCTAAGTAGGGCAAAATAAACTCAGCTATCGAGTTCAGTTACTAACGAATGAAATGCTGTAGTTAGAAAGAGGGCAGCCGATAAAGGCGTCTAAAGCCGAGTAGTGAGGACCGTTCAGAACAAAAACTTTGGCCCTGCAGCCTTAGCTGCTGTAATCGATTACAAGATTGCGAACAAACAAAGAACACACATGTACTTGACTAGTCAGTCGCATCACTCGCCACAGTGTCATGACAATTGCTAATAGAAGCTGAGGTAAGAACAACAGGGATAGTATATATTTATTGAGGTACATGATCACGAACTTATGCCGAAAACCGATGTCCGTCATGCATGTACACATCTTCTGATCTCCGGTAATGTTGGCAGTATCCATGACTTGTTAGATTATCGAACATATTCTCTCTTTGTTATCTTCTTTCTCCTGTCTTATCTTTCATTAAATTTGCCCATTAAAATTTTTTTTTAAAAATCATTTTTTAATTCAAAGTCGTTTGTTTATACTAGTGTCGTGACTAGTATCTCACCCTTATCTCTGGTAAACTTCATAATGTTTTAACTTTATGAGAAAAAAAAATTCAGCTGATAAAATTTAGTCTCCCATTAATGAGTTTTCTCTCCTATTTACAGTATTACAAACCATTTTTGATTATGTTTTTATGTGTGGTAGCTAGTATCAATAAATGTTATCAATTATGACCAAATCTTTCTCATCAATATTGACATGTTTTAAAATACTTTCATAGTTTTCTCAAATTTATCCTAGCTGAATCATCGTCATCATTATCATTACTGCTGATGTGTTCTCTGTATGGGTCATGGAAGCATCACTGTATCTGTGCCTAGACATGAAAGCCTGGACCAAAGTCTTCGTGCACTTTTGTTGATGTGTTCTCTGTATGGGTCATGGAAGCATCACTGTATCTGTGCCTAGACATGAAAGCCTGGACCAAAGTGTTCGTGCACTTTTGTTGATGTAGCACTTTGTTTTACATGGTGCAGTTGCCAGCAATACTCTCGTATGTTGTTTAGGATTCTGTTCTTTTTTTTTTTCCTTATGCTTAAGCATTTAGTATTGTCTCTCCAGCTGTACTGGACTGTTTGATTAGCACTTTTCTATATTTTGTCAGCGGTATAGGTCTGCTTTCTTCCTCCTGAATAAATAAAAGGTTTCCTTTATTTGCACAGTTTGCCATACTTCTGTTCTGTCTCTAACAGTCAACAGATCTTATTTCTATTCTTATGTCCTTTAGAGTTAGTAGTTCCTTCTTGAATCTTTTAGAATAACTTTATTTACCCTCTATCGCACTTTCATGCCACTTTCTGTAGCGGAGACTGCTATCTGCACTGTAATACTCAGTTTATTTCTGAAATATTTGTCAACTTACTTTACAATAGCTTCTTTAGAGTAGATAAATACTGTGTAACAGTGAATAATTTAGACAAAATTGTTCTTCGGTTATTTCCCCCCAGTTTTTCTTCTACTGTTGCTATTTTTTAAGTAAGCTACATATCATGGTACTTACTTACTGTTCTTATTCTTCTATCATTTACTAGACACAGTATTAAGGTCTTGTGTAGTCTTACCTATACTGTATAATAGGGGAACAACAGAAATGATTGCGTCATTAATTGTGATGCCTAGATGGCAGGGATGATAGTGTGATTCGCTTGCATAGCTAGGCGGGGTTGTCGCACAGAGGGTTCTGGGTTCGAGTCCTGGGTAAGCCACTCACGTCTGTTGTTTTTCTGTTGTCTAGTTTTCTACTTCTTTATGTCTTACTAGTGCCTGAAAACATACCTTCATGTTTGTCTAATATATATCATGGGTAGGCTTGTCGTGTGTCTGCTTGATTGCTTGTGGACTGTTGTCCAGATCTCAGATCTAAGGTAGTGTTCACTGTTTTCTTCATGACTGTGTTGAGTTCTGTGTTACTAGTTTGGAAAAATATCGAAAATAGTCGCGAACAGTTACTCGTACGAAAGAAGGAATACGAAGGATACGAGACACGGGAGTAGTACCAGGCCATCAGGAGGCTGAATAACGCCATCACCTAGTTGTGAGTGGTCGTGATAGACCAGGATCGAATCCATGGTGTGTCTGTCACTTCTCTTACAGTTCGACAATCTAGACTACTTAATTATTTCTTTCCTTCTTTCTTTCTTATCAGTTACCTATTCTCGTATTCACAGGCTGAGTTCCCATATATTCATCTCTGTCTAGTTAGTATAGAATGATACACGGCTGGATTTGTTAACCAATGATATAGCAATGTTTTGTTTAAAACTAAAAAAAACCGAGAATCAATAGCCACCTAACGTCTTATACATGTTTTTAACCACGCAGGCAGCCATTGATGGTTTGTGCGCGCAGGTACTTATGTTTATCCTAGACTCCGAAAATATGCCGTATCTACTTGAGTGCGTATGTTTCCTTACATTGCGACATGGTTAAGTAGTTTGATGTAAAGAAGAAACGTGTCGGATACTGTCTTATGCATATAAGAACTTACAAGCCTGACAACACGTTGCTGTAAGAGCAACTGATTTTCTGTCATATAATCCATTTTTATCACCTTTATGTGCAAGTATGGTTATGTTCGTTTCTAGAAAGTTGTGTCGTTGGTGTTACTATCGTCCATTTTTTAGAACTATGTATGTGCGTTTGAAGCACTTTATTCTCTTTTTAACACGTGCCATAGAAAGTTAACAGTCTATTATCTGTTAAATATTTCCTATCATAATTAGTCTGTCTTATGTCATTTTTGTTAGTCTTTGTGGATTTTTATAGAATTCGTAAAATTATTTTGTAAACTGGTTTCCATGTCCATTAACTTATTTTATCTATAACAATCTATTGGCCAGTTATTAATTTTTTTTATTTCGCTTTCGTAACATTTTTAGGAAGTCAGTTTTATTTCTCTGACGGTGCTTGTCCAACATTGGAGAATTTCGTTTGTTTGTTTGTTTTTTTAATTACATGAGGCTTAATGTATTGCTGAAAGTTTTATTAATAGGAACAAATTATGTGTAAAATGTTTTATTATGTTATTGAAACATCGGTTTTCCCTGTGATAATCATTATTTATGACCGTTTCTTTTAAGCTGGACTTAATTTTTACACTTTGTAACTTCATATTTCTGCAACACTTTCTCAGTCGTCTCTGTTAATTTCATGTGGCTGGGATACCGACAGTTGTTTATATTCTGATAACCAATCAATTTCCTGCTTTTTTTCTTGATAAGCTCATATTTTATTACTTATTCCATATACTTGGGTTTTCAGAGTGATATAATACATTTCGTTCCGCATAGGCGGGTCCCACGCCCAGCTGAAAAAGTGATGAGGGGCGGCATGCATGGAGATCGTAAGGCGGTAGCCCCTCAACCTGGCGAAGCACAACAGTCCAATCACCTTTTTTACCTTAAAATCTGAATACTTCTTCTTCTTCTTCTTCTTCTTCTTCTTCTTCTTCTTCTTCGTTCGCCCTGAAAAGGACGGTGGTTGCGTTGTGTTTGTTTATGCCTAAGCTGTGATATCTGCACCTTTCGGTCGACACATCCGACTTCAGCACGGCATTTTTTAGGGACCGGGTTTGCCTTCCCATTGCGATCCGCACTCGCTCAGCCAGACTGCACTGCTGCAGACTGTTTCCAGGACCACCACGTGGAGGTGGAGTGTGGTCTTGACCAGCTCTGGTTCGCTAGTCCTGATGCAAGCAGTACAGCTATGGGTCGCTGACTGCATTCACTATTGCTGCATCTTGGGGTCCCAAAATCTGAATACAAGAAACGACAGAGAGAAAACCGAGAGATCTTAAAGGCGACGAACTGGTACGGATTACGGACTGTAACTTATGAATCGTGGAACAGTAGGAGCATTAAATGGAAAGAAGATGAGCTGGTCGATGAGATGAGGAAAGCAAATTAAGAAATCCTGGCGCTGATGGAAACATAGAAAAAAGGGCAAGGAGTTATGGATCTCTATCGCGTACACTGCTCTACGGTGGAGTCCCCACAAGCGAAAGGGGGTGAAGGTTGTATTGTTGCAAAAACACCAAACAGGTAACATCAAAGGATGGATGTTTGTCTTGGAGCGCATTATGGTGCTAAATCTAAAGAAAGGAGAAACTATAGTCAACCTTGTTATTGGGTTTGAGCCTAATGAGAATGAGCGAGCAGAGATGAATGAGTTGAAAAAGACCATACTATATGGGTGGGGTTATTGGAAGATATGAAGAAGACACACTGAATGGAAATGGAAAGCAACTCCTTAGATTCTGCACTGAGCAAAATCTTATTATTACGAACACAAAGTCCCCTCATAAACACATACATTCATACAAAATATATGAACCAATTATGAATGAGAAATCAGTCATCAACTATGCTGTTGTTAAGAAAAACTCATTCAAGTATGTGCGCGATGCTAGAGTCTAGAAAGGACCAGAGATGGGTAGTGATCACCATCAACTAACGATTAAAAGAACAGTGGACAGGGTTTCTCAGCCTAGACATTGCTCATTATCACGTAGAAGCTAAACAATCAAACATGAAAGATGAGGATTAAGGCATACGAGCTAAGACAGACAGAAGTTAAGACCAGATATCAGAGGCTTACTGTGACAGCAGTGAGAAACCCAGATATCAGAGGCTTACTGTGACAGCAGTGAGAAACCCAGATATCAGAGGCTTACTGTGACAGCAGTGAGAAACCCAGAAGAATGATCAGATATCAGAGGCTTACTGTGACAGCAGTGAGAAACCCAGATATCAGAGGCTTACTGTCACAGCAGTGAGAAACCCAGATATCAGAGGCTTACTGTCACAGCAGTGAGAAACCCAGATATCAGAGGCTTACTGTCACAGCAGTGAGAAACCCAGATATCAGAGGCTTACTGTCACAGCAGTGAGAAACCCAGATATCAGAGGCTTACTGTCACAGCAGTGAGAAACCCAGATATCAGAGGCTTACTGTATGAGAAACTGTCACAGCAGTGAGAAACCCAGATATCAGAGGCTTACTGTCACAGCAGTGAGAAACCCAGATATCAGAGGCTTACTGTCACAGCAGTGAGAAACCCAGATATCAGAGGCTTACTGTCACAGCAGTGAGAAACCCAGATATCAGAGGCTTACTGTCACAGCAGTGAGAAACCCAGATATCAGAGGCTTACTGTCACAGCAGTGAGAAACCCAGAGGCTTACTGTCACAGCATGAGAAACCCAGATCAGAGGCTTACTGTCACAGCAGTGAGAAACCCAGATATCAGAGGCTTACTGTCACAGCAGTGAGAAACCCAGATATCAGAGGCTTACTGTCACAGCAGTGAGAAACCCAGTCACAGCAGTGAGAAACCCAGATATCAGAGGCTTACTGTCACAGCAGTGAGAAACCCAGATATCAGAGGCTTACTGTCACAGCAGTGAGAAACCCAGATATCAGAGGCTTACTGTCACAGCAGTGAGAAACCCAGATATCAGATATCAGAGGCTTACTGTCACAGCAGTGAGAAACCCAGATATCAGAGGCTTACTGTCACAGCAGTGAGAAACCCAGATATCAGAGGCTTACTGTCACAGCAGTGAGAAACCCAGATATCAGAGGCTTACTGTCACAGCAGTGAGAAACCCAGATATCAGAGGCTTACTGTCACAGCAGTGAGAAACCCAGAAGAACGATCAGATATCCCGGAAAGACTCTGCTTTAAATTTAAATACATGATAACTACAGCGGCAGCCGAAGCATGTGGTGAAGTTCGGCTTGGGATGAAGTGAAACAAGGCACCTGGTTGGACAGAAGAAATTAACCACTTAAATAAGAGAACAAAAAAAAATAAAAGGCTCTGAAACAATACTTAGAAGCTAAAAACACAGAAGGAGAAACAGAAAAATATAGAGGGTATGTGATACTCAGAATAGAAGCAAAGAACAAGGAGCTAGCAGCAAAACAGAAATCATGTGAAGGTAAAGAAAAAGGTAAAGGATCCCGTTACACACCCATTGAGGCGTATTGGGAATATGGTGTTAGGCCCATATTTTCTTCACCATCGGCACGCTAGGGGTGATGTGGTCAGCATCACGCCGGCCGCCTTAACCTTGTTAGAAGTTGCTCTGGTACCAAATTCATGAGGCTGGGTCGACCCAGGAGCCGTTTGCGGTCTAAAAAAATCGCACCTCAATTGGGCATCGAACCATGGACCACCGAGTTAGGAAGCCAGTGCACTAACCACTACGCTACCGCGGCTCCAACTCCCAAATCATGTGAAGAATGTGGAGAAAAGCTAGAAAAAGATGCTCAAGAAAACCAGAAATTGTTTTGAAAGATTCTAAAAACATGAGGAAGAAAAACAGTGCCCTCTTAAATTTATTAAAGACAAACAAGACAAACTGATTACTGCTCCAAATGAAGTAATGGAAAGATAAAAAGAATATTTCTAAGAGCTTCTTGGCAGTGAGCACGGTCAAGCATCATACATGATAACCACTATGACAGAAGATGAAACCAATGGGCATGAAGATGGCATCAAGATGGAAGCACTGAAGGAAGCGCCAGAGAAAATCAAGGTGGGCAAAGCAGAAGGACCTGGTGTTATAACACCGGAAATGGTTGACATACATGTGAGTAGCAGGTGACTTATTACTCCCGAGGGTTCTGCATGCAGCCTGGCACAACATGAAGAAACCAAAGATTTGGAGATTGCAATCGTAACACCCACATGAAAAAAGGGTGACAACCGACAATATGGAATCAAAGAGGTATATTCCTTCTTAGTGTCCCCGGTACATGTTACTTCAGAATACTGTAGCAGAGTTTCAGCCACTGTTAATACCTTGAAGCTGTCACAGACTGGAAGGGAGGCATTAAAGAAGAGTTGATTACCCGAAGAGCGACATTTTCAGGACATATATGGAGTGTTCAATTATTGCATAAATATCTACTTTATGTTCTAAAGATGTTCCATTTTATTTTGTTTTTTAGCTATGATTTTTTAATATCAAATGAAATTCTTTAGTGTAGGTTTCCTGTTAAACGTTTAACTACGTGGTAAGCACCCGTGGGAAAGCAAAATGTACAAAAAGAGAAAGAAGAAATTGGCAAGCATAATTTATTTTTCGTAAACTTAGTAAACCTAAATCTAACATCTTTTTTTTTTTTTTTTGAGAACAGCAGATTATACCAGGAGGTCACTTATATTGACAAAACAGTATATGAGTTCTCTCTAAGTCACCGAGTCGATACACAAAGAAGATGAACTCGATTAGAAAACTTCTCGTAATTTTTGTTCTGAGCCTAGCCTGTCTCTCTATGGCCGCAGAAACAACATGTCCTTATAAATACGAGGTAAGTAAATGTCTGTTTTTTAGCCGTGTGATGATGTTTGGTGAGTGTTCTTGTATTTTGTCCATCAGGTGTGTTTGATAGTGTGTAAGATGTTTAGTCCTTGTTGAAGAAGAATCTTGATCTTGAGTAGAAAATTCTGTTCTTGTGAGATTGTCTCAGTAAAATAAAGTTTGTAATCTTCAAGTAGAACTTTTATTTGTCGATGATTCTCAAAATTTTGCATCGATACAGCCTATCTTGTTATTTTTGTTTTGAATTATGTGATCGTACAGTTTTTAGTGGTTGAGATGATAACAGGTTAACATCTGAGATGATTATGGTTATCTATATGATTGAGGCGTTGGTAGAACCTCATTTCCAGGCTCTTTTTCCTGAGAGGCCTAACGATAGTCTGATTTGTTCAATAGGAATTATTTTCATCAAAGTTTGCCTCAAGGAGAAGTTATCTTCTTCACACTCTTCATTATTTATATACATATTGCAGAGAAACTGTCCAGGCATATCGTCAGGGTTCTGCATGCTGATGATTTTGCTACCCGATGTGCCACAGAACATTTGCCTACTGCAAAGTTCAGGATGCAGGCAGTAAAATATCGGTAAATAGGCATCTGGCTGGGCACAGATGAACCTCTCCAAGACCGTAGCAGCCTGCTTCTCATTGTCACATTTCCAAGAAATGGTCAAATTGCAACTAAATACAAGTGAGCTTCCACACGAGGAAATCCCACTATATCTGGCAGTTTAATTGGATAAGAGACTCACATGCCAGCCACACTCAAAAGCAGTAAAAAAGAGAGCAACAAGGAAGCTCTTCATTATGAAAAAGAAAAACTGGTTGGATCAAGTTGATGGACAAATACCAGCATACTTAAAAAGTGTATATAGGCACAGTCTTGAATATGGCATGTCAGCCTGGGCTACTGCGTTGTACACAGGGCGAGTGTGAGGCCAGTCCTTGAATATGGCATAGCTGCATGGGCAACAGCAGCTAAGTCAAACTTCAATAACACGAGCAGACTCCAAAATCAACCAATGAGAATTATAACTGGAGGCATGATGTCAACACCTATAAAAGAACTCGAAAAATTACATGCCTCCAGCCAATGGAGGATAGAGGAGACTGCAGGGCTCAGCAACAGGCCGAGAAATTAAAAAGACTAACAGATCACCCAATGTGCCATACAATGAAAGCTCTTAGAAGGCAAAGACTCAAACGAAGCAACCAAACCACATACGAGAGCAGTTTCCATAAATGAAATATTCACTATTAAACCCATCTACACTGCACACAAGCTTCCAGTTTGGAAACAAAATCGTTCCCCTGAAATGATAGAAAACATTCCTGGAATTGAAAGAAAAAGGAGCCAAACTGCAACAGATAGAAAATCCATAGCGACAAAATACATAGAGAAACATTACCCACGCAACACCTGGACCCATGCATACACAGATGGATCAGCAACAAATGCAACAGAAAATGGAGGTGGGGGTGTCTTTCTGAGTTTAAACACTAGTGCAGATAAAAGGCTGTGAGTGGCAACAGGACGATTCTCAAGTAACTTCACAGCAGAGGCAGAGGCCTTGAAAACTGCAGCAGAGTTTATATTGACAGAAGAAAGCACAGAGAGACAAGCCGCTTTCTTTACTGATGCACAGTCAATAATTGCAATGTTAAAAAGCCAAAATAATACAGACCTTAATGACCTCAGAATAGTCCTCCATAAACTTTTTTAACGATTCAAAAGTGTTGTGATCCAATGGATCCCACCTCATTGTAACATCGCCGGCAATGAAGAGGCTGACAGAATGACAAAAGAAGATTCACATCTACTTCAGCCTGATGCTAGCATAACTTTCGAGGAGGCAAAGAGTTTTATCAGAATGAGACACAGAAACAAATGGATTGTAGAACATCCAGGTCACACACATAATGATGCTGACTACCAGCTCAATAGAAGAGAACAAGTGGTAATCTTCAGACTCCGCACTGGCCACAGCAGACTGAGATACCATCTATTCAACAAGCTAAAGATAGGAACTACCGATCAGTGTAACTGTGGCACTGATAAAATGACTGCTGAACATCTGCTTCAAAGTGGCCCCCTTTTATGCGGTACAGAGAAAGCTCATATGGTCGACGCCAGCTCCTTTCGTGGAAAAGCTTTACGGGGATTCAAATAGCCTGAAGCTGACTGTGCTGATTTCTATGAGAACATTCAAGTGGACGTCTGAGAGCGTACGAAGAAGAAGAAGAAGAAAAACCAAACACAGAACGTCCAGGAAACTAGATTGAAGGGATGAAGACTACTCCAATCAAGGTAATGGAGAGATAAACCAACAATCCGCTCTATTGACGACAACCGTGAGGAAAAGTTGTTTAATCACAGAGTGAAGCTTCTACTAATGCCACGTTATCCAATGCAAGCGAAACTACATTGCTCTATCAAAAAGTGGCTGACGAGAACCAGGTTCTTATCATATCCAAAAATATGCATCAGTGTCGTGAAGACATCGTCCCAAAACAATTTACCGAAATTAGAATGTTAACTGATTATGAAGAGCCAAACTACTGCTATGAAAAAAATATTTATCATCACAGAAGTCTATGAAATAAGAAAGAAATGCCACCAGACCCCTTCACAACTAAAAACCTTGGCATAGGGAATGACTGATAAAAAATACAATCTGAAGGAGTGGACACACGTATTCACAAATGGATCCACAGAAAGGGGAGTAAAGAATGGAGCAGGAGGCATTTTTATAAGATTCATAAACGGTAAGATCTTCCGTAAGGCCTTCCCAACCGGAAAGATCTCCAATTTCAGGGCAGAAGCGAAGGCACTACTTAAGCTTTGAAAATCTTCACCAGATCAAAACAGCAGCCACGAGCTACGATAGTAACCTTTACTGACAGTAGATCATTACTGGAATCAATACAGAACACCAGAAATGAAACCATGATGCATTCGATAAGATTTGAGTTTAACAGTATCCAAGGTCATCAACCATTGCCCTTCAGTGGTTATCCTCACATTGAGGAACATTGCAAATGAGAGATCAGATGCTCTATCTAGAAATGGCAGTAAAATCAAACAGTTCAGCCACCCATTTCCCTATCGAGAAGCTAAAACCATCATCCACAACAAGTATAAAAATCAGTGCAAGGAGGAAGATGATATATACAACAGCGAGAACCCAATCCACCAACTTAACAGACACCAACATCCGATCACTTTCCGCCTGAGAACTGGCCACTGCACATTACTTGGCCATGTCTATAGTCTCAGGAAATCTCGTACAAATGAATGTCCGCGTGGAACTGGAATCCAGATTCCTGAACACATTCTCCAAAACTGCCAACCCATGATAACCCACGACGTCTGACCTGGCTGTGGGGTGCTAAGATGAGATAGAAGCTATGCAGCTGTCGCACTGACATGGCTGTGCGGTGCTGAGATGAGACAGAAGCTATGCGGCTGTCGCACTGACCTGGCTGTGGGGTACTGAGATGAGACAGAAGCTATGCAGCTGTCGCACTGACCTGGCTGTGGGGTGCTGAGATGAGACAGAAGCTATGCGGCTGTCGCACTGACCTGGCTGTGGGGTGTTGAGATGAGAAGGAAGCTATGCGGCTGTCGTACTGACCTGGCTGTTGGGTGCTGAAATGAGACAGAAGCTATGCGGCTGTCGCACTGACCTGGCTGTTGGGTGTTAAGATGAGACAGAAGCTATGCGGCTGTCGCACTGACTTGGCTGTTGTGTGCTGAGATGAGACAGAAGCTATGCGGCTGTCGTACTGACCTGGCTGTGGGGTGCTGAGATGAGACAGAAGCTATGCGGCTGTCGCACTGACCTGGCTGTTGGGTGCTGAGATGAGACAGAAGCTATGCGGCTGTCGCACTGACCTGGCTGTTGGGTGTTAAGATGAGACAGAAGCTATGCGGCTGTCGTACTGACCTGGCTGTGGGATGCTGAGATGAGACAGAAGCTATGCGGCTGTTGCACTGGCCTGCCTGTGGGGTGCTGATGTAGCAAAATCTGTGAGAATAAACGCTCAATTCAGTAAGATTTATGCATAAAACGATAATAAATACATTAGCCCGCATGTGTCTGACGGTTGGCATCTTCGACGCCAGCAGCGCTGCTTTTTGCACAATGCTAATCCTATAGACCGATTTCACGGTAATAGTCTGACACGCTTTTAGTTTCGTTTTCGAGAAACACTACTAATATTTAACATTTGCCCGATCTGCTGCATACACTTTGTAGTCTAGCCTTATAATTAACTATTGGCGGAAGCGTGCCGCAAAATAACTATCTGAATTAACGCTTTCTGTCAACTTTAATGCAAAATTCTGTAGTAATCCTTACATTGTTTGGTAGTATTACACGATAAAATACTAATTATTAACGCCTATTCTTAACCCGCCCCGTGTACACCCCGCTTCGCTGACACAGTCTGCAATGCATATACACACGCTGTGGAAAAGCCAGCCAAGGCAAAACCTAGCAGACAATTTTATTTTTCTCCTAGTGGTAGCATTTCTGACGTAACTAAAACAAGTTAGTTATTTGAAAAATACATGCTAGCGAGATAAGGGAGAGGGAAATGGCGGACTTGTGTAAAATTTTATTTGACTATTGACGATGACATAAATTGGAAATTTTAAACTATTATGTAGTTCCCCATAAAAATTATATGGTAGTATGACGTAGAGTTCGCTGAGTAAGAATGTACTTTAAATAATATGATAGTCCCAGAATTAGAGAAGTTATTGAAGAAATACTAATATCTACGGACTCTTGACCAGACAGACTGGCGTTCCTGCTTATGTTTTTTTTTTTTTTGTAACGTTAGGGGGACGCGAGCTTGGAAAAGAGGCAGGGAGGTACATTCAAATTCGCTTGGGTAAAAAGAGTATGAATGGAAAAGGGGAGCGGTAGGAAAAATGTAATCTTAAACGAAACATCTTTTTGTATCGGGCATGACAAAAGCAGACTGGCCAATCGACCACCAGACGCAGAAATTGTTCGAAAGTATTTTGGTTTTTCATTCAAACTGCTTTTGAATTCAAGTAGTCGAACGTTTTGATTGGCCAGTGCTAGTAAATATTAGCAAAAGGCTTTGACTATTCATTGCCAGTTGAACTAAAAATTGTATTCAGATACGCTTAGAAACAGCTGTGTTAATTCTAAACTTAAATAAAGAATAAATTCACAGTCTGTGCAGTTCGGAGGAAGCTGAGGCCATTTCTTCACACAGTCAGCGTCATTTGTTTATATATTTCTTGATTGTGGTAAGGATATTTTATGAAATTTAATATGTTTGGTCCAACTACAAAGTTAGATACTGCTATTGGGAAAAAGTGAAGGACATGTCGGGAGCAGATTTCTAACTGATGTATGTTGTTATGATTTGTCACACAGTGCCTGAAGCAAATATATTTTGAAAAGGAGAAGAAGAGAGACGTCATTGTTTACATTATATGTGAACGTACAGTGGCGTATCTGCTATAAGGACCTGAGGTGTGGTCACAGCAAGGTGGGAGTCCTGTACAATTCGGGGCTAGTGCACTTGTAAGGCACGCGAGGCTGACCCCATACCCACGTAAGAAATTAAGTGTTAGAATAAGTGATCAGAGATAAAAGGCCAGGGTGTCCTTTTGTTGCAGAGGGTCTATGTTCCTGTTGCCGGCTGGTGACAGGAAACCTGCTGAGTACTAATAAACGCCAACCTGTCTCCAACCAGACTTATATGCTGTCGAATATACCAGTAGGAGCTTTGGCGAGTGGTGAAATTGAAACTTTCTGCAACTACACATTGAAATATCTTACAACAAGGACTCCCAGGTGATGTGTTAGACATCTGGGGCATCTCTGACATTTTCTTGTGTTTCAAAACAATACACAGGACATTTATGGGGGTAGGATGAACTACAGCCCTTATATACAGTGACTCTCCCGTTATATGAATAAAGTGAATTCTTTTAATATTTCCTACAGGAAAGACATATATATAAATACATAATAACATTTAGTTATTGGGCAAATTGTCCCAAAATTTTATTGTTCTTTTCTGTAAACTATCTTGTCCTTATTTTCAAAGACCTGTCCACAAGCTATGAATGGACAGGCAAAATAAATTGTAAAGAAGATTTGTTCAAAGAAAAACTTAACTGCTAGTTTTATTATCTTCTTTATAGAAACTTAAAGTGTTTGACTGTTGTGTACCATCATTTCATTTCTCCCCTAGACACTAGGTACACCATACACCATACACTAGAGCCAGAATAGTAACCGTGTGAGACCTAGGGAGGTAGCGTTAGGTTCTCTGCACATAATTCATCATCATCATTTATAGTCAGAGACCTACATGTGCTTGACCTCACACGGTTATAGCAGACACCTTTTCATTCTTTTAGGATACCATCATAACCTCCCCAGCAAAATCAACTTTGCTACAGCTGAGTTGAGACATAAGCTAGGCGGCTGTCGCACTGACCTGGCTGTGGGGTGCTGAGATGAGACAGAAGCTATGCGGCTGTCGCACTGACCTGGAAAAGACTGGACTTCGTTCTGGCGACATTCCTGCAGATTTAGCATGACTACAAACTCAATGCAGAAGAAGAAGATATTGCTGTAAAGTTCATTTCGTCTCAATTTCAGTATTTGATAGCATTTCTTTCCGGTTACGTCCATGACATTAGTTCTTACTACGTTCTTACAGCAGTGAACTGGGTTTATTAACACAATGACTGAAATCTACCCGCAAGCCTTGCACTAATCTATTTAACATTATAATGAATTATAATCTCATAGTAGAAATCTCATAATAAACACAGGGCTAGCTAATTACTGGACTCGCGTCACACTAAAAGTAATTTTTAAAAAGCAGAAAACGAATGCTATCGTCACTACAACATCATCTAAAAATTATTGTACCAAAATTCACGTATTCCCATGTCTTTGTAGACTACATCTGTCGACTCTGTGTGCTTTGTTCGATGTCTTACTTCTACGGCGACACTGTGAAAAAGGCTGATTTTTCTCCCCTAGGTCTATTTCTACAAAGCAAAGCCATTTCACTCCGAACTAGCTGAAGATTACACGTGAAGACTCGGGAAAGATTACATGTGTAGACTCGCGGAAAAGTACCTGACTGTTCTTGTTACCATATATTGAGTCGATTAACGTGTTTTCCGAGCATGTTCTTGTAACAATGTACAGAGTAGCCATAAACTCGGTTGCACATGTGTTATCAGTATGTAATTTACGAACGAGTCAAATTAGTTCTGACGCGTGTGAATTGTCGACGTTTCCGGTCGTAACTGACCATTCAGCGTAGAAAAGAGTCAGTTTTTTAAGTCAGCTTGTGCTCTTTTGTTCGCTATTGTCCAGCGTAAAATAAAGATACAATGATATATTTTTTTTAGTTAACCTTTAGTTATCACTTCCAGTACAGCACAAACACAAAATGAAGATTGTACGAGAGCTGTGTACTTTCTGTGCTTCTTTACGATGCGGAGTGCTGGAGAGTAATAGAGAAAGAAATTTCGAAATTGTCCTCTTTCCACACAATCTGCCTAAGGAAAATTCTCCGAATCTTTTGGCCGAATACCATCACCACCCAAGAACTACTTACTCGGAGCAACTAAGAGGACATGTATACCATTATAGCTGGTAGACGCTGGAGTTGGGTGGCCGCCGACCAAGCAAAATAGAAGCAGATTGTTGCTGCTCTGACAGTCAGTGACATAGGATCAAAGAAGAAGGAGAGGAAGCAGCGAAATATGTATGTTATGTATATACTACTCGTCAAAAGTCAAGGGCCACTTAGAAAAACCTTGGTTGAAACCATAAAACAAATCTGATATAAACGTAATTGGTATCAGTCAAAACGGCATTTATTGAATACCAAATTGACATGTCACGTAAAGAAATGGAAACACACATTCAAACGCAATGAAGCTGTGAAGTGTGTCACCCAACTTTTCAAAAGTCACACAATAGATATTGGACAAATAGACATTTCAAAATCGGGTATGACCACCGTTTGCAGCAAGGCATTCAAGACAGCGTAGACGCATCGAGTCCACAAGGGTCCGAAGAGTATCCTGAGGAACAGCTTGTCATTCCTGAAGCAGAAATGCAGTCAGCTGTGCAACATCCATTGGCAGGGGGTGATTTGTTGACAATCTTCGACCAAGGACATCCCAGAGGTGCTCAATGGGAGAAAGGTCAGGTGAATGAGCTGGCCACGCCATCCTTATGATCCCATGTTGCTGAATAAACTCATTCACCACACGAGCTCGATGGGGTCGAGCGTTATCATCTTGGAGGATGGCATCACCACCTATGGCCTCCAGAGCAGGCTGAACAATTGGTCTCAAGATTTCGTTCTGGTATCTTGGGCGGTCAAGTTGCCTTGGATGATGTAGAGTGGGGTCCTGCCGTGTCTGTAGAAGCCTCCCCAGCCCATGACAGAACCCCTACCATAACGATCCACCTCTCGAATTGTGTCATCAGTAAATCGCTCTCCTGGTCGTATCCAAACTCGAATCCTGCCATCATTGAATGACACAGTGAAGCGAGATTCATCAGTGAAGAGAACTTGACTCCATTGTTGCCTTGTCCATCGGATGTGCTCGCGACACCAAGCAACACGGGCTCTGCGATAAGCAGGAGTAAGAGGGATTCTGACTGCAGGACATCGAGCAGCCAGTCCAAATTCATATAAACTTCTGCGAATGGTGCTTTGACTGACATTAACGTTTACAGTTAGTCTCAGCTGACATCTTAGAGTGGAACAAGTCACTGTTCGATGGCGCAGGGCTGACAACAAGAGGTACCGGTCATCATGTATATTGGTGCATCTAGGGTGACCTGGCCGGTGGCGATCCTCCACACTTCCTGTGGCCTGAAATCTCTCCAAAATTCTTTGGATAGTAGAGCGTGACACTGCAAGCCGTCTAGCAACCTCACGGACAGATAAACCACTGTCAACCCAGGCTATAGCCCTCATTCTTTGTAAGGTGTCAAGACTTCTTCTCAGTGGCATGGTTTTTGCAAGTGATGAAACTACCCTACGTCTGCTGATTGTAAAACAAATTAAGAGTGAACTCTGTTCACGAAAAGTCGGCATTGCACGTAGAATGTCAATCAGCGCGATTACTTCACCTGTTTGGTTGTACGGAAGTTTGAAAAAAACAGAATAAAAATGTGAATTTTTGGTCAGCAAACCAAATTGCACGTGATCACCATGGTTGTCGGTGAGATTTTTTTATGCTTAACGTGCATAGAGGACTGTCAGAGGAAGATATTGCACCCATTTTTACTAAAAACGTCCTTCATTTACTCATTCTATGCTCTTATATAAAAGTGTATTAAAAATAATAGGGTGGTGTTGCGCACATAATTCTTTTGTATGGAATTATGCGACGCACGGATTACAGTAGGTAGGTAGGCATACAAATGTACGATAGGACTAGTTGATATGAAAAAGAGATTACTTTTGTTACAGTCAAAGTTATATCACCCATGATTTGATTTATACTTTTAATTATATGAGTGATCTCTCTTGAATATATTGATTTGGCGTATGAACACTAGTTTTATGCATTTCGCATGTTGTGATAGCCAGAAAATAGATTGATCTTGTTCAATATGTTTATGGCCTGAATTTATATGTATTACTTGTCTAGTGCAAGAAGATTTGGTCTTATATTGTATATCTTTGTATGTTTAGGTCGGACTATATTCTTTGTGCTGAAATCTGGGGCAGGTATTCGTTTTTCGAGACATGCGTAGTGAGTCTCGACGAAGCCGCCTGATAATGGCTGTGTGTGTTTTTTGGGCTGGTCCTGTAAAATGGTTGAAAGTGATCTGTGAATGATCTTTCAGAAGGAGATTGTGTCTCTGCGAGATGCTATTGTCAGAGATTCTCCTCATGTACTCTATTGTGTTTAATTCGGACTCCAGGTAATACCAGACCCTTTAATGATCTCTACTTTGTTAGATCTAGATGGACATCGTGTTATCGAGCATCTAGAATCGTTTGTATATCGACGAAGATGACAAGTTATCTTACAGCTCTTGTGCACTACATGAAGCAACCTTATTGATATAGAACTGTATGGAAACTCTATGAGAATATTTAATCCATATTACGAATTAACTTCGGCCCATCATTTATCCTTCTTCTGAGTGAGTGAGCGAAACTCAAGAAGGTGGCCATTTTGGATTACTGTCATTACAATGGATCACTGTCAAGAGAACGGAATATTTATCCTACTATCGGACAGTGGTACGGAGATCTTGCTATGATGGAAAACCCACTATCGTGGTTTAACATTATTGTATAAACATCTGATATATACAGCTTAAGAACTTAACCAAGAAAAAGGGTTCGGTCAGTGAACTCTTATCCATGTCTACATATCCACCTCCACTGATGCGTTCAGCCAGTGGAAGTATAAGGCGATAATACACCACAGCATTGAGGGTTCTACATATATCGTCTATCGTATTTATGCTATACGAAATGATGTTTGATGTTGCCACCTACTATTCAAATACCATGATTTACTGTGTCAACATGTACCTATGACTGTATCCGTTCTGTCCAAGTGTGTGCGTCCTAATAAACAGTACGAAACGACCACAGCAGTCTGTGTAGGTGACTTATAGCTATGAGTGAATGAGTGCCTTATACTGGTCAACATTCAGACATTCCACCATTCGCATAACTAACACTTTACACTCTCACTCCATATCTGCATAACCCTACATCGGTCGAGTTGACCTTTGTTCTACCTGCAGCACCCATCATATTCACCACTGGTTTGCGTAAGGAGAAGAAACCATATATATTTTACAGTGTTAGGCCAGATTCCTGGGTCCAGCCTTCGCAGTCTTAATCTTGAGAAGTCACCTAGTGTTACAAGAACGTTTATTTTGGCCTAATGTGACACACATCAACACCAGTAGGACAATTATACAGTCGATGTAAGCTTGACCTGTTCTGACAAGTGTATACAGAATCTGGGTCAGTACTTATTGACATTTTCCGCATTACAGACAGTGTTATAAAGAAGTGATTGTCTATCCTGCAGAAGAAGAATTGCAGTGTTGTTAGACAGAGAAGTGCATATATTTCATCGTTGGATCTTCATATGCTACATTTGTTAAACATTGTAATAAGGTAGTTCAATAATTTAAAAACTTATTAAAAGTGGCAAATTATTTTGATTAAAAGTTGAACCTTCTCTATAACACATTATTTCCGCAACACTCATTTGATCTATATCTATTTGATTATAGTATATATGCATTTATGCTATTGATGTCTACATGTTATTTATTTATATGTAATAGTTGTTTATATGTCTGCGAGCCTGGATGGGTGGTGACTAGTATAAGGTATACCGAGTGACATTGGTCTTATACTAGTGTTCTGTAGGGAGCAAATTTCTTAATTGAATTTTGCAGGCAACATCTGTTGCTATTTTTGTTAGCTGTGATGACTGTGCTCATCGTTGTTTTTGTAATATTTTTTCTGTTCTTTATTTTTGTTTGATTTGTTTGTATAATTGTAGGTCTCATCTTTCCTTTCATTCAGTTCTTTATACCCTTATGTTTATACTCTGTGACGTCACTTGTTTTGTTTAGTTCATTGCAGTTATCATCACAGATTCTGTGATTATTTACTTCAGTTTTCTA
Source organism: Oreohelix idahoensis (assembly GCA_024509875.1). Classification (NCBI taxonomy): domain Eukaryota; kingdom Metazoa; phylum Mollusca; class Gastropoda; order Stylommatophora; family Oreohelicidae; genus Oreohelix; species Oreohelix idahoensis. The sequence goes on from JAMPIV010022385.1 coordinate 52,307, forward strand.
TTTAATTTAATTTGATTTCTGCAATTGTCTTCATATTGTCTTTTATGCTTGTCCTTTGTTAATGTCTTTGGTTGACATATGATATGAGGTATATTTGAGTACACGTATGTTATATTATAGACCAGTACTTTATTATTATTATTACTGTACAAGGAAGTATACAAGACCTGTATAAGGCTTGTCTCCCACAGTGATTTGGATAGAAAGATATTATTTTCCACAGGTACTCAAGTGATCATTTGTTTCATTATAAACAAGATAACCATATAAGGTCTTTGACTAAGACTAAGAGAGTGAAATAAAATGAAGTGAGTATACAAGTCTATAGTACAGACTTGTCTCCCATTAAAGTGGGATAAGGTAATTTATTTACTTTTTCAGGTTACTGATTTCATAAGACAGGATGGCTAATTTAGATTACTTTATCCAGCAAGGGTTAACCCTTGGTAAGTCTGGTAAAGAATTGGAAGAATATTCATCTGCTCAATTTGCCATTGCATTAAAATCAGAAGAGAAAAAACAAAAAGATGAGAATAAATGGAAAGCAGAAATTGAACAAAAGAAGATTGATGCTGAGAATTTCAGATTGCAGATGCAAGCCGAGGAGAGAAAAGCTGCTGCTGAGGAGAAAAAAGCTGCTGCTGAGGAGAGAAAGCTTCAAATGGAAGAAAAAAGATTAGACAGAGAAGCTGAACAAAAAAGATTAGACAGAGAAGCTGAACAAAAAAGATTAGACAGAGAAGCTGAACAAAAGAGATTAGACAGAGAAGCTGAAGCTGAACAAAAGAGATTAGACAGAGAAGCCAAGGAGAGTAAGGCAAAAAGAGAACATGAAGAAAAACTATTTGCATTTGAGTTAGAAAAAATAAAATTGACAAGTATGAGTATTGTTAATCAGGCATCTAGTGGTAATGGTAAACCCTTTACTTACAAGGTCAAGGTACCAGCGTTCAACTCCGCCAGTGACGATATAACATTCTGGCTTGATAGATTTGAACGTGCTTGTCGAGCTCATAATTTGGATAAATCACAGTATGTGAATCAGTTGTCTATAAATCTAAAAGGTGATTCTCTGACTAAGTTAAGTTTAGTTGAAGAGGCCGACAAGGACAATTACGATGTTGTCAGGGCGGCCTTGATAAGGAAATATCAGTTGACTGAGTAAGGTTACCGTCTTTTGTTTAAGACAATGAGACCTGAGGCAGGTGTAGAATTCTCAGAATTCGTTGAAAAAACACGTCTTACATTTACACGATGGATTGAATTATCCAAAACAGAAAAAACATTTGAGGCTCTTATGGATTTATTGCTCAGAGACAAGATCATGTCTTCTGTGAATAAACCATTTCTTGAATTCCTACATGAGCGTAAACCCAGTACACTAAAACAAATGCAAGAATATTGTGACCGATACGTCACGGCACACCCTGACGTAACTCTTAGCAACACTAAGGTTAAAGAGAGTATGCCAGCTGCTTCGGTGACACAATACAATCATAATTACTCACATAAGTTTCAAGGAGCTCAAAACAAATTTGACAAAAAGGCTAATTGGAATAGTTATCAAAACCAAGGTAACCAGTCGAATCAGGGTTCTTCTTCGAAGAACTGGAATCGGGCTGACAGTCCTCGATACAGGGGTGGCCATAATTACATAAATTTCCGTAAAGGAAGTCACTATAGGAACTACCCAAGTTTTCCTTCATGGAAACAACAAAACCAAAATTACAGAGATACTCATTATAATGAGCATGAAGATTATGATCATGAACATTATGATTCAAACCCAAACAGGGGTTATAACAGAGGAGACAATAATAACTATAGAGGTTATAATAATCGAGGTAGATCACAATACAAAAGACGTAAAGCACATTACCAGGCTAACTCTGCACAGCAAGAGTTTCATGAAGCGGTAATCAAAATAATGATAAGGAAGACTCTAATAATGTATGATGTTCTGCTTTTGAATTTGGTAGAGCGTCTCAATGCTCCCAATGCAAAACATTATTCGATCCAACCACAGTTTCTACTTTAAGCTGTGGTCATCCTCTTCCCGCTCTTCCTGCATCAGTCGCGCATGATGGAAGAGGCGCTCTTGTCTTCAATAGAGGTCTAGTAGAGGGTACTCCGGTATCAATTCTTTTCGATTCGGGGTGCACTACCATTGGTGTGAGGCAGTCACTCGTAGATCCTTCTCGAGCCACTGGCAAAGTAATCAAATGCGTAACATTTGGTGGCACATTGGAGAAGTACTCTACTGCCATTATCAATATTGCTACTCCCTTCTTTACAGGAGATGTGCACGCATGTCTTCTGCCGAATCCGATCGCTGATCTTATCATCGGTCGCATTCATGGAGTGAAAGTATGTACTTCGCAACAAATTGCTGAGAGGGAAAATAAGAATACGCAAGCTGCTAATGCTGTAGTCACTAGAGCTCAAGCTCTTAACATGCCTCAATCTTCGCCTTCCGATGATAATGATGCGCAGAACCAAGATGATCCCTTGGAAATTTCTCGCGACTCATTTATAAGAAAGCAAGAAGATGATCCTACTCTAAAATATTCTTCACGCTAGCAACAAAAGGTGATCCGAATAAAGATACAAATTGTAAATCTTGGATTACGATGAAGAATGGCGTACTTGTACGTATGGTACAAGACTCCGCTAAGTCCATTCATTCTCAAATTCTTGTGCTCAAAAATATGAGAGTTAAAATCTTACAGCACGCTCATGATTCTCAGTGTGCTGGGCATATGGGTTTTTCCCGTACTAAATCTAGAGTTCTTGCGTCTTTCTTTTGGCCTTTTGTGAACAGGGACATACGAATCTATTGTCGATCTTGTAAGGTATGTCAAGAAGTTAAATCCAAAGGTCCACGTCATGCTGCACCTATTCAGGCTGCAGATATTCCTATTCGACCATTTCAAAAAATGGCGATAGACATCATCGTTCCATTTAAGACAAATTCTGCTAGCGGACACCAATTTATCCTGACGTGTGTTGATATGTGCACACGTTGGCCAGAGGCTATTCCTCTGAAGAGCATAACTACTGCCGATATTGCAGATGCTCTTTGGCTCATATTTTCTCGTCTGGGATTCCCAGGAGAAATATTATCAGACCATGGTACCCAACTCATATCGGATACCATGTCTCAAGTGATGTCGACTCTTAAGATAGAGAGATCTCTGAGTAGTATTTATCATCCTATGTCTAATGGGATGGTAGAACGTCTGAATAGAACGCTAAGAAACTTATTAGGTAACATAACTGAAGACCATCCTCAGGATTGGGACAGGGTTTTACCCGCGGCTCTCTTTGCATACAGAGAGGTCGCCAACGAACATACAGGATTTTCTCCCTTTGAACTTGTTTTTGGTGCGAAACCGCGAGGTCCTATGTCCTTACTTCATGACCTTATAACTGCTGATAATATTGTCGATGACACAAAATCCTCTTACGAATATGTCATTGCACTTAGACACAAGATTATCAAGGCATGCAAATTGGCAACTGCTTCTTCTGAATTTGCGAAACAGAAGGCAAGGCAATTTGCCAATAAGAAGAGATGCTTGCGACAACATTGTCCAGGTGACAAAGCATTTGTCTTGCTACCTTGTAGGGAAAACAGACTTCTTATTTGTTGGAAAGGTCCGTACGAGGTAATATCAAAAGTTTCCGATGTTGACTATATCGTCGATATTGAGGGGAAGCATAAAACCTTCCACATCAACATGCTCATGGAATTCCATGAACGTCCGGATTATTTACAACCTGTTTTCCAGGCAACGGACGATCCTCCAGTCCCACATGGACATTACTCATCACTGTCAGTAATACAGGATGAGGAAACGAGTTTCTCGGATGTGAATCTCCCTTTTCCGATGATTCCACTTCATTCTAATGAATCATGGAAAGACGTTTCGATCTCTCCCGAGTTATCTCTAGGAGAACAGAAACAAGTTTCTACTATGTTACAACAATTTCAGGATGTCCTTACTGACATTCCTGGTCGAACTAATGTCATTAAACATGACATTATTCTTACTGACCATAATCCTATAAGAGTCAGACCGTATCCTATCCCGATACATTTTCAAGCACAGGTTGAGAAATAGTTGGATGAGATGATAGATTTGGAAATAATTGAACCATCCACATCAGCATATTCTTCGCCGATGGTTATTGTACGGAAGAAAGACAATAACATACGTCTTTGCGTTGATTATCGAAAATTGAACCAAGTGACGAAATTTGATGCTGAACCTATGCCTTTACTAGAAGAGCTACTTACTAGACTATCGAATTCTCATTTCTTCACTAAACTTGATTTGTCTAAGGGATATTGGCAAGTTCCTATATCCGAACAAGCCAAACCGTTTACGGCTTTTTCGACACCCAGGGGTCTGTTCCAATTGAATTTCATGCCTTTCGGCCTTATGAACGCCCCTGCAACATTCGTACGCATGATGCGTCGCATCTTATCTCATCGTACAGATGTCATTGCATATCTTGATGACATCTGTCTTTTCAGTGATACTTGGGAAGATAACTATTTAGGGTTAAATGAATTACTGTCTACCTTGCGCGAGCATAACCTGACAGCAAAACCATCTAAAGCCTGTATTGGTTTTAGCGAAATATCTTTCTTAGGTCACCGTGTTGGTCATGGTTTCTTAAAAACAGAGGACCCTAATACAAATAAAATACTTAACATTTCTATTCCTAAGACTAAAAAGCAAGTGCGAAGTCTCTTAGGTCTCATACAATTTTATGGACGATTCATTCCGAATCTGTCTTCGATCATGGCACCTCTTTCTTCCTTGCTAAAGAAAGGGTCTCCTAATATAGTCCATTGGACTCAAGAATGCCAATCCTCTTTGGATAAGATTAAAACTATGTTTTCTACTTCACCTATTTTAGTGTTACCTACTAAAGATAAGACATTTATTCTTCGTAATGACGCTTCATCCACAGGGATTGGAGCAGCACTAATGCAAGAGTACTCCGGAACTCTGCATCCTGTGATGTATATTTCTCGGAAACTAAATGCCGCAGAGAAGAATTACTCGGTCCTAGACCGTGAATTATTGGCTATGGTTTGGTCAATCCTGAAACTTCAAAGATTTCTTCTTGGCGCGCATTTCATTGTAGAAACTGACCAGAAAGCTCTTACGGCTATTCAGAGTAAAAATCTGAAGAGCGCGAGATCAACGCGATACGCGATTGCTCTTCAGCCTTTTCATTTTTCGGTGCGAGCTATCCGTGGTTCAGAAAATGTGATGGCAGATATCTTATCTAGATGCCCACATGATTCCACCTAACCGTTAGATCCTGAGATTTCTACAGGTCTAACTCTACTACACTTTTTTCTATACCAAAATATGTACACATATGTAATATATCATATATTGATTGTATCACTACTTAGCGGTTCATTAATGTATATTCACCGCTATTCTTTCCATGTTTTTCGTCTTTGATAATCATGATGTTAAGATATCTAAGATGAAATTTTTGGATAAACTATTGTAGAAATTGTGGCATTGCCAGTATTGTAGTAGGCGTTGGTGACACCTCTCTGGAAATATTTATACTTGGAGAAATACTTTCTCTAAGATCCTGAGATATATTCTCACTTGTCGTGCCATATGACGACATAGCCTAACATTAGGCGTTACATTTGTTCGGAATGCTTATCATCTGCGCATTGTTATTCGTGCATTGTGAGACTATTGTATGTTGCTCCTAGATGAATTTCAAAAAAAAAAAGTTCCATTTTTTTCCCGAGGTGTGTGGTAATCTGTTGCGCACATAATTCTTTTGTATGGAATTATGCGACGCACGGAATACAGTAGGTAGGTAGGCATACAAATGTACGATAGGACTAGTTGATATGAAAAAGAGATTACTTTTGTTACAGTCAAAGTTATATCACCCATGATTTGATTTATACTTTTAATTATATGAGTGATCTCTCTTGAATATATTGATTTGGCGTATGAACACTAGTTTTATGCATTTCGCATTTTGTGATAGCCAGAAAATAGATTGATCTTGTTCAATATGTTTATGGCCTGAATTTATATGTATTACTTGTCTAGTGCAAGAAGATTCGGTCTTATATTGTATATCTTTGTATGTTTAGGTCGGACTATATTCTTTGTGCTGAACTCTGGGGCAGGTATTCGTTTTTCGAGACATGCGTAGTGAGTCTCGACGAAGCCGCCTGATAATGGCTGTGTGTGTTTTTTGGGCTGGTCCTGTAAAATGGTTGAAAGTGATCTGTGAATGATCTTTCAGAAGGAGATTGTGTCTCTGCGAGATGCTATTGTCAGAGATTCTCCTCATGTACTCTATTGTGTTTAATTCGGACTCCAGGTAATACCAGACCCTTTAATGATCTCTACTTTGTTAGATCTAGATGGACATCGTGTTATCGAGCATCTAGAATCGTTTGTATATCGACGAAGATGACAGGTTATCTTACAGCTCTTGTGCACTACATGAAGCAACCTTATTGATATAGAACTGTATGGAAACTCTATGAGAATATTTAATCCATATTACGAATTAACTTCGGCCCATCATTTATCCTTCTTCTGAGTGAGTGAGCGAAACTCAAGAAGGTGGCCATTTTGGATTACTGTCATTACAATGGATCACTGTCAAGAGAACGGAATATTTATCCTACTATCGGACAGTGGTACGGAGATCTTGCTATGATGGAGAACCCACTATCGTGGTTTAACATTATTGTATAAACATCTGATATATACAGCTTAAGAACTTAACCAAGAAAAAGGGTTCGGTCAGTGAACTCTTATCCATGTCTACATATCCACCTCCACTGATACGTTCAGCCAGTGGAGGTATAAGGCGATAATACACCACATCATTGAGGGCTCTACATATATCGTCTATTGTATTTATGCTATACGAAATGATGTTTGATGTTGCCACCTACTATTCAAATACCATGATTTACTGTGTCAACATGTACCTATGACTGTATCCGTTCTGTCCAAGTGTGTGCGTCCTAATAAACAGTACGAAACGACCACAGCAGACTGTATCGGTGACTTATAGCTATGAGTGAATGAGTGCCTTATACTGGTCAACATACGAACATTCCACCATTCGCATAACTAACACTTTACACTCTCACTCCATATCTGCATAACCCTGCGTCGGTCGAGTTGACCTTTGTTCTACCTGCGGCACCCATCATATTCACCACTGGTTTGCGTAAGGAGAAGAAACCATATATATTTTACAGGTGGCCCTTGACTTTGGCGAGTAGTATATAAAAAAGGATCCCGTTACACGGCCATTGAGGCAAATTGGGAATATGGTGTTAGGCCCATATTTTCTTGACCATCGGCACACTAGGGGTGATGTGGTCAGCATCACGCCGGCCGCCTTAACCTTCCCAGAAATTGCTCTGGTACCCAATTGGGGCTGGGTCGACCCAGGAGCCGTTTGCGGCCTAAAAAAATCCCACATCATCTGCGGATCGAACCATAGACCACTGAGCTAGGAAGCCAGAGCACTAACCACTATGCTACCGCGGCTCCCATGTTATGTATGAACAAGGCAAATTAGTTCTGACGCTGGTGAATAGCCGACGCTTCCGGTCGTAACTGACGCTAAAAGGTAGACAAGAGTCTTTACTTTAATTCACGTCATGCTCTGGTTGACTATTGTCAAGTCTAGGGTAGACATACCGTGATACTTTTAGTTAACCTTGTTTGAATTTTGAAATTCACTGTACTTTGCTACATTGCCATTTTTAATAAACAGTATGAATTTTCGGTGCAAGAAATGTAATAAAGCATTATTTTTTATTTTTATTTTTGGCCACCCTTTAAATAATGGACACTACGCATAGTTACTGGACGTACAGTTTGCAAATTAGCATTAACAACACCTTTAAGAACGGAAATAGACAATTGCTTGAGACCCTAATGTCTTGATTTTTTGTTTCCGCTGGCTTGTTCTAAGGACCCATTTAAACATATAAAAATGAAAACATGACTTCTAACAAGGATTTGATGCAGAAGTTGTAGAGCTACCACGAAGTGTGCCCGAGATATTAAGATCTCTCTAATTGTAATGTATAAAGTATCAGAAGTATTATTTGTAAATGCTCCGTCTCGAAATGGGGCAAGTTTTGTAATGTCTGATGCAGTTCACACAAGATCTGCACATCACCGATGTCTGAAGTCAGGGCGCTTGTGCTGTGTTATTCTTGTACATGTATGAGCCGTGGATAGATATGCTCGTTGACAGGCTCAGCTCTAGCGCGATGCGAGCGGCGCGGCCACACCGGGCACGGACAATGCGGTAAGCGACGAAATTTGCATTGTTTGTTTGTTTGTTTGTTTGAATCCCAGGGCGCGAGTTATTCACTCTGTTGCCCTTTAGGGGACGAGTTATACACTCGTTCATACCCTTGAGCCAGTTATCGTTTTACCCTTGCAGACTGCCTGGTGAGGCGGTGGCGTCCGTGTTGCCACACGGCCGGGAAGCCACCAATCGTGACACCAGGCGATGGTACCGCAACCCGCCGTGCATCCCACACGGTATCAGACGATTAGGGGGTGTGTTTCGGGCTTTCTTTCAACCCCAGGGAGCATCCTAGACTCGAAACAGAGTACACCAGGCCCACTTTGGCGTGTGTGTACTGCCCCGAGGTTTGATAACTCTCTACCATGCAAAGGGGTTATACCTCCAAAGACAGTGGTGACTGGCAAAGAGGCCAGCCACCAGTGGGCTTTATTGCAACCCCAGGGAACTTCTCTTCGGGTGACGAGGGTGCAATGCCACGAGAAAAGTGGTTCTCTACCCTGCAAAGGGGGTTATATCTCCGAGACAAGACGAAACGAGGGATCGGCACAGCCAGCGCCGAGCCTCTACCTCTGCCGAGCTGCATTACCAAGAAGAGACAAGCTCCGGCCCACCTGAACTGGGAGGACCCGGACCCGGGACCAAACACAGTCTCGATAGAACACGGCTCTGTTCATCAATGGCGCAGCAGCGACCGAGCCTCAACAATGTCAAATGACGTTATCGGACACAGATTCATATCACTGCCTCTACTTTACTGGGAAGACCCGAAAGCCGGGACCACACACAGTCTTGAGAGGACAAAGATCGCTTGCAACGCGCGAAATTTGCATTAAAATATGAAAAGCCAATTGTTAAAGAGAAAGAACAATAAAACAAAAATTTCGATGTACAAATAAATAAAATTATGAAATTAATTATAACTGATTGTTTAAAACTTAACCTTCTCGGATAAGGACGAAAAAAAAGAGGTCCCGTGGGCAGGTTGGAAATCGTAAAGAGTAGACCACACGGCTGCTGCCCTGGCAACAATTTTAAATTAAGAAACCTACCACCCATAAAAGTATTTATAGAGTGTTTTATTCCTGTATACACACATTGGGATCCTCGCCGGTGCAACGGATTTTGTGCACTGTGCTATGATCTTCGTGTGATCTGTCGTAGATTTGTGACAGGGGAATTAAGACACAGATTGGTCCCTTCTGAATAGACTAGAACCTGAGGTGACTCAGTGAGAGATAATAATAGAAATAGATTGTCACGAGTGAGATGGTGGAAGGTAGGTAATTCTGTCCCTGAGACTCGAGGAGACCCTCTCGCTCAGCCTATCTCTACAACAGAAAGTATGTCACACAGATAACTCAGTTATATAGATGTACTATATATCAACCACTCACCGACACACACACACATAAGTGACGACAGTTAGACGTACAAACGTGAAAACTATAACAATGGAATATAGATACTTTTGGACGAGCTGACCGACACACTTGAATAAGTTTATATCAATTTTATTTATCATAAAGAATTTCACAACACCGTAAATAAATTTAGACTATCAAATCAATACACAAATAAACATAGGTTAAGGAATCAATAACAGAGTTGACCCATAGGTGTAATCCTTTCCCCCTCTGTTGAACCAAGATCCCGTTATAAGAGAAGTTATTCGCCCCAAAGAGTCACAGATTTATACACTATGGTCTACGATTTCTCTCTACCGTAAAAAACATAGGTTTTCCTGTTATCTACTCTGAAATAGATAGCATATGTAATCTTTAAGAAGAAAAACAATCAATGGATATATGGATGATAGAATCAAAGAATTAATTATCTCTGCATTTTCTCGCTCTGACACACTTGTGATCACAAGACACGCGTTCTTACCTAATAGGCATTCTCACCACATCTGGAACAATTGTTTAAGGAACATACAGCCCATCCAATGGTGTGTTTAGGCGAAACAAGCCCCAGCTTCTCCTATGCTAATAAATTCAATCTTGGGAAGCGCTCGCTTCACTATGGTACGTAGGATGCTGATAAATGTCACTTCAGTTTGTGTCCAGGTAGTAAAATAATTAAGATGTCTAATGTTCACAAAGGGTACAGTAACTTGAAATAATCGATCGTTACCTCGAGTTGCAGGTAACTAACTCTGTTCAGGATTTATCTTCTTCTCAACACAGTGGTTGTTATACAAGTAATGTCACAGGGTTGGTTATGTTAAATGTTTGATTTAGTCACCACCACGGGCCAACTGTAAAACTTTGATTATTGGAAAAGAACTCTGGAACTCAATACCAGGTACAATATAAATTTCAGTAAAATAGTTCTTTTCGTCTAGTTATTCTCTGCTATACATTAACAGAAACCGCTGGTAGGTTTTGGGCTTGACCCAGATACTGTATAAAAGGAAGAGAAAAACATAAATACTCAATCCTAATATATCATACACAATCCTACGCGTAAATAGAATATGTTCACTTCGGTAATTATCTTAAATTATAAACCGCAAACTTAGAGCTTGTCTTATCGTTTAGAACTCCCGTGAAATAAATTCTAGTCATTAAAAAAAAATCAATCATCATGAATTAGAAATAAATACATATCTCGTCAACACTCATGATGAATCAGTGCATTTACTTAGTTAAAATGTTCTCTGACTGGTTACTAGCAATTTATTTAAATTTATTTAATAGCTGAATGAGTTTTTAGCTAGAAATTATAATTTATTCTGCTATCCACTGTAACACAGTAACTAGAAAATTTATAAGGGCGATTAAACTAGTAAATCACTCTGCACACAATCTAGTGAAGATATAATTCGAACTAACAATTCTATCACTCGACAATACTAGTCATATATATATTTACCTTCACACAAACTTCTAAGATTTTCTCCACGAGAAACTAAGACTCTACCATTACGGTGATTCTAGAACTCGCGCTAGTTGTATCTCTAAAGCTGTGGGAGTACTGAATGAATGAAGTCTAAACTGCTGGAGTATAAATATCTGAAACTGACAAAGAATCAAAGGGAAAGTTGTAACTAGCAGACACTTGCCAGATGTTGGCTCCTTTGGAAAATCTACATAAATTCTATCTCATACTGCGAATCAAACAACTTTATCGCACCAAAGCCGAAGCAGAAGTGGTCGTAAATGAATTATAGCGAGAATCGTTGATATGGCGGTTCGCATCTTGTAAATTAACTTACAACGAACGAATCCAGGCAAAGGTAATAGCCAAACTGTCTCCCCTGTCCATCACCGACTGATCTCATTACGGCGATTATTATGATCGCTGCCGAGATAATTACAGGTGAGCGAGACCAGGTCTGCTCGCTAACCTGCATCATAGAGAATGCAATAAATGCTAACAGCCATAAACTGCTTGCTAAATTATAAGAAAGACAGAGGTTTGAATATCGGAGGGTTAAATTCATGCAAGCGTATGTGACAGAGAAGGTAGAAGAAAGAAATGAAGATAAAGAAAAAGGTATATGAAATCACTTAATCATAATCTATCACATGATCTAAGGAAGGAGATCGGATCATTGATAGAGTTGTCCGTGTGCAATGAAGATGGTCCTTAATACCAAAGCAAACTGGTTGTCATACAACGTTTTGTGCATGTACCTTTGCGCCCTTCTGTCTCTCCGTCATCGTCATATTATTTCATATATTTTATGCTCCTCCATGTTTTTCCCAGCCGCTTCCATACGGATTTAAGTTTCACCAGGTGAACTGTAGTATTATCGAAGCTAATTAGACAGGTCAGCTGTTAATACGTTTATCATTTACGTCGTCTAGCCACCTTTGATGGAGACGATCCTTTTTGATCCGAGGTGGTCCCCCGACCACTCCACAGAACAATACGACCCTGCAAAGTACGGAAAGAAAGCCATATTGTTTGTCTAAGCTGCCGGCGATCCGAATTGGTTCGTCTGGCGGATGCACATAAACACAGATGATAATACGTAATCGTTTCCACTGGCCCATCTTTGTATCAATATTGCGGATAACTTGTAAGAAGAGACAATATGGTGGGAAAGTATCTAGACGGGAAATAAGTTCACAGATTTTGTTTGTGAGTTTGCATAAAGATGCAACCGGAAGTATTGCGGCCTTATTAGAAAGGGGTTACTCGTTGGAATTGTAAATTTGATATTTTAAAAACACGCTTGGGATATTATAATTAAACACCCCGACCCAAATAGTGCTAAAGAGCTTACCATTGGCTTGATTTGAGAGCCGGAATAGAATTCGAGTTTCATTGGCAAGTTGGTCTAAAAGTACAATCTGGGACTTGACCTGAGAAATGGCAATGTAATCTAACGAAATCAGAGTCACAAGTATTAACGAAATCACAGCTGCAGGACTCACTTAGACCAGCTAAGTTTATTAAGGAAACAGCAAAAGGACAATTGTTTTTATCAATCCTCAAATCACGTCTCAGGAAAGACAATTTTATATACATATACAAATTCACCATCATTATATCGTTATTTTAATGTGTTAAAACTAATTGATTATTAAATTTGTTATATGTTATTTTAAAACAAAAACATTCATAGTTGATTTAGTTATTATAGATGTGAAAACATACGTATGAGCAAGACTCTTTAATGTATTTTATCCAGTAAAATTATTTTATAAGTATTTGCTCTATAGATGTAAATATATGTATATGTATAAATATAAAAATAAAAATAAATAAATATATATATATATATATATATATATATATATATATATATATATATATATAATATATTTATATATATATATATATATATATATATATACACATCTATAGAGCAAATACTTATACAATAATTTTACTGGATTACACCAGCTGGGAGCTTGAACGGGCTAAAACCATTGCTTAATTCTTCACAAAAAGCGACTGATCAGACATAAGTTAATAGTGCTCTGCCCTATGCAGCATTGTTCTAGACTTCTGAAAACATGTCGTGAAAACTCCCTTCAGATAGAAGCATCATTATCCTTCTATCAACAACTCTGCCAAGAGTAATCTTGCGCGAAGGTAGACACCTTTGAAGACCAATATTAGATACTCTTAAATGTTGGCCACTGGTGGACCACTTCTGCAGAGCTAAGTGTTACGTGCAGTCTTTGATATCTTACAATATTATACATTTGTTTGCTTGTTATGTTCGCAAATATTTTGTAAACAAAATAGATACTTTTTAGTGCTTAAGGAAAAGTCATTATTGAGTTACTTCCCTTGAAAGTTGTTTCGTCTCTTTCGATCGAACTCCGCGGATGAATCCAGTTTTACTGCGATTTATTCTTTGTTTGGGTAGTAATAGATTGTTCTTGCTTCAGAATATCTATGGCCTGAATTTATGTGTATTGTTTGTCTGAGTAGGACGAGTCTGTCTTATATCTGTATATCTTTACATATCTAAGTCGAACTATATGTTCTTTTGTCTCTAGAGAGGTCAAAGGCTGTTCGGTGGATGTGTCTATAGAGAGGGGTGTTTTGGCTTCGCCCTGACGATGGGCTATGTTTTTCTATGTCGGCTTGTCGCCGGAAAAAGTGATCTCTATATTTGTGGGGAAAGTGATAGTCGTCTAGACCTATCGTGTATGCTTTACCCCAGTGTTTATTCCGATTGCCAAGGAATGGCAGAATCATATTTCTGATACCAAGGTAATAAAAGATACTCTTTTGAACTCTCGTACGAAGCCACCGTTTTTCGATAGGTACGATTTGTACGTCTGAGAGAATATATTTGACTCGATAAAACGATTCTGATTCCTAGCAGCACTATATCCTGTAGAATGCAGTCAATTGTTCATGATCAAATCTACAGAGCAATGAAGCATTTTATGAATGACTAACTTTAGGACAGATTCATTATCTGTATCCAAACGTGAGTGACAGCTCACGAGTGAAGCCATCTTGGAACCAAACATGTAGTGACTTTCAAGAAGAGAAAAGGGATGCCCGTATTATCGCTTGATTAGTCCAGAGATCACTGCTACACATGAGAACCCATTGCTAGCGGTTCAATATTATTATATGGAAAAATATGTGCTGAACATTATGTTAAAGAATCTTCGCTAGACGAGGTTAGGTCTAGAAGCCATCTGGAATATTATTTATAAGCTGACGTGCTCAGTCAGTGAAGTCAGATGATATATATGTATGGGCGATACTGAGTGCTTGGCTACTGACAGTCCATTATACTATTATTCTTCATGAGTGCCCATGTAACATTGCAAGACCATTTATCCACTGTACCATGATGTATCATGTCAACCTGTGATTTGTCACTATCTGTGCTGTCGAGTGTGTACGTCCAATTAAACTGTAGTAAAGGTACACAGTCGTTGGTGTCGATGACTTCCAGCCATACATGAGTGTGAGAAAAGAACATTTGTCAACACCACGAACTCTTCCTATCATTCGCACATTATACACTCCATCTATGTCTACACACCACTGCGTAGGTCAAGTTGACATTCCATACTCGAACCACGAGCAACACAACAACACAGTATTTAACTCTGGTGATGTTCGAACGAGCTTCAGATTTCTCAGCATGTCTCTTGCTCAGGGCAAGGGTCTTGTATTAAGAGTTTATCAACTGATGATGATGATGTCTGCTTCCATCCACTTATATTTATCATTTGGTGGACATCATTAACTGGGAAAAAAGGAGCACTTTATCACTAAGGGAAGGCAATCCGTTACACTAAATGTTTCCACACGTGTCTTTGTTGATCCTTTGTTTCAAAAACAGTGCACTGAGCGCCCATTTTTATATTAAAATGAAGAAGGAACAAAGTTACCTGTAATAAAATTTATAAAACAAAAGAGCATTTATTTTTTAAATTGTAAAATGTTACTTTGAACATCACTTGCGGAAATTACAGTGTGATCAAGTTCAGTAGTATCACATTGACTCACACGAGAACATACAGTACAGAGCGCTGCGCCATCACGAAACCTGGAACAACCATGTAACATCCAGTCGTATAGTATGTCCATCTTTATCACTCTGTATGTTTTCCAACATCTTTCTTAAGTTATTTTCTCTCTCGTTTTACTCTTTCACCATTGTTAAAGTAATCTGTCTTTATCGCAGCTTATACTTAAACGTAACTTAACACTCTTTTAATTTATTTCTCCACGTTGCACTATCTTTCGCAACCCACATTACATCTTTAGAATCCTGAGTCCTGGTAAAACACCTGGCTATATTAGATGAGTATTTTACTTTGGAAGACGCCCGGCTTGGCAATAGAGAGAAGTCTTTTCAGGCCAATCCAGTGTTTAAACAACACGACGGTCAACACCTTGCGAATCAATAGCCAGCGCTACAAAGTGCTTGGGTCGCACACATGAATTATTGCTGTCGTATGGTAAACTTTGAGAGCCGGCATACTGATTACCTAGCGAGATAAGGAACAAGGGGATTACACCGTCTCAAGACAGTGAGCCCCACCATTGCACGCACTTCACGTGAAGCAAATAAAGGACAGAAGTCTTTGTGACAGAGGACTGATGATTTCTGTATTGGGCGACCAATCCAAAACCACGGTATGTCTCGCAAAACGAACCCGTAGCACAGAATTGAATAGTTGGTTGCGAGAGCCCACCCACTTTAGCTATTGTCGGCGATTTTTTGTACAGCACAACATCGTAATGCAAGATGGACACCTCGCTATTGGATTGGAGGCGGAGTGAGACCGATGAACGACGACATCTAACATATTGTGCAACCAGAAAATAACTAAAAGTTCGCCAGAACGGCAGTACTGAATTTTCAAATACGGGGAGCGTACCTTGTCCCTATCCTATATCCTGTGTAAAGCTGTTCTAATATCTGTTTCTTGTGTGGATATTTGGTTCATTTATGTGGAGTGTAATTTAAAAGTGTTCATAAGGTATTTGCGAAGGGAAAATGAGGCTTACATCTGCACATATTTTCATGCACAGTATATTAACACTTATCATGTGCGCCTCATGTCATACATCATTACCAGAGAATTAAAAACATAGTGATCATTCGGAGGAATAAGATAAATTAAAGTCAACCATTGATATTAGATGTGAAACTTATGAAGCCAATTTGCGTGAGATCTGTCCAGCAGAAGTCTGCGTCTGCACATTACTTGTTTGGCGTCTAATCAGAAAGAAGCCTAGCAAAGCGAACGTCTGGATAGCAGAATTCACAAGATAGGACATCCTACACTTCCTAAGTTACAAATAAGTCTCGCCCGCATTCGTAAACGTAGTTGGCGCAGCATTTTATTCACCTGCTTATCAAGTGCTCACAAGTTGATTCCATATACAAATATCAAGTTCAATTCACTTGAAAGCATACCGCCTGAGTCTAGCTAAAGCATGCTCAAGTTGATTCTCTTATTTATGTCAAGTTCAACTTACTCAAAATCGTATTTTATGAATACACACTCATAAGTTAATCAGTCTACCGACCCAAATCACTTAGTCGCAAGTTGATGCTTCAAGATAACTAGCTCAAATTACTAAGTTCAGCTACTCACTAAGTCAGTACATGAAGTGAAGTCATAAACTTTCATCATATATTGTACGACGTAAATTCACTCTGACTAGCTTAATTACAAGAAACTCGCTAATTACCAGAAGATCATTTCTTGAAGAGCTCCAGTCTAAGCAATGCCTTTCAGAGATCAGACAACAGGCATTTTCCTGAGACAACGGTCAACGGTTTATCAACGTTAGAGAGAGATTTACAAAAAGTGAAGGACAGATATCTTCCAAGTTCTCACTTTTCCAAATGTTGTCATCAGTACGTCCTGGTCTTGGAGATACCACACGCAACATACCATACACCTTTATTGATAGTCTATACATACTTGTGTATCATCATACAGTGGAGGACCATTGCGAGACACATATACGGTGTAGATTGTACATCAGTATGGTAACAATTAATATATCACACCATCATTTCACTATTCACATAGGTTGACTCTCCTATTTAACTAACTACATTATTTATATCTCATCTGTGTGTGAATTTCTTCCACCATAATCACTGTTTATTTTCTACTAACCCCATATGTGTAAATATTTAATTAATAAACACAATAACCGTTTTGATCATTATTTAGTTCGTTAATGTATTACTCGTGCAGTCGGTGTTAATTATTTACATAGAAGTAAAATTCTACATTTAGATGAGGCTGGGGGTTCTTTCTTTATCGAGATCTATGAGCAGAAACTAAGGTCGTGGGGAAATAGAACACTTTCCATAATTTACTAGCAAACACTATCTGGTGGAGAGCATTTGCTTTCTCTTCTTCTTGTCCTTATCTCAAATAAGTCTCTTTCTTTCTTAACGAGCCTATTTCTGGAGACATTCATGATAACATTCGATAGGTCATCCCCAGCGACCACCCCCTCGTAGTTGCATCTATATACACTTACCACAATACAAGGACGGCCCTGCTTGATCAGATGGAGTGCGGTATTATTTGATGCATTGAAAATTAGTTTGTTAAGTGATGATGAGAGCGAATAAGGATTGAATGATCACCTTTGGTTTTTTAATCATAGTTTATAAACATATTTTCAATTCATTTTCAGACATGTATTTGTAACGACGACGACGGCATTATCTATTGTGCAAGACTGCAGGAATTCCCACCACTTGTGACAGGGAATAACGTCACTAATTACACAACAGCATATATTGATGTAGGTACACTATCAAATCAAAGACTTAAATTTCATTTGTAAGAAACATTTGCTTAAGAGGAACAAAATTGATATCCAAAAATGGACCAGCAGTGTAAATTGGTCTAATAGAACATGATAGTACGTACATTTAAATACCTGGGCCAAATAATAATAATATCAGATACCTGATGTATGTCAGATATAAAGCGTAGAATAGCATTACAAAAAAAAAAAAAAAAAAAAACACCCAGCATTCCATTAAATCATTAAGTCCCCGTGTAACTCATTTGTGTTCTTTGAAGCAAATTAGAGAGTACCTCAGTTTTCCATAGCCCTGATTCTGTCAGATAAATACATATTAGACAAACATAAAGGTATGTCTTCAGGTTCTCGCAAGAAACAAAGAAGTAGAATACTAGACAACAGAGAAACAACAGACGTGAGTGGCTTACCCAGGACTTGAACCCAGGACCCTCCGTGCGACAGATAGAAGCGACTCAGAGACATTCAGAACTAATGCAAGGCTATGTGTTGAGGTAACCCAGAGAAATGTTAAAAATACAAGAGACATTTAATAAGAGTAATGTGAATGTCTTGACAGAAGCTAGTGCACAAAACAAACCGTATTACAGTACTGTTATAGTGAAATAATTTACTTTAAACATGGTAGTAGAAGAGGAAAAATGTAATTGTGACATCAGAAGTTGCTGAACAAAATACGAAAGAGAGAAGATATTTACAGTTTGAATTCGTTGCACAGAAAGAAGATAACAACAGTGATGAGTCACCGAGGACATTGTATTAGCCGTATTTAAACGGAAGCAAAGAATGGTAATACTGTATACCCCGCCAAGCATGTCGTAGAGGGTGACTAAAAAGGGTTGAGCATGGCGCTGGTTACCCCATCCTGTACAAACGTAAAGCTAAACAAAACATATTAACATGAACAAGTCAATCAAAACAAGTAAACGTGAGATTTCAGCACAGGCCATCAAAGCAGACGTTGATACCTCTATATGTATATTATAGAAAATACTTTGTAAAATCTGTGTGATGGAATGAAGGAGCTTTATGTTCAAATAATTGAGAGTTTGGTGCTTAGCATTGTGACTTTGTATTCTCTCATCTGTTATACTGTTTTTGCTGTTGTACTGTATCCATTAATTCTCAAGTGCATTAAAAGCTTTAAGTAACCAACCATGTAAAACTGATATAACAGTATACTCACATTTGCTTTATACAGTCATAATTAAGAATAACACAGTACTCCGAAACACGACAACATCATCATCAAACCTTACATAACAATGAAGTAGTTTCTAAAGATGCCATGGTAGAGGCAAGTACGCAATGGAAGCTGATAATTATGACTAGGACCAACTAGTGAAGCGATATCAGCAGAACTGAAGGCAAGACATTTGGTCAAGGTGCCGCAGAAAGAAAATTTCCTATGAATCTTTAGACGGACATATGAGGAACGAACTATCAGTTTTCCATAGAACAAATTCTGCACAGACCAGATAGCTACACTTTCACAGCAGTTTAAAGGAGATTTAAACTGAACACGCCGCTTTGCATTGGATTTGCGGATTATGACAATGCATCCGACATAACAATGAAGTAGTTTCTAAAGATGCCATGTTAGAAGCAAGTACGCAATGGAAGCTAATAATTATGACTAGGACCAATTAGTGAAGCGATATCAGCAGAACTGAAGGCAAGACATTTGGTCAAGGTGCCGCAGAAAGGAAATTTCCTATGAATCCTTAGACGGACATGTGAGAAACGAACTTTCAGTATTCCATAGAACAAATTCTGCAGAGACCAGATAGCTACATTTCACAGCAGAGATTGAAACTGAACATGCCGCTTTGCATTGGATTTGTGGACTACGACAATGCATACGACAAACAAGAATCACTTTGGACACTGAAATGGGAATAACGTAGTCGCTATTAACTGGTTAACTGGATAATTGTAACGATACAGACATAATAAGCGCAATTCTTCGTGAAGGCAAAAATATATAACCCAGTGAGATTATGAGTGCTGCTCAATGTCTTTGGTCACATTTTCTTTTCTTATTGGCCATAGCTTGGGTTATGGCAAACAACGACATCAACAAGAAGTGTTTATCTGGCTTCTCTGTCCCGTAATCGTAAACAGATGAAAGAGAAACTATAATGGACTTGGTGTCGCGAGAGGTTTCTTAATTTATGAAGAATAAGACAACCAGGTGTATCAGGTGATACTAGGATAGTTGCCAGAGAAGAGTCTGGTCTTAAAAGAAATACCCCATTCTCAGAAAAGAGCAATGGTGTATAGAGTTCATAGGTATAAAGTCAGGCTGTAAAGAATTTCTGGCCGAGATAGTAATATTCAGTACCAGAATTCTATGGTGCCCCTCTCAGAATTATACCTATGGGCTGTTATAGTATCTAGGGGATTTAATTAAATTCAAAGTAATTCAAGGCTGACATAAAGTAATAAAAACAGTGCACTATAATTTCTTAATTTTATTTATGTACAGTCATCTGTTTAGATGTATCTACACCAAATAAAAGTCAAACACTACAAATAAAGTCTTTTCCTAGTTGTTAAGGCTCCCTTGTTATGAACAGTCTTAGTGCAACTAATCCTCTAGAACCAATGTTAATGATGGTACTTGAGTTTATCTTCAGTATTAGGGGAGTAGATATTGACAACTGTCATAATGAGTTCACTGTTACTGATATCACTTGAATTTATCTTCAAAGTATTTCTTTGTTATGTAGCTTTTGAAAATGTCACACTGACTACAATGTTACTGAGATCACTTGAATTTATCTTCAAAGTATTTCTATGTTATGTAGCTTTTGAAAATGTCACTGACTAAAGTCTATGTTGCTTCCAGACTAATTTAATCATCACTGTTTTCATCACTACTACTATAACCGGGTGTGGTACGCCAATGCTCTGCGAGTCAGTCTTGTCTAATTTGACTTAACTTCTTCGCTTCCGCCTTTTCCTTGAAGTCAGAATATAAGATGGAGAAGCCCCACACTGAGGGTCCCCACTCTTCCAACTGATGTAGGTACAGGGTGCTTGTTCCAATCTTACACCGCTAGGTACAACACCAATGTTCTTCTCTGCTAACAAGATGAGTG
This sequence comes from Oreohelix idahoensis, assembly GCA_024509875.1. NCBI lineage: Eukaryota > Metazoa > Mollusca > Gastropoda > Stylommatophora > Oreohelicidae > Oreohelix > Oreohelix idahoensis. The sequence continues at coordinate 73,513 of JAMPIV010022385.1, forward strand.
ACAGGATACCTCTGACCTGAAATGTAATAGGTCTTACATAGCATCTGGCTCTAAAATCCTCCTACCCAGATTGTAGATTAGTGAGGCTGTTCAGAATAAGTGATGATAACACAGGAAAGGTAGCCTCAGTCAGTGAGCAGATTTGTTTCCCCTTTTTATTACAGGTAGCGGGCAAATGGAAGACATGCATTTCTATTGGCTGGCCGGGTCAGTTTATGTTTACCAAAATTTCAGTAAAACAACCACTTTCTGCCCGCTCTGTCGATCTGACAAAACTCCGATAATTCATTCTTCCGGTGTTTCCCAACCGATTCCTTCCATCCAGGTCTTGTTTAAACCGGCCAATTGGGCTCTACCATTTAAACAAGGTAACCTTTTTCTGCCTCCCGTGTAGCGTTTGCAATCACAGTTGAAACGGGGGAAAACAGCCTTCGCTCTAAGTTATCACTGCATGTAATCACTCATAACTCCTGTGTCCATGCTTCTACAACTTAAATCCATGTATCTAATGAAAGTTTATGATACCTGTTATTTCACTGTGCTCACTGTTCCGAGGGACATACCTTATCTTTTGACCTGAAGTCACAAATACATATTCACATAACACAGATTCCATCCAGCTATCCTGCAGCCTACGGTTTCCGAGACCGGTTTACAGCTCGTGCAGCGATTGGTCGAAAACATTTGTTGACATATTTCGATATAGGTAGGCAAGGTAGGCTCTCGTTAATTGCCCTTAGATATTGGTTCAGGACTACGCTACAGATTGCCCCCAATTTTTAAGCGAGAGATTTCTGTCGAGCTTCAATCTGAGACCAATAACGAGGCAATCATCCAGCCGGAAACTATTCTTCCCTCTTTCCATCCTGGTTCGGATCAGATGGGTGCCTACTAAGAAAATCTGCCCCTACATTCTGAGATCCAGTGATATAGATGTTCCTCGAATGATTCTGTAGCTATGAGGGTATCATCCAGGAAATTAGTGATAGATGGGTTTTGTAAGGGATCCAATAATCTCCTCATTACCCTGGAGAAACCACTCGGAGCATATAATATGATTCCTATGGGGAAATGAAATTTTCCTGCATTAAGAAATCAATTCTCCCTTTAAAAATGCCATATATATTTCAATCCATGTCCGTATCAGTACTTTCAATGGACTGTGATGGGCAGGTCAACTACCAATGTTGCCGGTGCCCTCATAATGCTAATTTAATAGCCGTATAGTGTTGGCTGTGCATCAGTCAAATGGTTCGTACTGCACACTCTTCCACTACCTATTTTCCTGGGGTTCCCCCGCAGGTCCTTTATCAAGGGTGGTCGACTAACCACACTCCTATTTTGATCCAGTACCTGGTGTTCCGAACTAAATGATTTAGTAAATCTTGTCGGTATGGGATGTGTTGTATCCCCTCTCTGTACAATACGGAGAGTTGCCATGGTAACTGGTTGTCTGGTAGACCCTTTGTGAGATGGTGCCATCCTATCCACTATGTCTACCTTGTTATTTTCAGGCCTACGTCCGCCCCAATGCTTTCCTAGGTCCTGATGATGTTCCCAACTTGGGGATGTCACCTTGCTACATTGTGCACAGACAGTCACATACTGAAATATGTCTTCAGCAACACCTGGCCAATATATATGCACTGAGGTCCGTTGACAGGTGGTACCAATCTTCTTATGTCCACCGTCTGAATCAACATGTGCTAATTCCATAGCCTTGTCCCTGTAAATAGATGGCAGTACTAACTGGCTATGCCCATTGGGTCCTGTCCCAGCTTTCCTGTAAAGCAATCCATCATTCAAATAAAATTGTCCTTTCTTTGGGGGGTTATGGCTTTTTGGCAACTTGCCAAAGCAAGGTTTTAATGTGCTATCTTCCGCTTGGGCCTTTCTCATCTCTCTCGGATGAATATTGAGTGGTGTTCCCTCCTCCTTTCCAGGGGTTGACCTGACCTGGAGTGTTGCCATTATCACAGGTTTTATTGGGTTCCCTAGGAAAACATATCTCCCTCCTAACACCAGCGGGTAATTAGGATTATCACACACTGCTGCACTGATCACTCCTTCCACATAGCGAGTTTTCACATTGATTCTGGCTATGGGAAGTGTTACGGTGGCTGTATCCTTTAATGCTCCTTGTATCTCCACTTTGTCTGTGGTATACTGCTCAGGGTGCACTAGAGACGCACTCACAACTGAGGCATATTCCAGTCCGGAATCATACAGACACTTTAAATTAGTGCCGTTACATATTACTTCTTCACAGATGGGGGGATGATGGAGATCTACCGGACTCGATGTCGGTTCCTTCCTTCCCTTTCCCTCTGTTATCATGCATGCAGCGTGATATGGAGGGACTTTCCTACCACATTCCGTTGTATGGTGGTTGTTCATTTTACATATTTTACACCACTTTTCTTCTTTTTTGTAAGGTTTCCTATCCTGAAATTGTGGGTTCCTATCCTTATTATCATATCTTGGCCTGTATTTGGTTGCATGGTCCTTTTGATCAAACTTATTTTTAGTTTGGGGCTGCTTAACTCCCTCCTGTTTCTTTTTACTCCCTTGAGTCAGGGCTTGAGCCATGTGGTGGCTTTCTGCATATGTGATTATGTCAGCCAACCTGTCTCTTTTGTTCTCAATTAGGAACTTCTTAGTTTCTGGGGTTATGGAATCCAATAGTTGCTCAATCAACATCATTTCCTTTAGCCCCTCGAAATCTGTGGTGAAGTTTCCTAACTTACACCACCTCAGTAGGTAAGTTTCTAATCTTTCTGAGAACTGCTGATACGTCTCTCCTGTTTGAAGCTTTGCCATTCTGAAGCGCCGTCTATATGCTTCAGCATTTTGTTCATATCGAACAAGCAACGCCTGCATCAGGGCTTCATAATCTTCCTGATCCTTTTTTGGCAATTTCAAAAAGACATCGTACGCAATTCCCCGCAAACCTTGCGATAACTTCAGACTCCACTTTTCCTTTTCTAGACCATAAGTAGTCGCTAATCTCTCATATCTGTCTAGATAAGCCTCGATTGCGTCAACTTTGTCCACAAATGGATCCAGATGAAAATTCATGGCTCCATTTGAGGTGCTCTGGCTGGAGCTGTTGTCCAAATGAGGTGAACTACTACCATTGTGGTTGGCAGTTGCCTGAAGTTCAAGCTCTTTTAATCTTAGCTCATGGTCTCTCTCTGCTTGAACCCTTCTTTCCTCAGCCTCTCTCTCTGCTTGAACCCTTCTTTCCTCAGCCTCTCTCTCTGCTTGAACCCGTCTTTCCTCAGCCTCTCTCTCTGCTTGAACCCTTCTTTCCTCAGCCTCCAATTGCAGTTTATTATTCTCTTTCTCAGCTTCCGCTTGCCGTGCTAACTGCTTATCTTCCCTTTCTGTGAATTTATCGCATTCAGTCATAACATACTGGATCAGAAGATCACCAGTCATCCCAAGCTCTTTCCCCACTTGCAGTGTTGCGGACCTGAACTATACTAAATCTGCCATGGTAATGTTGTAATTTAGTTGCAACCAATACAAAGTTTAAAAAAAAATTACCAATATAATTAGTCACTTAATCAAATTAATTTCGTAATTAATTAATTAATGACTGATTTCGCGTCACATGTACCACACCTTAATTTGTACTCAATGGTACTCAAAATCTATTTCTTAACCTGCCCTACCAAAATTTTAATTTTACTATCAAAAATGTCCCACTTGACAGCACTAAAAAGTAACAGCAGGCTCAGAATATACAGGAACAATCCCAGACGAGCGTCCCAGTGTCGCGAGAGGTTTCTTAATTTATGAAGAATAAGACAACCAGGTGTATCAGGTGATACTAGGATAGTTGCCAGAGAAGAGTCTGGTCTTAAAAGAAATACCCCATTCTCAGAAAAGAGCAATGGTGTATAGAGTTCATAGGTATAAAGTCAGGCTGTAAAGAATTTCTGGCCGAGATAGTAATATTCAGTACCAGAATTCTATGGTGCCCCTCTCAGAATTATACCTATGGGCTGTTATAGTATCTAGGGGATTTAATTAAATTCAAAGTAATTCAAGGCTGACATAAAGTAATAAAAACAGTGCACTATAATTTCTTAATTTTATTTATGTACAGTCATCTGTTTAAATGTATCTACACCAAATAAAAGTCAAACACTACAAATAAAGTCTTTTCCTAGTTGTTAAGGCTCCCTTGTTATGAAAAGTCTTAGTGCAACTAATCCTCTAGAACCAATGTTAATGATGGTACTTGAGTTTATCTTCAGTATTAGGGGAGTAGATATTGACAACTGTCATAATGACTTCACTGTTACTGATATCACTTGAATTTATCTTCAAAGTATTTCTTTGTTATGTAGCTTTTGAAAATGTCACACTGACTACAATGTTACTGAGATCACTTGAATTTATCTTCAAAGTATTTCTATGTTATGTAGCTTTTGAAAATGTCACACTGACTAAAGTCTATGTTGCTTCCAGAATATTTTAATCATCACTGTTTTCATCACTACTACTATAACCGGGTGTGGTACGCCAATGCTCTGCCAGTCAGTCTTGTCTAATTTGACTTAACGTCTTCGCTTCCGCCTTTTCCTTGAAACCAGAATATAAGATGGAGAAGCCCCACACTGAGGGTCCCCACTCTTCCAACTGATGTAGGTACAGGGTGCTTGTTCCAATCTTACACCGCTAGGTACAACACCAATGTTCTTCTCTGCTAACAAGATGAGTGACAGGATACCTCTGACCTGAAATGTAATAGGTCTTACATAGCATCTGGCTCTAAAATCCTCCTACCCAGATTGTAGATTAGTGAGGCAGTTCAGAATAAGTGATGATAACACAGGAAAGGTAGCCTCAGTCAGTGACAAATAGGTTTATGCAATAATATAACATAACATTACAACACACAGGAAAGGTAGACTCAGTCAGTGACAAATAGGTTTATGCAATAATATAATACATTACAGCACACAGGAAAGGTAGACTCAGTCAGTGACAATTAGGTTTGTGCAATAATATAACAACATTACAACACATACTTTCCTAATATGTCCATGACCGACATCACCAAAACTGCATAGGCCTTATGGTGAGTGTTGAGTGTCTAAATAAGTTTTATGCAATAATATAACACAGCATTATAACACACACACTTTCCTAATATGTCCATAATTGATATCACTAAAACTGCATAGGCCTTATGGTGAGTGTTGAATACATTAATTTACAATCTTTCCTCTTTTACTATTTCCTGATAGTATTGTCTAGTCCAGCAATCAGAAAAGGCTTTAAAAGCTTCTAAAACTAACAACCTTCATTCCGTCCGGCCTTAGTTTAACTCATTTCCCCCCAGGCTGTTTTTGGGTTTTACACAGGCCCGAAAATGGATGCAATTTTTTCAGACAGGTGAGGTTTTAAAAACAGACAGTGGACAAATACATAAGTTCAGTAGGTAGTTGTGTTATACATTTAAATGTGTGAAATTGACTGGAGAATCTTATGAATTGCTTCATATAATTAATTAATATGAATAGGTGTGTGTTATGTCTTGTGAAGTGTAGACTTGATTAAAAAAGTGTTAAAAATTTTTTTTTAATTGTATCCTTAAACTTAAATATTTCAGCTCCCAATTAATGTATGGCAATAAAATATTAAGAATATCAGTGCATATTTAGTTTGAAACATATCTGGAAACTTTTATCACTATCACTTCATAGATGTAATTTTTATGATTTTTTTCTCAAAACCACATATGTTTGTAAACACAACCGCTCAAAATGTGTGCAATTTTTCTCTTCAGGTTATATTTAAAAAAACTGCAGTAGACACACATTTTATTTAACTAGGTGTTAATGTTATACATTTAAATGTGTGAAATTGACTGGAGAATCTTATGAATTGATTCATATAATTAATTGATATGAATAGATGTGTGTTATGTCTTGTGAAGTGTAGACTTGATTTTAAAAATGTTTAAAAAATAAAATAAAATTGTATACTTAAATTTAAATATTTCAGCTCCCAATAAATGTATGGCAATAAAATATTAAGAATATCAGTGCACATTTAGTTTGAAACATATCTAGAAACGTTTATCACTATCACTTCATAGATGTAATTTTTATGATTTTTTTCTCAGAACCACATATGTTTGTAAAAACAACTGCTCAAAATGTGTGCAATTTTTCTCTTCAGGTTATATTAAAAAAACAGGCAGTAGATACACATATTATTTAACTAGGTGTTTATGTTATACATTTAAATGTATGAAATTGACTGGAGAATCTTATGAATTGATTCATATAATTAATTGATATTAATAGGTGTGTGTTATGTCTTGTGAAGTGAAGACTTGATTTTAAAAATGTTTAAAAAATAAAATAAAATTGTATACTTAAATTTAAATATTTCAGCTCCCAATAAATGTATGGCAATAAAATATTAAGAATATCAGTGCACATTTAGTTTGAAACATATCTAGAAACGTTTATCACTATCACTTCATAGATGTAATTTTTATGATTTTTTTTCTCAGAACCACATATGTTTGTAAAAACAACCGCTCAAAATGTGTGCAATTTTTCTCTTCAGGTTATATTAAAAAACAGGCAGTAGATACACATATTATTTAACTAGGTGTTTATGTTATACATTTAAATGTGTGAAATTGACTGGAGAATCTTATGAAGTGATTCATATAATTAATTGATATGAATAGGTGTGTTATGTCTTGTGAAGTGTAGACTTGATTTTAAAAATGTTTAAAAAATAAAATAAAATTGCATACTTAAACTTAAATATTTCAGCTCCCAATTAATATATGGCAATAAAATATTAAGAATATCAGTGCACATTTAGTTTGAAACATATCTAGAAACGTTTATCACTATCACTTCATAGATGTAATTTTTTTTATTTGTGTTCTCAAATCCACATATGTTTGTAAAAACAACCGCTCAAAATATGTGCAATTTTTCTCTTCAGGTTATATTTAAAAAACAGGCAGTAGATACACATTTTATTTAACTAGGTGTTGATGTTATACATCAACATGTGGGAAATTGACTGAAGAATCTTGTGAAATGCTGTAGATAATTATTTGATGTAGGAAAAGAGTCTGTCATGTTATGTGAAGTGTAGACCTAATCAAAAATAACTGGAAAAAAGATAAATAAACTGTACTCACATATGTCAGCTCCAGTTTAATCCATAGCAGAAAAAATCTCAGAATATCAGTGCACATCCATTTTGAAACACAACACATTTTACCACAATCACTTCAAATATATAATTTATATGATTTTTTTCCTACACCACAAATTTCTGTAAATACCAAACAACTATGACTAATATTATTTACACCAACTATATTCTAATTTGTGTCATCTCTCGGTTAAAATAGGTCTCCAAATAAATGCCTCTAAAACTAAAGCTATGAACTTTTCTAACGAGACCTTTGATATCATCTTGAACGGGGAAAAACTACAGAAAGTTGAAAGTTTCAATTATTTAGGCAGTAAAATGACTCAGGATGGTGACACAACAAGAGAAATCCATACTAGAATTGCTTTGGCAGCTAGCGCCTTCAATAGATTATCTAACATTTGGAAATTACGATCATTGAATATACATACCAAGCTTCGTCTGTTTAATTCAAATGTTATCTCAGTTTTAACATACGGCTGTGAGAGTTGGAAAATAACAAAATCATTGGAGAACAAGCTGAATACATTCGAGAACAAATGTCTTAGAAAACTCATGAACATCAGTTGGAAAGAATTCAAGACTAATCGACAAATAAGAGAAGACTCTAGGCAGAAATATGTCTCCGACTATATAAGGAAAAGACGATGGTCTTATATCGGTCATGTCCTACGAATGCAAAACAACAGAATACCACTACAGGCGCTCACTTGGGTTCCTGAGGGTAAGAGGAAAAAAGGAAGACCAAAAGAAACACTCAGAAGAACAATAATAAGAGAAGGAAGAACGTTGGGATTAAACAATGTGCAAGAGCTAAGAGGAGTGGCGTCACAACGAACAACCTGGAGAGCACTGGTTTCTGCCTTATGCGCCGTGTTTGGTGCTTAAAGAATTTATTATTATTATTATTATTATATTCTATCATTTTTGGTTTGACAATGTGCTTCCACTTTGGCCTGAGAAGATACAAGGAAAACCTTGGATTATACTGCTTATATTGCCATCTGCCTTTATACCCTATTACCACTTCATTCAAACTGAGATTTTGGAATGGGTAAAAGGCACTCTGAACCTTTTGCAACAACATGTTCATAAAATCTTTTCTTTTCCTTGTGAATTTTCATCAGAGGCATGAAGCATTATATCATATAATGCTTCAAATCTACTTCTTGAAAACATTTGAAGAAACCAAGGAGTATAAAATTCTGCAGATGTAGACCAGTAGTTGCGAATGCATGGTCTTTTCTGAATCCCAATATTTATTAGGACAGCAATAAACTTATCAAGTTCATGGCGTGTGACTTTGGTCCACCGAGAATACAATGAATATTGTTTCGCAGGGTTATTTTGAATAGATTTGAGTCTGGTATAATCATTGATGCACTGGAACATGAAATCTTGAACCTCATCTGTAAACAAAACACTGAAACATTTCAATGGGGTTGACAGGTCAAACCCCTCAGTCACACCTGGTGTTCTCTTTGGACAAAATCGAAATGCATTTTGTGTCATCCCCTCAGCAATTTCTAACCACTCTGGGACATCTTGTGAGGATGCACCTGCCTCTAGACTTGTGGCAGTTCTCATAGCTTTACTTTTGGTCACAATGGTGTTTTTGCCTCTTTATCCTTCTCCTTTAGTGACTGAAAGTTTTGCTCTTTTTTATACCAGCCCTACCTGATGCATGTTCAATCAGCTGATCGACATCGCCCTCAGAATGATCACTTTCATGAATATTCTGACACAAAGTCTTTACAATGTCTTCATTGGAATTACTAAACCTAACTTCTAAAATCCGTGTCGCTCGAGTTATCTTCTGTCCACTGAGAAATTAGCGTCGTGCTTGCTCAGCCGAAAGCAGGTGTTTAGAAGAAGATTCTCGATCCATTTTGTATGTAAACAAAGAAATAGAAATGGATATAAAACACACAATTTTAGCTTCACAAATTTGTTTTTCGCTCACAAACGTCCATAAACATGTCCTAGATGTAATGAAATGATTTAAAAACCAGCTAGTTGCTAGGTATTTATAACTTTTCGTTCAAACTCGACATATATCACACTGGCGCGCCATGCGTCATTGGTCTGAAGATTCTCGATCCATTTTGTATGTAAACAGAGGAATAGAAATGGATATAAAACACACAATTTTAGCTTCACAAATTTGTTTTTCGCTCACAAACGTCCATAAACATGTCCTAGATGTAATGAAATGATTGAAAAACCAGCTAGTTGCTAGGTATTTATAACTTTTCGTTCAAACTCGACATATATCGCACTGGCGCGCCACGCGTCATTGGTCCAAACGGAAGTCCTATCTGGCGCGTGGTGCGCCACTGTGGATGGAAAGAGTTAAATGTCGAACATAATTTATACAGCACAAAGCAGCTTTCCTTCTACGAATCACACAATGAGATTTACACACAAAATCACTTCCATTACACACTAGTAATTAATATTATACATATTATGACTTAATTCTCTTACCCACAATCTTAGATTCAACAGGCTTTAATAAACCCATGCAGTCTGCTTCACTGGCAAATGGCGAAGGAGCTGGGGTAGAATCTGATTCTGTCCTCTGCTGAATTTGGTTCTGGCGGTTCAAGAGAAATATTCCAGATTTGTTTCCCCTTTTTATTACAGGTAGCGGGCAAATGGAAGACATGCATTTCTATTGGCTGGCCGGGTCAGTTTATGTTTACCAAAATTTCAGTAAAACAACCACTTTCTGCCCGATCTGTCGATCTGACAAAACTCCGATAATTCATTCTTCCGGTGTTTCCCAACCGATTCCTTCCATCCAGGTCTTATTTAAACCGGCCAATTGGGCTCTACCATTTAAACAAGGTAACTTTTTTCTGCCTCCCGTGTAGCGTTTGCAATCACAGTTGAAACCGGGGAAAACAGCCTTCGCTCTAAGTTATCACTGCATGTAATCACTCATAACTCCTGTGTCCATGCTTCTACAACTTAAATCCATGTATCTAATGAAAGTTTATGATACCTGTTATTTCACTGTGCTCACTGTTCCGAGGGACATACCTTATCTTTTGACCTGAAGTCACAAATACATATTCACATAACACAGATTCCATCCAGCTATCCTGCAGCCTACGGTTTCCGAGACCGGTTTACAGCTCGTGCAGCGATTGGTCGAAAACATTTGTTGACATATTTCGATATAGGTAGGCAAGGTAGGCTCTCGTTAATTGCCCTTAGATATTGGTTCAGGACTACGCTGCACTTGGTGAGAAATTACAGATATTGGGTCTGAGAATACGCAGGGAAATGAAAAGGATAGCAAGAATAAATGTCTCAAAGCATAGCCTGATCTTCCTTTTATCAAGGTAAATTTTAAGGTACTCCCATCGCTGATTCTAACAGGGATATACAAGCAAACACGTTGCCTCATAAAAGACAAGAATGGAAAACTGCTCAGCAATATACAAGAGCAAATGAAGAGGTGAACAGAATATTTTGAGGACCTTCTCAATAGACCAGCTCCACAACACCCCCCGGACATCCAGCCAGCAGAAGAAGAGCTACAAATTAACGGTGAAAGACCAACGAAGGAAGAAATAAAGAAAGCCATAAAGCTTTTAAGAGATGGAAAAGCGTCTGGACCTGATGGCATTCCAGCAGAGGCCATCAAAGCAGATATCGACACGGTTACAGAGATGTTATATAAATTACTTGGTAAAGTCTTGGAAAAGGAAGAGATACCAGCAGAATGGAAGGAAGGATATCTGGTTAAGTTGCCTAAGAAGGGAAATTTACAAGAGTGCACAAATTATAGAGGAATAATGTTACTATCAGTGCCAGGAAAAGTATTAAACAGGATTATCCTTGAGAGATTAAAAGAGTCCATAGACAAGAAACTGAGAGATGAAAAAGCAGGTTTTCAACAAAACAGATCATGTACAGACCAGATAGCCACTTTGAGAATAATAGTTGAACAAAGTCTGGAATGGAGTTCACCACTATACATCGGATTTGTGGACTACGAAAAGGCATTTGACAGTGTAGACAGAGAATCACTTTGGAAATTGATGAGGCATTATGGATTTCCCCTGAAGATGATTAATTTAATAAAGAAAACATATGAAGACATTGTATGCAGAGTTCTTCACGAAGGACAGCTTACAGAACCGTTTGGGATAAGAACAGGAGTGCGACAGGGATGCCTCTTGTCTCCATTTCTTTTTTTACAAGCAATAGACTGGGTTATGAGATCATCGACAACACACAACAGAAGTGGAATCCAGTGGACTCTGACTAAGCAGTTGGATGATATGGATTTTGCTGATGACTTGGCTCTTCTGTCCCATAACCGTAATCAGATGCAGGACAAATTGAAAACATTCGATGACAGGTCACAGCAATGTGGTCTGAAAATACACAGGAAAAAGACAAAAATAATGAGAATAAATGCAGGTAATGATAACAGGGTTGAACTTGAAGAAACACCAATACAAGATGTAGAATCGTACATATATCTTGGCAGTAATATAGACAAAGTTGGAGGGACAGACAGCGATTTCAAAATAAGAATACAAAAGGCAAGAGGAGCTTTCATAGCATTGGGAAATATATGGAGATCAAGAGAAATCGGATCCAACACGAAAATAAGAATCTTCAACTCAAATGTGAAGTCAGTCCTATTGTATGGCTCTGAGACATGGAGAACAACAAAGACAACAACCAAAAAGCTACAGACTTTCATAAATGGGTGCTTGCGTAGAATAGAGGGATTAAAATGATATGAGAAGGTTACCAATGTGGAACTGATGACAAGAACAAGACAAATGCCAGTGGAACAAGAGATGAGAAGAAGACGATGGCGATGGATTGGACACACACTGAGGAGACCTGTTGATAGCATTACAAGGCAGTCCTTGTTCTGGAACCCCCAGGACAAGAGAGGCAGAGGTAGACCAAGAAGTAGATGGAGAAGAGAGCTGGAAACAGAGGTGAAAATTATGAGGAGAACGTGGAAAGAACTTGAGATGATGGCACGTGACAGGAAGACTTGGCATGTGTTTGTTGAAGGCCTATGCTCCTTTGGGCGTGAAGGGTTATGAATGATAGCTGATTCTAATGTAGGGGAGATAAGTGCTTGAACTTTCAATAATTGGTCAAGTTTTATGAAGTAGGGTAAAATGTCCCTTCCTCGTTGCGTTCACTAGAGTAACGGAAGAAAAATATTAACTAGAGTCACATCATGTAGCATGTCCTTTGCAGAACGTCGCTCTCATTACAGCCCGCCTGAAAGACTCTCGATCTCTAGCCAGCCTTCCCGCCTCCTCCATTGTCATGTTCAAGGTGTCTTCAATGTCCTGTGTCCACCGTCGTCTTGGTCGGCCACTGCCTCGCCTTCCTGGTACCATACCCTCCATCACTGCTCTCTCTAAGCCACTATGACGTTTAATGTGGCCAAAATATTTCAGTTTCCGGGACATGATATTGTTTATGAGCCAGTTTTCCTCGATGTTCAGGTCGTGTAGGATGTCTATATTTTTCTTCTTCTTGGTCTATGATATTCTAAGAATTTTTCTCTAACACTTTGCTTCGAAAGATTAGATTTTTTTCTTTAATGTTTGAGTAAAGGTCCATGATTCACATCCATACGTTGCTACCGGAAAGATGCACGTTCTCATAAGTTTTACTTTTATTAATTTGCTGGTGTTATGCCATAGGTTCTTCATTTTATTTAACCTCTGCATTGCTATGGCCAGTCTCCTTCTGACCTCTTTTGAGCAGTCTCCATTGTTGTTAATTATGGAGCCAAGATATTCAAAATTTGTGACATTTTCAATTTCCTCTTCACTGATGGTGATTTTTGGTTGTCATCTTGTTTTATCTGTGGACATTATCTTTGTATTTTTTAATGTGTTCAGAAAAAAGGTTCTGGTCCTCAATGTGTGTTTTGACAAACAGGATTAACTGTTCTAGTCCCTTGGCACTGTTTGAAAGAATAACTGTCATCTGCGTACCAGAGTTCTGGAATCGCATTTCCACCAGTTGTGAACGGATCGCAATGTTCACATTCTTGGTCACTCCAAGAACTACCTAGAGTAACAGAAGAAAAATATTAACTAGACTAATAGAAGACAAATATTAACTAGGCTAACGGAAGACAAATATTAACTAGGCTAATAGAAGACACATTTTAACTAGACTAACTGAAGACAAATATTAACTAGACTAACAGAAGACAAATATTAACTAGACTAATAGAAGACAAATATTAACTAGACTGACGGAAGACAAATATTAACTAGACTGACGGAAGACAAATATTAACTAGACTAACGGAAGAAAAATATATTAAGGGGGCATATACACCCAGAAATAGAGAACAATTGTTATTTTTGATTTGCATATAATAATGATGTTTTAAATATTTATAAGCCTTTTTACTTCGATATTCTTTTTTGAGTTATGTGTTTATCTGTAATAGTTTATGAGTTATCAATGTTCAAAGAGAATCAGATAAGTGTTTTAACATTTTAAAAACTAAACTTTAACGAAAACATGGCCTGCGATTCACAGTTCCGGTGATATTTTCTACAATTTTAAAGCTATAGCCTTCAAACTTTGCACACTTATAGCCCATGTTATCTTTTATGGCATGAACCTCCACTTTTTTCTAACATGGTATAGAAACAGAGATATTGCTATACAAAGTTCTAAATTTGTGCTATTTAAAAGGGTCATATTGCAAGAGCCATATCTTCAAAGCTCATTGGGGTAGACATTTTTGGGTTGTTCACGCCATAGGTAGGGATGTTATGCACATCATCTGCTGGTTTGGCATTCTTTGCTCTTTTTATGTGAGTGAAATTCATTCCTAGGTGCACTGGGGGTTTTCCTTTCATTTTGTTTTATCACTTCATGTTAATTAATTATTTTCATGTAAAACATTAAAATTTATGAAGTAAACTTTGTTCATCATAAAAGATAATATCTCTTGTAACATGTGGCCAAATTGTATGTCAACAAATTCGTTAGTTATTTTTCTGTTAATTTTTTAAAAAGATAACCCATTTTTGGCTGGGCTAGCCCCCTAATATAGACTTACAAAAGAAAAATTTTAACTAGACTAAGAGAAGAAAACTATTAACTAGAATGACATGAGAAAAAAAATTACCAAGACTAAGAAAATAAAATTATTAATTAGACTAAATGAAGAAACAAACTAATTTGATTAACATAAGAAAAATATTAACTAGACTAACAGAAGAAAAACATTCTAACAAAAGAAAAATATTACCTAGACTGCCATTAGAATGAAAACATTTAACTAAACGAAGAAAAATATTAAATGAACTAATAAAAGACACATATTAATTAGACTAAATCTAAAAGCAACGAAAACAGGAATGTGCAACAATGCATGCAAAATGAAATAATTAAAGACATTTAGAGACTGAGAGATCAAAGTTCAGTAACTACAAACGTGTTCATCGTTACTGGTTTAGGAAATAAAATAGACAAATAAAGGGGAGTACATTAATATGTCAGTGTGTCAGGGTCCAAATCTAGATTTGCCTTCAAGTCATTGTGATATATATATTTATAGATGAAGGTTTGTTTCCTCGGAATTAAAACTTCATTGTCACTTCTATTTAATGTTTTATGGAACCCACTATTTACACATATTTCAATATTTACAAATAATTGTCTTTCTCATTGTCTTAGGGTGGAACCATAAACAGCCTATTCAATAATAGTCTACCGCCTGGTTTGACATCCATATATTTTGATCGTGTTCCTCTCACTAACATATCCAACGACGCCTTTGAAACTTCTGCAACAACGTTGACATATCTGGACATCGCAGGCGCAAAGCTTGGACAACTGCCAGACGCGTTACTTAAGTTGACCAATTTAACCACACTGCATTTCGCTAACACGCCTATTGAGGTTTGGAGCAATGATACACTACACCATATTGCGACCACGCTTACAGATCTTCAGTTGACGAACGTCAGTATATCTTCATGGCCCAACTGGCTGTCTTTCTTTCATTTGCTCGAAACTCTCTCCTTATCACACAACTATTTAAAATCTATCCCTAATGACGCTTTTAGTTCCTACAATGACACACTGATAGATCTCCAACTGGGAAGCACTAATTTGACCAGTGTGCCAAAAGCGTTGTCAACTCTCACTAAATTGATCTCACTTGACCTTAGTGGTAACACCTTTACGGACGTGCATGAAATTGAACAGCTGGCTTTGATGCCTTTCGGCAATAAACTTTTGATTTTAACCATAAACTCAATTGGGCTCTCTAGGATTTTGGATTTGTCAAACATGACAAATTTGACAACAGTTAGTTTAGATAACAACGATATATCAGATCAGAGTACAGGTTCATTTCCTCCATCAGTGACCACATTGCAACTTAAGGGGAATAATTTTTCTTCAGTGCCTGTCGTTATTGCTAAGATGACTAAACTTAATGTCTTGGATTTGTCCTACAACCGAATCATGGAGATTAATTCTGATATGTTCCCATTAAGTCTTACCACTCTTAACTTGGGCTATAACACCATAGATCTAATCACGCAAAGAGCTTTCAAAGGTCTTTCTAAGTTAGAGAGGCTATACTTGAATAACAATCCAATATCAATAGTCCCACCGTTAGCATTCTCAGATCTTGTATCGCTTAAGTATCTTACCATTAGCTACACAAACCTGACTCAAATTCCCATTGCTGTAACATTGTTGCCCTATCTTGAAATATTTATAATGCAAAACGCTGACACAATATCGTGTCCTTGTCCAATCTTACCAGAACTTGCCCAATGGTTTAAGTCACTCAAAATGTTTTTATCAGCTTCAGGTTATTGCGACAATGGTCAGTTCATTTTCCAATACACACAGTCAGGGTGTGTGACACAAGCACCAATTCTTATCACAACCTCTCAGATCCCCACAACAACTATTTCAACTACAGCTCCTACTGGTATTGCTCCAGCTCTCGGTTGCAGTGTATTGTGTAGTTATGGCTCTCTGTTTGTGCTAATGGCTGTATGGATGCACCGTTTGTAATATAACACTTATTGAACTCATTATTTACGAAACTCATGCAAAAAATGTGTTAGTGATGGAGCGAAATGGATTAATTTTAAAAATATAAAAACAAAAAAATAAGGAAAGCTACAAACCAACACCATTAAGTGGCAACAGTACGGCGTTATCAATTCTTAACTTCACGTGACCAACGCCATTAAGTGGCAACAATACGGCGTTTTCAATTTTTAACTTCACGAAACCAACTCCATTTAGTGGCAACAATACGGCGTTATCAGTTCTTAACTTCGCGTGACCGTTGAATAAAGAATTCTTCTCCTTTGGTCCTTGGTCACCGCCTCTACATGTCTGCCAAAGGTGGGCTTTCTTGCAACCCCAGGGAGCATCCTAGACTCAGAAGCATAATGCACCAGTCCCACCATGGAGTGTGTGCCATGTTCCGAGGTTTGACGGCTCTCTACCCTGCAAAGGGGGTTATATCTCCGAGACGATCGATCTTGGGCTTTGTTGCAACCCCAGGGAACCTCCCGTCGGGTGGCGAAGGTGCAATGCCACGAGACAAGAGGTTCTCTACCCTGCAAAAGGGGGTTATATCTCCGTGACAAGACGTATCGAGGAGTAGGCGCAGCCGGCGCCGAGACTCTACCACTGCCAAGCTGCATTACCAAGAAAAAACAAGCTCTGGCCCGCCTGAACTGGGAGGACCCGGCAATCGGGACCACACACAGTCTCGACAGGACACGGCCTTATTCATTAATGGCGTAGCAGCAACCGAGCCTC
Source organism: Oreohelix idahoensis (assembly GCA_024509875.1). NCBI lineage: Eukaryota > Metazoa > Mollusca > Gastropoda > Stylommatophora > Oreohelicidae > Oreohelix > Oreohelix idahoensis. Next base: position 90,544 of record JAMPIV010022385.1, read on the forward strand.
TACCACTGACAAATGACGTTATCCAGACGGACACAGACACATAGCACTGCCTCTACTATACTGGGAGGACCCGGCAGCCGGGACCACACACAGTCTTGAGAGGACAAAGATCGCCAGATCGTTATTCAGATACAAACTGTTCTAGTCGTATCGATTCCAACAGTTCTGGAATGGCGAAATTCAAGATTTATAATAAATAATAATTTTTGTTTAAAAAGTTAGTTTTTCTGATCAATCAAAAATTAGCTTAGTAAACAAAGAACTGTTGGGAGTGTATATAAGGCTGCATTGGAGTTCAGTTTGAACATGAGCTTCAAATTGGGCAGTTGATCCGCGAACACGTTTTTGTGAAGATCAGAAATCGTCCACGAAGACATTAGCAGAATACGCTTTACTATTTGCAGTTTCCCCTGCGTGAACAGCAACTGACTTTTGACAATATTTCACAAGTACCTAAGACCTACGCAGTTATTCTACTCTGGAGATGTAAGCTAATTTCGTTTGTCATAAATATAGTATTCTTCACATAAGGACGGATTTCACAGTTGCACATTCTAGCCAGTTTGTCCCGCCAACGGTAGCACAGTGGTTAGTGCACTGGCTTCCTATCTCGGTGGTTCATGGTTCGATTCCTTGGTGTCGACCCAGCCTAATGAATTGGGTACCAGAGCAATTATGGGAAGGTTAAGGCTGCCGGCGTGATGCTGACCACATAACCCCTAGTGTGCCGATGGTCGAGAAAATATGGGCCTTACACCATATTCCCAATATGCCTCAATGGGCGTGTAACGGGATCCTTTTACCGTGTCTCCTTTGTCACCCCCGGCGTTAGCCTGTTCTAGCTAGAGTAGGACATAAGTGACATTAGTGAATTGGATTAATTGAAACTAGCTCCTTAAGAGAAATATTACGATCCAGACCTCTTCCAGCATAAGAGATAAAATCATCTAGGAAGTTCTGCCCGGATGAACGAACGAACGAAATCTTTATTTCATCAGGGTAAAGAAATAGACATAATTGCCTTTTCACATTTCTGCCCTGCAATATGTTAAAAATAAAAAGATGGTGATAAAAGAAAAAAAAATTACGAAGAGTAGCAACAGAAGCGAAAAGAGGGAGAAGAAAATAGAATTACTAATAAAAGGAAAGGTCAATGAAGACGAAGAAGATAATGAAGGTTAAAAAAAAAGAAGACGATATACAAGATACACATTATGTTGCTAGAAAAATTGACGCTGAACAACAGAACAAAGAGGAATTCGCGAATGTCTCTTCCGAGGAAGAGACATTCGCGAATTTTGAGTAGATGAAGAAGATTTGTATGAAATTATTGTACTTGAGACAGAGAACAATAATGGTCAACCGATACGGGTGAAGATGCACATTTGAAACATGGATGAAATTAAATTCTCTAACCCGATTTGGTTTGGTTTTAAGAACTATCTTCATTGCACACGGACTACTCAATCAGAGCTCCGATCTCCTCCCTTAGATCACACAAGGAGGATCTCAGCACTGTGCACTAACTCCGTAGCACCGGTGAGAATCCCAATGTGTGTATATAGGAATCATACAATTTGTAAATATTTTTGTTCTCATCGAACCCGATGAGACTCCAAACGACATACATTATGTATAAACACACTTAACCCGGAAATGATGAAGCACATGACCCAAGAAGGCCGTGCAACTGATAAAACACTGGGACGATGAAGTTCTCGTCATATTTAATTAAATACTTGACTTCATAAGAATTGTATAATCCTTATATATATCCCGATCTGCATTCCAATGTAATTTATAGCGAGAATGTTATTGCTATTTCAGTAGATGTTTGAATACATGAATAAACATTTTCGCAAGTCTTCATAAAATGGGAGTCAATTTCTTCATTTATTTCAGAGTTATGGAAAGTTTGGATATTACTCCACTTTGATGTATTTTAGTTTGGCCTGACTGTATGTGGTTGAAAGGTGACGAAATAAATATCCTATTCTTTCTGTTAATGTTTTTCCTACTCTCCTCTCTGTCAGTACACATTCGACCATTCCTTTTTTCTCTTCATCCGAAAATTATCTTACTTCTATGCCTCCATCTACCGATATTATCTTATCCTCTGTAGGTCACACCTCAACACCCCACAGGTTTAAGGTTGACTACACGTGACACGTTTCCTTTGACTGTGGACAGTAATCTAGTCGCCAGTTGTAACAATGCGATTATGTCAAAATTTGATCTGCCCGTTTACACTAGCCGTATTGTTTACGACAGACGGACTATTGATAGAAGCAAGAATGGCATCCGCCAAGGCTGAATGTTTGTTAGATTAACTCAAGATAATAGTCCGGGAGTGGTATTATCAGCAATGAGGTAATAGGACATCACATTTAGATGACGGGAAGGGGAAACGTACTTACTTACTAAGTCGTTCCTCTTCTACCGTGAGATGTAGAGGTTTGTAAGAGAGAGCGCCATACTATTCTATCTGCTGTCTTTCTTCTTGCTTGGTTCCATTCTAGTCCTCCAAAGACTGTCTAAATGTTGTCGTCTCATCGGACTTTTGGTCGTCCTGGAGGTTTGGATCCCTGACTCTTTGTTTCCCATGCTTGCCGTGGTAGCCGATCTCCTCCCATTCTGCAGACATGGCTAAACCATCTCATTTGGGACTGTTCTAGTTGAGTCTGCAGGGGTTGGGTTTCTAGGCCTTGGCGTATCGCCTGGTTGCGACCATGTCTCTTCTTGTTACTTAAAACCACCTTCCTCCGATACCTCATTTCTGAGGTTGCATCTGGCTTTTGTGGGTTGTAGTCATTGCCCATGACTCGCATCCATACGTCAAGACTGGAACATAGGTGGAGTGGTATACAGCCATTTTCGTCTTCTTACCAACTTCTCTTTTGCTGAGGAATCCTCGATTTATGGCTTGAAAAAGTCTCCCAGCTGCTGCTCTTCGGGTAGCCAACTCTTCTTTGATGCCTCCCTTCCGGTCTATGACATCTCCAAGGTATTTACAGTGGTCGATCTGCTCCAGGACCTGTTCTCCCAACTTAATCTAATGTCTTCTTTCCTCTCGTGATATAACCACGGTGTTTGTTTTAGAGCTGCATATGACCATCCCTCTCTTCTCCAGCTCTTCCTTCCAGACTCCAGATATTTTTCAGAGCTCCTGGATGGTGAGCAAGGTCAAGCATCAGAAATGATAACCACTGACACAGAAGAGGACAACAATGGTGATGACGATGACATAAAGATGGAAAAAAAGGCAGCACTGGAGAAAATCAAGATTGGCAAAGCAGCAGGACATGATGGCATAACACCATACATGGGTAAGTACATGGGAGCAGCAGGCGACCTATTACTCCCAAGGGTCCTTACAGGCAGCTTGGTGCAATTTTCAAAAAGGGTAACAACCGACAATATGGAAACCATAGAGGCATATCTCTTCTCGGTGTCATTGGTAAAATCTACTCTAGAATATTGGAGCAGAGACTCAGACGCCTAGCTGAGCCACAAATGGATGAGGTCCAGAGTGGCTTTCGAGCAAATCGAAGAACTCACGACCTAATCTACAATCTCAGACAGTTGAGTGAAAAGGCTCTTGAGTATAAGAGTGAGATCCATCTTTGCTTCTTAGATCTGGAAATGGCATTTGACAAGGTCCGCTGGAACAAACTCTGGGACTGTTTTGCAAGGAAGAACATTCCAACACCTCTGATTCATGCTATACAGAGCTTCAACACGTCTTGCAGAAATTATGTTAGGACGGCAAACCATAAGTCAGAAGAGTTCAGGACCACCACTGGTGTAAGACAAGGTGATATCCTGCCGCCTTGTCTTTTTATACTCCTCATGGACGATGTCATCAAGGCATGTAAGGAGAGGACAGGAAAGTATTCAGTGGGGTACTGGAAGATGAGACATGCCTGTATTTCAGAGCTGGCATTTGCTGATGGTGTTGTCCTGATTGCTAAATCAGAGGCACACCTTCAATCCAACCTGCAAGTCTGGAAGGAAGAGCTGGAGAAGAGAGGGATGATCATAAGCAGCTCGAAAACAAAAATCATGGAAGCGGAAACATTTAATAAAATAAGATACCTAACCTTGTGGTTGGTGTGAAATTAGTGTTTAAACAAAACTATATTTTAATTCTTTTTCACCTGATAGAACCTCATGAGGTTCCACTTTTGCGTGGGCAAAAGTTTAACTTTAAAATCTTGCGGGGTTTTGAACATTTCCTCACTGCGATACAAACCTTTATTAGGAGATCATGGACAGCTGGATGAGGAGTAGTAATAGATTCCATTATAGGACAGGACAAAGTGACAATGAGTATCTTAAAATTTAAAAGAAGTATAAAACTTCAGTGATAATTATGACAAGAAGTTAGATAGTATTGATGTATATGGACAATAAGGTATATCAGATGCATCCAGGATAGTTACCAAAGAAGAGACTGGGCGTATAAGGAATACCCCATTTTCTGAAAAGAGTAATGGTGTATCGAATCCATAGGTTTAAGTCAGGCTGTAAAGATTTCAAGTCGAGATGGTAATGTTCAGCACTAGGAACCCGTAAACCTACTCGCTTTCCTTGTGACGTACATTTTTGACATTTTGCCCGATCTGATAGAAACTGTGGCAAGACTTATAATTAACGATTTTGCGAAAGGGTGCCGCCAAACTGCTGTCTGAATTAACGTAATACATTAACTTTAATGCTTTGATTGTAAGAATCCTTACAAATTTGGTAGTGTAACACGAGACAATACAAATTTTTAACGCCAATTCTTAACCCGCCACGCAAAACCCCGCTTTGCCTGACACATTCTGCCATGCATATATACACGCTGTGGAGAGGCCAACAGAGGCGAACACGCAGACAAATTTTATTTCCTCCTCGCGGTAGTATTACTGACGTCACTAAAACAAGTAGTTATTTGAAAAATACACGCGGGCGAGAGTAGTAGCGAATGTACCAAACAGGTATCATTCAGGAGGCGCGCAGGAGGCGCGACAGGAGTCGCGTGACTTTTATATAGCAAAAACGCCAGGAGGCGCGTGACTTTTATATAAGCGCATTCAGGAGGCGCGCAGGAGGCGCGGCAGGAGTCGCGTGACTTTTATATAGCAAAAACGCCAGGAGGCGCGTGACTTTTATATGAGCGCATTCAGGAGGCGCGCAGGAGGTAGGAGAAGCGTGTCTTTTATATATTAGTGTTGTTGTTTTAGATAATAGGAAGACTTTGAGACAACAAGAAGACGATATATTTAGATAACAAGAAGTAGATAACAAGAAGACGATAATAGTTAGATAATAGGAAGATATATTTATAGACATATATTTAGATAATAGGAAGACGAACAGTTATACGAACAGTTAGACGATATTTTACAACAGTTATACGAACAGTTAGACGATATTTTACAACAGTTATATAGGTAACAAAAAATAATTTTAGTTAATATAGCTTATTTTTCAAATACTGTTTTGTAGTAACAAAACATATAGGAGCATATACGGTAATACATAGGAGTACATATATAGTATTTTTTAACATTACATGCGTATGTACAATTGCCAAATAACACATAGGATCACACATGTACTTTGTTATATACATATTTATATGGGAAAGACAGTGTGTGTTTCAATTAGTGGTGTTTTGTTACATAGTAACATTATCACAGTAAGAAATATAATATCACCGGGGTACAGTTCCAGGCCAGACCTTGAGGGATTTCCCTTGCTCAATAAAGCATTCTAAAGTCGACATAACGTCTAACAATATGTGACTAATATCTCTGAAATAACAAATTAATTTATTTTAACCAAACAGGAGCAAGTTTTTAACAAAAACTTGTATAATTAGCTCCCTTAATTTCAATGTCTTTTGAAGACAAGTCTTTTGTAAGAACTTGTATGATTATTTTACAATAATAATACCATCAGACATTTATATCATAAGTTCAATCAAAATGTCAATAGTGTATGTCTAAGTATGTGTACCAATAGCAAACAAAACAATTACAATAATACGAAGACAAATATTAAAAACACTACGATAACATTCACAGAAGTCAACTAAAAAACTAAACTGAAGGAAGTCTCACAAAGGATGTGATGATAACTGCGAAAATATAAACAAAACAAATGACGTCACAGTGTATAAACATAAAGGTGTATAGAACTGAATTACAGGAAAGAGTAGACCTACAAATATAAACAAATTTAATCAAAACTAAAGAATAGAAAAATGTTACAAAAACAACGAAAAAAAAACACACCTCGTCACAACTAACACAAAATAGCAACAGTTGTCGCTAGCTGATTTTCAATCAAGAAAATTGCACCTATAGAACACTAATATAAGACCTCTATTACGTGGTATATCTTATATTAGTCACACACCCAAACTCCCACGAAACATAAACTAATTTAATATACAAACAAATAACATGTAACATAAATACATAAATACATATAGCATGATTAATAAGTGTGTTGTGAAGAAGGCTTAATAGCAGTATATAAATTATAGTTTACACCACAAAATATGTCACTTTAATGAATAACAAATTCTTGGCCTAAACTATTACAATGTTCAATACAGAGCAGTGTAAGAAGATCCACCGTTGATATGTAATAAGTAGGACTTCTCGATTCGACTGCACTGTCCTTGTTGCCAGAAAGTTAAATATATATTTGAAAATTTGATGTGTACTTGACCTTCTCCAAAGACTGCAACATTTCGAGCAATGCCTGGTAGTTTGCAAATATAGCCAACTTGCTATACCTCGTAGTAGATGGTGATGAGGGTACTTCACGGCTTGAATGTTGATGTCTGCTGAATGTCGAATGGGTAAGGGACCCCGAATGTGCTGGTGCCAGACCAAACCAGCATGTGGCCATCAAGATGATACTGGCCACCAAGATGATACTGTGTTGTTTTACTTCTGTGTTGTTGTAATACAGTTCACCTTATCTTCGGACACCCGAATGAAGGTAGACACCGACAGATGGTGAAGGTGATGAAGAGGTAGGGTGTCTCTGGTCTGGTTTGCGTGGGTGGTGTGTTGACATTACGTGTGCAGAACGTAGATGGATGTCCACACCAGACCACAGTACAAGTTACAGCAATGTCACACAGACTTACGATGATGAGTCAATAAAGGAACAGCTAGTAACGTTTTCCTCACCATTTATTATAGTCACAGCAACAAGACGTAAACAATCCATGTAAACATGACACAGGAACATGGCGGATATGAAGACAGTTCACTACAATTGCATGTACATAAGTTCCAGTAAATATATGATTATCAAAGTGTTGCAGACTCTAATTTAACTCTCATTCCACAACTAGCAGAAAAACCCAGCATTACAAAACGGGTAAATAACTGTATAAATATCCATCAGTTTCATTCTGACTCTTCTTGAATCGCTCTCCTTAAGTCGACCCCAAACATGGCGGGTGACGAAATAGCATAGTCCATCCCTCTAATCTGACGTATCGAAGATAGGCTGTCTTTTCGAAGATAGTCTTAGATAACTCACTCGTACATCAGGCGAGTTTTCATTTTCAAAGCTATCATAGCAATAACTGTTAATTCATCTGGTCTTCCACTCAAGACAATTATATATTAGGCCTCTATAAAACAGTAAACACTGTGGATTCCTTATGTGTAGACATAAGTGTCTAAGTTCAAAATATATACCGCTAATCATGCGGGTTTTAGAATAACATCTATTCTCCTGGGTCTCTGTGTGTAAATCTAAACCTAACGGTCTTAGATGGCTCCAACGAGCATAACAAGTAGAATACTCTGCCTTTCAACCATTCGTGAGCTCTCGTCACCGGTTGACTCAAAATATGATCCTTACAAAGGAAGTGTGAAAGTTTCGTTTTTTTTTACCTTGCTACGAATTCCTAACACAACTTAGAAGCAACTGCCGTCTTCCTGACGAACAGAAATAACACAGGGGACTTTCAATAACAGTGGAAGAGTTTCCATCCCCAGAGGCAATGCAGAGACGTAACCAGACATTTCGTCTGACAGACCCAGTTTAACAAAACACGGCCTCCCGCACAGGAAATCTTTTTCAAACTCCCTCTAGTTCGGGCATGCGCTGTTCGCATCACCTCTGACCTAGCAGTCAGCTGGTATATCCTTTAAGAAGGAGTAACTACATATTTACTTTCCCTCAAAGCAAAAAATGAGTATTCGCCCTTAGATTAGGGTTCAAACGAAAAATACATTAGACCCAACATCTTATTCAAAATATTTTCAAACATAACAAGTATACAGACAGACTACATTATCAGTTATGAAAACTGCACGTAACACATTGTGTATTTTAACTATGCTGAAAACTAATCTACATGGTTACCTTTTCAAATAAAGAAACATTGCTGATATGAGAAAGCGGTTCGCACAGCAACAGGATGATGATGAATTCTTGAATGCTTAAAATAGAGTAATACATTGTTGAACTCAGCGCATTACTTACGGATAGTGTGGATGAATAACATTGCTTATATGCCACTTATAGACTTACAAACATAACTTTGGTGAAATGTTACAAATGATTTCATTTCGGGAGATTTTGTGCGGACATATTTTGTCAATCTGAAGTTGAATGACTAACGTCTCCAAATAAAGGAACATAACGCTGAAATGACTAACTCGAATATATCAAGTGGACACAACAAGAAAATGGCCTATCGGACTATTTTTCGATGGAAGGGTGCTGTGATTATAGACAATTGGACTGATCATAACATTATATTACATGGTGGAAAATCATGGACATTTTCAATAATGTAATTCTATATGCGTCTAGGAACGTTGTGTGACCATTTATTCATTCAAAAGGACTTTGCACCATGAACTTGAACATGTATATATAGTATTAATTAGTGATTAATGTGAATTCACTAGAAAATGTTGAGATTTTGACACAAATATTTGTCACACTTACACTGGACTTTACTACATTTATTGGCTAATACGCCATAATATTAGCGTAGTCTTATCTATTGCTCACACAAGTGTCATATACAAGTTTAACTTGCTTCGCGTGCCATTAATATGGCTTATTAAGGACATATAATTTTGAAGCACACAATACGTTGATCAATTCACAAACATGTTGCTTTAACTCAATGTATTGTTTGAGTGTCTGCCTCATGTCATCTATTGTCTCTATTACATAATTTCATTAATTTTAATGCTTTGCATTTTGAGACTAAGTGACTAATGTTACCTGACGGAACATTTAGGTGTTTTGGACGGTGTGCGGTATGATAGGGCCGGGACTGATATAATCATTTGTTTTACATGTTGGCTGATTTTGCTTGGTTACCTCACAATGTTGTTAAATGAATTGTATCCTTTGTAGTCGATGGTGTTAGTAATTTAGTTACTAATTTCCACACCTTGGGTGTTTATTTGCCTACATTGGAGCACAGACCTGGGTGCTATACTATTTCATACTAACAGTGAAATTTCATGATACCATCTTTTCACTCCTGTGATGTTGGAACTCACACCACGTAAATAATGCAAACTTCGTTTCCATTATTTGACAGGAGGATGGGGGGGGGGGGGGATAAATGTTATTATTAAAGCTCATAATATGTATGTCGATATCAATTCAGTTCGACATAGAGTTTATTTGTTTACTACCGTTAACCCTGGTTACAGGAAGTGACGTCAGTACTTTTGGTGGTCGAATTGGCAGACGCCAGATTTTGCCGTCTGTTAAGTTGAGCGTCCCTTGGCTGGGATTCGCTGTGTGTCTTTTCAAGGTGTTGAACGTATGTGTTCTCGGCTTCTGAGTGTTTGAAGATTTATTGGTCATATTCCCGTGTATTCTATCTCTGCATCATCCATACAATTCCATGCGATGATGCCAGTATTTATGTAAGAGGAATGAAGTTTGACCTGATGAACTTGAGTTGAATTATAATAAAAATTGTATTGAAATGTCCTCGACATTGTTCCAGTTACAATACTGTACAGCGACGCTAGAGACTGTCTAGTTGATGCCATAACTTTATGTGCATATCTTTCAAGATTTAATTGGAGCTACGAGATGTCAAACAAATATTCATATGAATCGTCCATCCTGGCCTTGGAGTATCATTCATGTTGAAGAATACGGGTTTGGGCGGGTACTGAATGGTCATACCCCTATCGGCACTTGATATGTATCAGTGTCCGATTCATTATGTAGTAATCAAAAAAAAAAAAATATATATATATATGAAGGACCTCCAGCCCAACGTAATAAGAAGTCGCCCGTATCGCCTATGATATTAAAAAATTCAATAAAACTCAAACTTCAACAATATACAATTATTACGTCAGCTGAGTTCAATTACTGAATTTAATATTTACATCTATCTTTTATATATTCTCCTTATGCAATATGATTGGTGGAAAATGGTGAAGTGAATGAAATACACAAACTAATTTCACACACACATGTATAATAATAATAATAATAATAAATTCTTTAAGCGCCAAACACGGCGCATAAGGCAGAAACCAGTGCTCTCCAGGTTGTTCGTTGTGACGCCACTCCTCTTAGCTCTTGCACATTATTTAGGCCCAACGTTCTTCCTTCTCTTATTATTGTTCTTCTGAGTGTTTCTTTTGGTCTTCCTTTTTTCCGCTTACCCTCAGGAACCCAAGTGAGCGCCTGTAGTGGTATTCTGTTGTTTTGCATTCGTAGGACATGACCGATATATGACCATCGTCTTTTCCTTATATAGTCGGAGACATATTTCTGCCTAGAGTCTTCTCTTATTTGTCGATTAGTCTTGAATTCTTTCCAACTGATGTTCATGAGTTTTCTAAGACATTTGTTCTCGAATGTATTCAGCTTGTTCTCCAATGATTTTGTTATTTTCCAACTCTCACAGCCGTATGTTAACACTGAGATAACATTTGAATTAAACAGACGAAGCTTGGTATGTATATTCAATGATCGTAATTTCCAAATGTTAGATAATCTATTGAAGGCGCTAGCTGCCAAAGCAATTCCAGTATGGATTTCTCTTGTTGTGTCACCATCCTGAGTCATTTTACTGCCTAAATAATTGAAACTTTCAACTTTCTGTAGTTTTTCCCCGTTCAAGATGATATCAAAGGTCTCGTTAGAAAAGTTCATAGCTTTAGTTTTAGAGGCATTTATTTGGAGACCAATTTTAACCGATGTATATATAAATATAAATATAAATATATATAAATATAAATATAAATATAAATATATAAATATAAATATATATAAATATATATAAATATAAATATAAATAAATAAATATATATATATATATATATATATATATATATATATATATATATATATATATATATATATATATATATATATATATATATATATATATATATATATATATATATATATATATATATATATATATATATATATATATATATATATATATATATATATATATATATATATATATATATATATATATATATATATATATATATATATATATATATATATATATATATATATATATATATATATATATATATATATATATATATATATATATATATATATATATATATATATATATATATATATATAAATATAAATATAAATATATATATATATATATAAATTATATATAAGGTAAGTATCAATTTTAGACCAACAGTCCTTATTGAAAACTTCTTCAAGTTTCTTTAGATTTAAAAGTCACTTGTGAAATCTTCATGTAACAGTTATAATCGTGACACTTCTATTGTTCTTTAGCTTTCATTTGAGTCTGACAGTTGTTGCATATGAACAGTTTGTTTACTCGGCTTGTATGTTATGGTACAGCACGTCTGGTCTATACTTGTAGTATATGCAGCAGTTTTCGTGGGACCCTGCACTGGATTAACAACCCTTTGGAGGTCAGTGCGTGAACAGACTCACACCAAGGTGCTCCTTAATGTAGCTCGGAGTCACGAGTAGTTTCAAATTCCGGTTCCCGTATGTTCTAACCAAAACAGTGACCTGAAGCAAAGTGTGACATGTGGCTAACCTTTTGTCGTGATGGCCCAAAGTCTACGTGTCAGTGAGTGGAAGTGTTCAGCGTTATGCACATGTATGTGTATGACACAGTGATCTTGTTCGATTGATAGTATAACATAGTCATTGTTGAGGATTGCTTCATGTCTGCAGCATGGCGCATTCCTCAAATGATTATATCTCCGCGACTGATGTCGATGATTGTTTCATGCTTACAGACATTTGGATTTGTGCTCGATCCGAATGGCTGTATCATGGAACACCTCAAACGAATAGAGATATATCTCATCGACCGATGTCGATGATTGTTGCATGTGTGCAGGCATTTGAGTTTGGCCAACTCGGATTGCTGCACCGTGGAACATCGCAATTGAATATATATTAACAACGTAGTATGCATATCACTATGCATGACGCGTATGTCTTTAAAAGGTCATTCGACGTGTGGGCTTCGGCCCTAACGGCAGTGTTTGAAATGTGTGGCATCGCCACTATGGATTGTGTGGCATAGCCACTATATATTCGACTTGTGGGTTTTGACCCGTACGGCAGTGTGTTTCAGAAGTGTGGCCATTGCCACTTGTATTGTGTGGTATATCCACTTTTTAATTGTGTGGCTGGGAAGCCAATTGAGCAGTGTATTTCTTGAACCAAACGTAAGTCGTCGTATGAATAACGCAGTTTACATAATTATGGCAGATTAGCCTGGCGTGGTATGCCAAAGGAACATTACGGTACTAGCAATAGTGTAAGACTAGTATAGATGGATATTGTACAGCTAGCGGCAAGCGTAAGCCTAGTGTAACGGATATTAAACGACTAGCAGTAGACGTAAGCCTAGCATAATAAGTGTATTGCAGAACTAGCAGGATAGTTAAGTCTAGTTAGCCTCTGAATTTATGCCAAAGGACATTGGCCGTTAAAAGGAACTGACCTCTAACCAGAACTCTAGATAGAGATTGTGAACAGGTGCTTATGAAATAATGAGAACTCTTACAGATCGTACATGAATGTGATGTGACTTTTGTTCCCATGTAGTTGGTGTCTGCACATGGTATGAAATTACTAATTAAATATTGTGAGTCGTTGAAATCACGGTCTTATCAACTGTCGTATTCGGAGTTGAGTTAAATGCTATTATTATTCAACTGATCATGACCAGTGATGATTAATGTCTTAACACGCTGCATCTAACACTGCCAATATAATCAATAAGACAAGAGACTAATACAGGTCAGTCAAGGGTCGAATATTTAATATGAACTTGTTCAGCACATAATGTATCACAAGGGTTAAAGCAGACATTATCGATACCAACGGACAGTATTACGGAATCCTAGAAAAGTGATAAGAACCCGAGAGACTTTGACTCAATAAACTGAATACGCATAGAATAACTTGGTCATCCACAAATACTAGAAGTCATCGAAGAACCCAGAATATACTGGGGTCCCCGGAAACGCCCGCAACATACTGGTGTCAGAAAGTGTCTGGATTTCGTGAATACTGGATCCCCCCATTCAAGTATCGAAGAAAGTTAAACTGATGATGAACGTTTAAATGCAAAATCATTCATTCAATCCTAACCGGCAACTGAAATGCGCAGGACAGAAAGTGACGTCACTACATCGATGCCGTCAACGTTAGCAGACAACATTGCCTGAATATCCGAATTTTCTTCCACCAAAGAGACTGATTCACGCAAATAGAACGGTAATCTTCCACTCGAGAACCTGAACCAGTGGAGAATGTATCTCTTCATCAAATTCATCTGAGACTGCGACGCAGATCGATTGAAGAAACTACGTTCGAAGACCGAAGCAATACTTTCAAACGGTTACCCTGCTGCGAAGGTCAAGGTCTACCATCAATGGACCTCAGCTGTTGAAGACACTTAGATTAGAATTACATGCATTCATGTATTTCTCAGAGGGACAACTAAACAGATAAGTTCTTGATTTTACTAGGGCGCTTGAACATTATCATATTGTCCTTGCATTAGCTTTGGTTTACAGTTCATCATCACTTTACTTACTTTTTACTATCATCTGTGTTCCCCCATTCATGTTTTTCGTATATTCGTATATTCGTCGTGTTTAATATTGACTGGAATTTTCCCAGGAAAACTTCAGTGAATGTTAACTTCTATTAGATTTGCATGCTTATATTCGCCGACTGAGGATCTGACTGATTATATTTTTTCTTTCGAGTCAGGATATAAATGTTTCCTCAGTTCGCAATATAACCATATTTTGTGTACTTAGCAGTTTCGTCAAGTGAGTTACGTCCTCTTTATTTACATAACCTAATTTCAGTACTGTTGACAATTGTTGTCGTGTGTGATCTAAAACTTCTTTGTCTACACGTTTGTCTAAGACGACTTGTCTTGTTATATTTTTTTGATGTAAATTCTTCTCTTTCTTTTACTCATTACTGTTTATAAGTCTTCTTTATTTACTTTATAAGTGTAAAGTGTTGTCGTATAATTGAAAAATCATTTCATTGTAAATCATTTGATTGTTTTCACTGTCTTTGTCACATGTTCTCCGAACTTGTTTGTTATTTATTAATATATTCATGTACATATTATAGTGAGTTCTATAGTCCTGGTGTATATTATAGACTATTGAAGGTACTCAGAAACCTATTATCATGTCTACACTACAGGAATTCATTGATATTGGAAAAAGTTATGGAAAATCAGGAGCGGAACTACAAAGTTTTGCAGATACGAAATATGATGAATATTTATCGCGTCTGGAAAGAATGGAACAGCGCGAAATGACTAAACGAGCTGATGAGCTTAGAAGGTTTGAATTAACCCAAGAGAGGGAATTGAAAGAAAAAGAAATATCCATGAAAATGGAATTAGAACGACTGACTATAGCTCAACGTGATAAAGAATTAGCTCAACAAGAAAAAGACAGAGAATTTGAAAAGGAAAGAATGGCACAACGAGATAAAGAATTAGCTCAACAAGAAAAAGACAGAGAATTCGAGAGGGATAAAATGGCTCAACAAGAGAAAGACAGAGAGCAAAAAGATAAAGAAATGGAATTAAGGAGAATGGAACTTATGCAACTGGATCAAGCCCATAAAAATGCCATGGAAATGGAAACATTAAAACTTCATGCAGAAAAAGAAAAAGCTTTAGAATTAGCTAAAGTGCAGTCTGAACAGACTAAGACTGCGGCTGGTACAAATATTTGTTATCCTAAGTTAAAAATGCCACATTTTGACCAAACTCGCGATTGTGTTGACTCTTTCATATCTAGATTCATCATCAAGGTCACAGCTCTGAACATACCCAAGGAAAGATGGAGCAGTCTTTTACTTGATTTTTTGACTGGTGACTCACTCAAATGTTTCATGAGTCTTGATGAAAAGAGCAGAAGCGATTTCGATGTCGTAAAAGAGGTATTACTAAGACGTTTCCAGTTAACTGAGTCTGGATTCAGAGATCGCTTTCATGCGGCTAAACCAAGCAAGGATGCAGATTTTGGTGAATTCATTGCATCTATTAAACATTTCCTTAGCAGATGGATTGATCTATCTGGTATAAATAAAACATATGAAGGTGTTATAGATCTCATGCTGCGAGATAAAGTTTTATCCGCATGCAGCACTGAATTAGAAGCATTTTTACAGGAAAGACATCCTAATTCTATCGATGAGTATGAAAAACTCGGAAGACAGTATCAAACCGCACATCAGAATAAAGATCTTCATAGATCGACTATTCGAGATCCTATGCCTGTGTGCGTGGCACAACATGATCACAGACCTCGATCGAAGAGCTTTGATGGACGTTGTCGTTCAGATTATTATCAATCCGACAGAGGTTTTTATAACTTCCGTCCTCATCGCTCTCCTTCGAATTCATATCGACGAGGTTATAGAGGATATTCACCTCATGATCGTGGGTATCACAGAGGCAGGGATTATGATGGTTCACATCAAAAAGGATACTATAAACAGAGATCATCTTATGGTAGAGATGCCAGGAAAGATGACTCTACTGATTTTTATTATAGCA
This sequence comes from Oreohelix idahoensis, assembly GCA_024509875.1. Taxonomy (NCBI): domain Eukaryota; kingdom Metazoa; phylum Mollusca; class Gastropoda; order Stylommatophora; family Oreohelicidae; genus Oreohelix; species Oreohelix idahoensis. Next base: position 106,637 of record JAMPIV010022385.1, read on the forward strand.
ATAAAAAGTCAGTCAATAATAACAAAGGTAATGCCAGATCTCCGTCGAGAGACAAAAATAAACAGAGACATGCAAATAGTTGCAGTGTTAAAAAGGAAAAAGGTAATGATGATAATGATCATGCGAACGCATGTATGGTAATGAATGATACATGTTACGATTGTCAGTCGAAAAACAAATTAAAGTCTACAATTACACTTGATTGTGGTCATTGTATGCCTACAATGTCGGCATGTGTAAATGTTGGTTATCTTACATTTCATCCCGGAATATTGGATGGTAAGGTAGTGAGAGTTTTGCATGACACGGGGTCCTCAACGATAGGCATAAAGCACTCGCTTATCGAGCCCTCTGCTTTTACAGGCAAATCAGTTAAGTGTGTCACATTTGGTGGGAATATAGAAACTTTCCCTGTGGCACGAGTATACATTGATACTCCTTTTTACACAGGCACTGTCTATGCCTGCGGCTTGAGAGCACCCATAACTGAAATTATAATAGGAAACATACCAGGAGTTAAAGATTGCACTCCTGAGGAGATTGCAATGTGGGTTGAATCTCACCCACAGGTGGCAAATGCTGTTGTAACTAGAGCACAACAGTTAGCTACGGACATGGCTACACCACCTCTTCCTATAATAGATACAATTATGTCTCAAGTTGGCACTGTTTCACCTTCTGTTTTTGCAGAAAAACAGAAGAGTGACCCAACTTTACAAGGATTGTTTAGACGAGCAGAACAAAAAACGATTAAATACACAAGAGGGGCTTAACAATGGTTCAAGATAAATAAATCAATACTCACTAGATATTATGATGATGGCAAAACAATTATACATCAAGTGATAGTACCTAAAGAATACAGACCATTGGTCCTACAAACAGGTCATGACTCCCCTATGGCAGGGCATATGGGGATCAAAAGAACATTGTTTCGTGTTACGTCACAATTTTATTGGCCTGGGGTTAATAAAGATACAAAGTTATACTGCAAATCATGTACAACATGCCAAGGTATAGCACGTAAGGGCAGGTTCCATACGGCACCCTTACAGATTACAGACGTGCCTGAGAGACCTTTCAAAAAGATTGCAGTAGATATAGTGGGTCCGTTATCAATTGTTTCACATAATGGATTTCGTTATATTTTAACTTGCGTAGATCTTTGCACGCGTTGGCCAGAAGCCATACCGTTGAAAACCATCACAACTGCATCCGTGTCTGATGCATTATTTTCGATATTTTGTCGAATCGGTTTTCCGGAGGATATATTGTCAGATCAAGGATCACAATTTACTTCCAACATTATGAGGGATTTAGAATCCATGCTATCTGTTCACCACTCGTTTTGTAGTGCGTATAGACCCCAATCAAACGGTGTGTGCGAGCGCTACAATAGCACTCTAAAACAGATGTTATCTAAGATAACTGAAGTATGCCCTCGTGAATGGGATCGGCTTCTGCCGGCGGCCCTCTTCGCTTTTCGTGAAGTACCCCACGAGAGCACAGGGTGGTCTCCATTCGAATTGGTTTATGGTTCGAATCCTCGCGGACCAATGATGATACTCAAGGATTTGTTGATTGGAGCATCAATTGATACAGCCACTCGAAACAGCTACGAGTTAGTGATTGATCTCCGACAACGAATCATCGATGCGTGCACTTATGCATCCCAGAGTATTAAATCAGCCACTCAACGATCAAGATTATTACATAATCAAAAGAGAATATTAAGATCATTCAAACCAGGGGAAAAAGTTTGGTTGTTGCTACCTCATAACGATAACAAATTACTGATATCATGGCAAGGTCCATTTGATATTATCAAACAAGTCACAGATGTTGACTACTCGGTAAACGTTAGAGGTAAAATCAAAACCTTCCATGTCAACATGCTAAAATTAGCAGTTGAAAGACCACAGGAATTAATTCCTGTCATTAACTCTATTGATGATTCTTCACATCATACTGCTTCTTTTGCAGTTGTTCATGAAGAAGATACTACTTCGTCTATCCCTTTACAATTCCAACTACCTTCTTTGCAATCATCGGAATCTTGGAAAGACGTGACTATTTCTTCGTCACTATCTTCGTCACAACAAGATCAAGTTCGGGATATTCTTATTTCTTTCAATGATGTTCTCACCGACCTTCCAGGTCAGACATCGCTTATATCCCATGATATTACTCTTACTGATTATAAACCTATCAGACTTAGACCCTATCCTATATCTTTACACCACAAAGATAGGGTAGAAAAAGAGTTAAAAGAGATGATACGTTTAGGTGTGATATCTCCTTCGGAATCACCATATGCATTCCCAATGGTGATAGTTAAAAAGAAGGATGATTCTTTACGTATTTGTATTGATTTTAGGCGATTGAATAAAATTACAATCACAGACGGTGAGCCTATGCCACTTTTAGATGATCTTTTGTCAGAATTATCTAATGCTACCTTCTTTAGCAAACTAGATCTCTCTAAAGGCTACTGGCAAATTCCTCTTGCCGAAAATGCCAAACCTTACACAGCTTTCACAACTCCTTTGGGCTCTACCAATGGAATTATATGTGTTTTGGGTTAGTGAATGCGCCAGCGACGTTTGTGCGCATGATGCGCCGCCTTCTTGGCGATCGTAAAGATGTCATCACGTACATCGATGACATCTGCCTATTTCATGACTCGTGGGAAGACCATATTGATGGTTTAACTTCCCTTCTACATACATTACGTATGCATGGTTTGACTGTGCGACCTTCAAAGGTCCAAATTGGTTGTCAGGAAATTTCTTTTCTTGGTCACCGCATAGGTAACCACAAACTGTATCCTGACGACAATACAGTCAAAAGAATTCTAGAAATTTCTACCCCTTCAACTAAGAAACAAGTTAGAAGCCTTTTAGGCTTGATAAACTATTACCATAAGTTCATCCCGCATTTCGCACAACTATCTACACCTTTGTCCGCACTGTTGACCAAAGGTAGTCCTAATAAGGTACGTTGGGACAAAGATTGCGAAAGCGCTTTGGTAACAATTAAGAAATTATTTAGTAATGCACCTATTTTGTTATTACCGAATATACGTATTCCATTTATAATTCAATCAGATGTCTCGAGTTACTCCATGGGTGGTTGTTTGCTGCAATGTTACAAGGAAACACTCCATCCATGTTTCTATGTGTCGAGGAAACTGACTCCGGCTGAACAGAAGTATGCGACAGGTGAACGTGAGCTCCTGTCTATCGTCTGGTGCCTGGAGAAGCTGTCAAGATATCTCATCGGCACGCACTTTTACATTATGACAGACCATAGTCCTCTTACTTACATAACAGCTAGAACTATGCGTAACGCTAGAATACACCGATGGTATTTGTTGATTCAAGAATTTTCATTTACGATCCTGCCTATTGCTGGATCAGACAATAACTTGGCAGATCTTTTATCGCGCAACTTCTCTGAGAAGAAATTGAATTAACTCTTTAGTCACCATGTTGACAAGTGCTATTATTAATGTTATAAAATTTAATGTGTCTACTTAATGATTATCATAGTTATAAGTAAGTAGTACTAATATTGATATGTTCGGGAGACGGGCGTCTTCTCCATCACTATCATCCGTGCCACAAGTGTCACGTTTGGAAGTGAGGGGGATGATGTTGAGGATTGCTTCATGTCTGCAGCATGGCGCATTCCTCAAATGATTATATCTCCGCGACTGATGTCGATGATTGTTTCATGCTTACAGACATTTGGATTTGTGCTCGATCCGAATGGCTGTATCATGGAACACCTCAAACGAATAGAGATATATCTCATCGACCGATGTCGATGATTGTTGCATGTGTGCAGGCATTTGAGTTTGGCCAACTCGGATTGCTGCACCGTGGAACATCGCAATTGAATATATATTAACAACGTAGTATGCATATCACTATGCATGACGCGTATGTCTTTAAAAGGTCATTCGACGTGTGGGCTTCGGCCCTAACGGCAGTGTTTGAAATGTGTGGCATCGCCACTATGGATTGTGTGGCATAGCCACTATATATTCGACTTGTGGGTTTTGACCCGTACGGCAGTGTGTTTCAGAAGTGTGGCCATTGCCACTTGTATTGTGTGGTATATCCACTTTTTAATTGTGTGGCTGGGAAGCCAATTGAGCAGTGTATTTCTTGAACCAAACGTAAGTCGTCGTATGAATAACGCAGTTTACATAATTATGGCAGATTAGCCTGGCGTGGTATGCCAAAGGAACATTACGGTACTAGCAATAGTGTAAGACTAGTATAGATGGATATTGTACAGCTAGCGGCAAGCGTAAGCCTAGTGTAACGGATATTAAACGACTAGCAGTAGACGTAAGCCTAGCATAATAATAAGTGTATTGCAGAACTAGCAGGATAGTTAAGTCTAGTTAGCCTCTGAATTTATGCCAAAGGACATTGGCCGTTAAAAGGAACTGACCTCTAACCAGAACTCTAGATAGAGATTGTGAACAGGTGCTTATGAAATAATGAGAACTCTTACAGATCGTACATGAATGTGATGTGACTTTTGTTCCCATGTAGTTGGTGTCTGCACATGGTATGAAATTACTAATTAAATATTGTGAGTCGTTGAAATCACGGTCTTATCAACTGTCGTATTCGGAGTTGAGTTAAATGCTATTATTATTCAACTGATCATGACCAGTGATGATTAATGTCTTAACACGCTGCATCTCACACTGCCAATATAATCAATAAGACAAGAGACTAATACAGGTCAGTCAAGGGTCGAATATTTAATATGAACTTGTTCAGCACATAATGTATCACAAGGGTTAAAGCAGACATTATCGATACCAACGGACAGTATTACGGAATCCTACAAAAGTGATAAGAACCCGAGGGACTTTGACTCTATAAACTGAATACGCATAGAATAACTTGGTCATCCACAAATACTAGAAGTCATCGAAGAACCCAGAATATACTGGGGTCCCCGGAAGCGCCCGCAACAGTCATAACAGGTGTCTATTTGTAATACATTTTTCTAAATAAATAAAATACACTGATAGTGCAAATCATGATGCTGCTGCAGTCGCCTTCTACATAAATTCAAACACTCCTGGGTTTCCATTCCGACTTAACCTTGGTAAGCATTGTGTCCGTTTCGTCATCCACAAATTAAATTTCAGTTTAGTCCTTACAGGTTGATTAAGCTTATTAAACCTGAAATAAAAATTGAATTTATTTACAAAATATATTTGTAAACCTACATACCATCTTAGGATGGTTCAGAAGTTCAACTTTGACTGAGGAATTGGTGGATGTACATACGGCTCGGCATACAGATGGAAAAATAGCTTTCTTGGCACGCTGCTCTCACTCCCCTAGCTGTCGGTCTGTCTTCTGATTTGTAAATTAATATGAGAAAAACATAAAGGTATGTTATCAGGCACTCGTAAGAAATAAAGAAGTAGAACACTAGACAACAGAAAAACAACAGACATGAGTGGCTTACCCAGGATTCGAACCCTGGACCTTCCGTGCGTCTACCCTGCCTAGCTATGCAAGCGAATCACACTATCCTCACTGACATCTACGCATCACCAAACAATGATGCTTCGATGACAGGTCATTAGTGCGAACCACAAGACATAACACCGGAAGTTTACCTTGAGCAGTTCAGCCTATTAATGTCGCAATCACTTCTGTTGTTCCCCTATTATACAATATAGGCCAGTCCACACAAGAAAAAGACCTTAATACTGTGTCTAGTAAATGATAGTAGAACAGTAAGAACAGGACAGAGGGTAGGTTTGGTATTGTATAAACATTTATAACACATAAGGAAGGGAAACCCAAGGGCTGTAAACAGTAAATTAATATGAGACAAACATAAAGGTATGTTATGAGGCACTCGTAAGAAATAAAGAAGTAGAAGACTAGACAACAGAAGAACAACAGACATGAGTGGCTTACCCAGGATTCGAACCCTGGACCTTCCGTGCGACAACCCCGCCTAGCTATGCGAGCGAATGACACTATCCTCCCTGCCATCTACGCATCACCAAAAAAATGATGCTTCAATGACAGGTCATTAGAGTGAACCGCAAGACATAACACCGGAAGTTTACCATGGGCAGTTCAGCCTATATTGCGCTCTGCACGTTTTGAGAAAAAAAAAACACCCTTTCCTTTTATAGGTAGAGCGCGAATGTCTGAGAGAGTTCGGTACCAACTACCGGCTGAAACTTTGCTTTTCTCGCTGATATGTGGAATCTGTGCTTAGCCTGGTCCATAACCTATGCTCGTTCTGTTCATCCAGACCATGGATTACTGTCAGCCATATCTCCTTTAATCTGCACGATCGTTAATTTCATATATATTTATATATTAATCCCGGGTTATTTTATTTCATCTCGGAAATTTAATTCTTAAAGAAAAGTAACTTCTGCGAGATCTGGGAGACATAATGCACTAAGCGCGCTACCAATTTTAACTCTGCTTACGAGGCACGGCCCGAATAAGAAGATGAGATAAGACAGAGATATTTTATCGGACGAACGAACGAACTTTATTTTCGAAGGGTAAAGAATTGGGCGCGCAGGCCCGTCTAACATTCTGCCCTTTCACTCTCATTAATCTTGCATACTATATCCTTTCATTCCCACATGATGCTTTAAGCATTAATTTAAAGGCATGCAACATTATAAAGTTACCATAACAGCATTCATTTACATTATGCAATCATAATTTTTTTTTTAAATGAGTAGGTTTTTTTTTTTTTTGAAACAAACAAGCTAGTAATTGGGGGAAAAAAGTAATAATAAAATAAAATAAATAAAACAATGGACAGAGAGAGAGAGATATATATAATTTTATAAGACAGAAAAATCATGTATTTCAATTTATTTGACCATGATGTTTTCCTTTTAAAATGTGTATAATTTAATTCTGTATAGAGTTTCGCTATTAATTTGCTTCAAGGGTGTTGGTCACGTCAGTTAATTTAATAACATGTTTCTTGTTTTGGGTGGCTAAAATTTACCTCGCATTTGGCGTGAGTCAGATTGCGTGTGCGCGAAGCAAACGCAAGCAACGCGTTTCACGCATGACTGGCTACATGTGTTATGGACAAGCCCTAGAATGAGAGAGAGAGAGAGAGAGAGAGAGAGAGAGAGGGAAAGAGGTGGGCTTTGTATATTTTTTATCAGGGGATTGCAAGGTGTATATTTTGACATGGAGTGTATTCATTTTCGTGATGGAGAGAAAAGACTCTACAGTCATTGTGGTTGTAAACGTTTAGTCTTGTGTGTTCTATGGTGACGTAGATATGTTTATTTTCATTATTATCTGTATTTTCCAGAACTGGTCAAAATTGAAGCGGTCTGTGCTCTATTACGAGCTCAAACCAAGTTGTCAGGATAAGATTTGGGCAAATAGCAGAAAGTGCCGTTGGATTTTTTAATCTTGCCCCATGTTCGCACCCCCAAGTTATTCCGACAACACGGCTTGTCAGCCGACCATTCTAACGGATGTTTGTGTTTCTTGTGTGGAGTAATTTTATAATATCCATCACAGTACAAGGTGCTTGACATAAGTCTTGGGCCTGACCATGAAGGACATGTCAAAGAGAGCTGAAATTTTGTATAGTGTTTATTCCTTTTCAATATAGCCACCGTCTGAATGGACACACTTCTGCCATCTCTGCTTGACCTTGAAAAGACCTTAAGAGTAAAACACCCTATTTTTCAAACTAAACCAGTCATCACATGCCAGTATAACTTCTTCATCGCTGTCAAAATAATTTCCTTTTAGCTGTTTTTTAAGATTTTGGAACAGAAAAAAGTCTGATGGAGCCAAATCTGGAGAATATGGTGGGTGTGGAAGAATTTCAATATTCAAATCGTTGGCGGCTAGCTGCACAAGCCGTGCATTGTGAGAGGGCGCGTTGTCTTGAAGAAAAGGAAGATTTTGAGTGCGCGTTATCCCTCGTTTCCTGGTCACAACTGTAGCAAAGTAGATTTTGCTGGGGAGGTTATGATGGTATCCTAAAAGAATGAAATTCGTGTATGTATTTACCGAGTGAGGTCAAGCACATGTAGGCCCCTGACTCTATAAATGATGATGATGAATTATGTGCAGGGAACCTAACGCTACTTCTCTAGATCTCACACGGTCACTGTTTTGGCTCTAGTGTCTGGTGTATGATGTACCTAGTGTCTAGGGGAGAAATGAAATGATGGTACACACCACAAAAACACTTTAATTTACTATGAGGAAGTGAATAAAACCAGTGGTTAAGTTTTTCTTTAAAATAATGATTTTCTTTACAATTTATTATGCCTGTCCAGTCATAACTTTTGGACAGTTCTTTAAAATAAGGACAAGATAGTTTACAGAAAAGATCAACTAAAATATCTGGACTCTTTGTCCTTTAACTAGAAAAGTCAATATATATATATCTTTCCTGTTGAAATGTTCACAGCCTACACTTTATTCATCTAAGAGGGAGAGTCACTGTGTATGAGGGGCTGAAATGTCATCACACCACAATACATTTCCTGAGTATGATTTGAAATACCAGGAAATTAAACGAAAGTGTCAGATATACCCAGATGCTCAACACATCACCTGGGATTCCTTGAAGACAGTGTGTAGTTGCAGAAATCTCTGTCTTTCAAACGTGCCCAAGCTCCTCCCGTTATATTTTGACAGCATAAACGAATGGTCGGAGACTAGATGGCGTTTTTTTGACTCAGCAGGTTTCCTGTCACCAGCTGGTAACAGGAAATAAAACCTCTGCAACAAAAGGACAACCTGGCCTTTTATATCTGATCACTTCTTATATATAGTATTTTCCTACTGTGTTATGGGGTCAGCCTCGCGTGCATTACAGGTGCACTCGCCCCTATTTTACATGACTCCCACCTTGCTGTGACCACACCCCAGGTCCCTATGGCAGATACGCCACTGTACGTTTACATATTTTTCCTCAATAAAATAATGTGGGGTAGCCACATTTCCTTTGGTATGATTTTCTCTTCTTTTCTTTTTTAAATATAAATGCTTCAGGCATGTTAAACAGTGTTCATGGAACACAGAGGCTTACTAATATATTCTAATGCAATAATATGACAACATAATCATGACAACATACATCAGTTAGATACATTTTAATGTGAGGACTCAACCCTGTCTGCTTCCGGCACGTCCTTCACTTTTCCCCAATAGCAGTATCTAACTTCGGCAATGGGATTAAACATATTAAATCATAAATCAGCCTTACCACAAATTTCAAGAAATATAAACAAATAACGCTGACTTGCAAAGAAGTGGCCTCATTTCCCTCTGCATCGTCCAGACTGTGAATAATTCTTATTTTAATGTTTAAAATTTAACACAGCTGTTCTCAGCGTATTTGAATGAAAAGTTTTTGTCAACTGGCAATGAATAGTGAAAGCCTTTTGCTAATATTATTTCGCACTGGCCAATCAAAAGCTTGCGACTACCAGTTTTCAAATGCAGTTTTTGAAAAACAAAAAATATAATTACAAACAAAACTCTGCGTCTGGTAGTTGATTGGCCAGCCTGATTAGTTATGCCAATACAAAAAGATGTTTCGTTTTTGGTAACAATTTTCCTACCACTCCCCTTTCCCCTTATACTCTTGTTCCTCAAGCGAATTTGAATGTACCTCAATGCCTCTTTTCTAAGTTTCCGTACCCCCTAACGTTATGAAAAAAACAAGCAGGAACACCAGTGTGTCGGGTAGCGTGTCTGTAGTCATTTAGTATTTTCTCAATAACTCAACTAATATTCGGACTACCATATTATTTAAAGCACATTCTTGCTCAGTGGACTCTAAGCTATACTACCATATAATTTTTATGGTCAGTTTCATATTGGTTCTAGATTTTCAATTTTTGTCACTGTCATCTTCAAATAAACATTTTACACAAGACGGCCATCTTTCCCCCCTTTCTCATCTCGCCCGCGTGTATTTTTTTCAAATAACTACTTGTTTTAGTGACGTCAGTAATACTACCGTGAGGAGGAAATAAAATTTGTCTGCGTGTTTGCCTCTGTTGCAGCGTGTATATATGCATGGCAGAATGTGTCAGGTAAAGCGGGGTTTTGCGTGGCGGGCTAAGAATTGGCGTTTTTTTTTTTTTTTTGCGTTCGCCCGCTAATACTCGAGGCGAAATCTCAGGTTATTATTTTTTTTATGTCTAACCTGACATTGATTTTACGTGAGTATCCCTTTATTTCTTGTACAGAGACAGGTGTCCCTCGCCATTCAGGCAAATACTCGCCGATTTCGGAGGTACCCATTGCAGTTGGGTCGGCTCAGGAGCCGCCAGTCCCTGGTCGACGACACTCCTTCAAATGTCCTCGCCAGGTCTCGAGTTAATCCAGTCCAAATCCCGGTCGACGAAAAATCCTCAAATGCCGTCGCCCGGGTTTGATCCTGTATCACCCGGTCGCCAGAGCGGTGTTGTAACCACTACGCTAGCGCGGCTCCCCAAAGATTGTCTAATGTTGTCCTCCCAGCGGACTCTGGGTCGTCCTAGAGGTCTGGATCCCTGGCTCTTTGTTTCCCATGCTTGTCGTGGTAGCCGATCTTCTCCCATTCTGCAGACATGGCCAAACTATCTTAGTTGGGACTGTTCTATTTGGGTCTGCAGCGGGTGGGATTTTAGGCCTTGGCGGATCGTCTGGTTGTGGACCATGTCTCTTTTAGTTACTTCAACCACCTTCCTCAGATACCTCATTTCTGAGGTTTGGATCTGGCTTTTGTGGGTTGTAGTCATTGCCCATGACTCGCATCCATATGTCAAGACTGGGACATAGGTGGAGCGGTATACAGCAATCTTCGTTTTCTTACAAACCTCTGTCTTGCTGAGGAATCCTCAATTTATGGCCTGAAAAAGTCTCACAGCCGCTGCTTTTCGAGTGGCCAACTCTTCTTTGATGCCTCCCTTTCGGTCTATAATAGCTCCGAGATATTTAAAGTGGTCGACCTGCTCCAGGACCTGTTCTCGAAACTTAATCTGATGTTTTCTTTCTTCTCGTGATATCACCATGGATTTTGTTTTAGAGCTGCTTATGACCATCCCTCTCTTCTCCAGCTCTTCCTTCCAGACTTGCAGGTTGGATTGGAGATGTGCCTCTGATTTATCTGGAACAGTCACTCACAATAACTTACACCACGAGTCATGGAATGGTGTAACAGCAGGCGACTGTTAATAACAGTTTATTTACATCACCACACGTTAACATTGAATACACACATAGTCAAATCACAAGTCATAGCAATACAATACTCCACTTCACAGCTACTCCACTTCCCAGCATCATCCAAGATACTCTTAAACATTCATCAGCAGATATATATCAAAGCCTAAAGTCCTCACGACTCATCTCTGCGCTATAAGACTGCACACAGCAGTTAACATAAATAAAGGCCTAAAGTCCTCACGACTCAATTCTGCGCTATAAGACTGCACACAGCAGTTAACATAAATAAAGGCCTAAAGTCCTCACGACTCAATTCTGCGCTATAATACTGCACACAGCAGTTCACATAAATAATGGCCTAAAGTCCTCACGACTCAATTCTGCGCTATAATACTGCACACAGCAGTTCACATAAAAAAATGGCCTAAAGTCCTCACGACTCAATTCTGCGCTATAATACTGCACACAGCAGTTCACATAAATAATGGCCTAAAGTCCTCACGACTCAATTCTGCGCTATAATACTGCACACAGCAGTTCACATAAATAATGGCCTAAAGTCCTCACGACTCAATTCTGCGCTATAAGACTGCACACAGCAGTTAACATAAATAAAGGCCTAAAGTCCTTACGACTCAATTCTGCGCTATAATACTGCACACAGCAGTTCACATAAATAAAGGCCTAAAGTCCTTACGACTCAATTCTGCGCTATAATACTGCACACAGCAGTTCACATAAATAATGGCCTAAAGTCCTCACGACTCAATTCTGCGCTATAAGACTGCACACAGCAGTTCACATAAATAATGGCCTAAAGTCCTCACGACTCAATTCTGCGCTATAATACTGCACACAGCAGTTCACATAAATAATGGCCTAAAGTACTCACCAAATATCTATGGCCTACACTAATCTTTACTGCAGTTTATCAAATATGCTGTACACACAGCGAAAATATAAGTCGACATTTCCTCCAGCACTACGTAGGCATACCTTATCACAACCCAGGGCTTCGACCCGCTCGGTCCACGCCCAATACTCGACTCTCCTAAATCACATTCTCGTCTCGCCAAAAAAAAAACCAATCACGAGACTCGGCTGTTTAGAACACAGCTCAAAACAGTACAGAATAAATACATCTCAGCATTTTAGATAACAGCGTTTACCACGCTTTTTCTGTACTCTGAAACTCAAAATAGAAGGAGATATTTCTATTATAAAGTTAAACAAGCCTTCGCTTAATCGAGCGTACAAGTTTCGCAACCCACAATTTAACTTGTCCAAAAAACATTCCAAAGATCACTTCTCTTCCATAGGATCTACTCGTAACAGTTTCCCACACACCCGGGGGAAAAAAATGTTTTATCATTTTTTTGAAAAAATTAACTCCCAAAACAAAAAATTTAAAAGACAATGAAGTTCTAACATATGCTTACAAAAATCACCTTATTTTAAATCAAAATTATATATCTACAAAAAATATCAGCTGTAAAGTGTAAAGTAACAACTAAAGCATCCATCATAATCATCCAAGCATACCAAAATTAATCTAATACAAAACCAAGCTAAGTACATTTAGTACAAAAAACAACCAATGGTAAGTGAAAGAACAAGATCAGGCAAAAGAAGAATGATCTGTAGTAAAGGAAAGTAAGAACTCAGAATCAAAATCAAATCCATATGCTTATAACTAAGTTGGACAATTACATGTAAAATAAATACGACTATCACAAGTAGATATACTATATCAAGTTTTCTAACCACTCCAACACAACAAAGAATGAAAGTATAAGTGTTGAAAGAAGACAAAGTATACAAGTAGAATCAAGTGAAACGAAGATGGGGTACGAAAGTATAAACAAGATATGAACACATATCGAAAAGACAACAGAAAAATAGAATGAAATGAAGAATAGTCACCAAAGACAAATAGAAAGCATAGGCACAAACGCAGTGAAAGTGAATAACAATACATACTAATAACTGTTTTGATCAGACAACGTATTCAAAAATAAATATATAAACATGATCGAAAGGCACAACACAAAATATCAAAGTATATCTATACTAACACCACCAAAAAATAATTTATAACTAAACATAATCTAATAAGTAATTTAACCAAGTTACAAGAGTTATACAAAACTAAAATAAATAAATTATAGGCATCGAACAAACAAGTAATAGCATTGCTATAACTAATAAGACCAACGCACAATCAAGCGTTAAAATAAAAAAAAAATACATCATAACAAAAAACAACTTTTTACAAAAACTAATCACTCTACATAATAATCATATCGCACTGACAAATGCTAGGCACACACACACAAAATTACAATGCCCAAAAAAAATAAGTTTTTTTTCAAAAGTACCATACAAACATATTTTCTAATGATAAGTTACATAAAACAGTATTCACTTTTTAAGTAATTCAAAACCACTAAAACTCTATTAATGAAAGTAACTTTTAACAAAATGAGTGAAACATAAAACAAAAATCCTATCTCGAACAAACCCTTAAATGAACACATGTAAATTTAATTTATCCTTTAAGTTCTTTCGGCTGACAATTACGTTCAGCTCAGCTACAGTGCTATTTAGCTACAACTTTATCTCTTACTCAACTTGATATGATATACATTATAACTAAATCTACAATCTGTCGCTACTATGAAATACGAAAAAAAAATCCTATGAAAATATCTAAAAACAATCTGCTAAGAAAATAATCTGCATGCCTGACTGGCAAGAAATCAAGTTCTGGAAAAATCAAAGTTTCACAATATGTTACTAAATCCAAATACAAGATCATTTCTGATACATGCAATCTATTTTCCAAAGTTACATTTCACAACATAACAGATAATTCATATCTCTGTACGTTATAATATATTAATTAAACATGGCATTAAATTTAAATTAAGTGAATAATGAACACTCAGGACTATCTAAAAATTACCACTATATTAACACAGTAAATGAGTTTGTGCTTAGGGCTGGCAATCTCATCATGTACAAAAGCTATCCTAAACAACACAGTTGCAAAAATTCTAAGTTGAACAGAGTAGTATAAACGACAATAATTACATGCTACACATTATCAACACCATAATATATAAATAGCTTACAAATGTATTAATCCGTCATCAAAATACAGACATATAAATAACAATTAAAAAAAATAATTATGGCAATCAAATGATGCATACAAATAATCATCATAATGTTACAGAAAAATCTACATACTATTACATTACAAAAGTATATAACGTTCTATATTATAAAATACAAAAATATTGACTGTTCTAGAAATAAATAAAAAATCCGACGCAAGATCTCCCAATTTCTTGTGAACATGTCCTGATCCTCAACAAGTAAACATCAGATGCTAGCCAGACGCTGACTGGTTTTGCTTGAATAACCACACGAGCGTAAAGTTGACCTATATTTCTCACCGCAATATGTCACTGGAGCATTGACTCCTATCGCAAAGTTGTTTCTGTCAAAAAATACAAATGAAAATTTCCATTTTACTCAATGGTGAAATCTAATGAGAAAAAATGTAGAAGTCAAATTGACAATTACACAGCACCGCGGCTTGTGTAAAGTAATGGTCGCTTCACGTTGCCATCAACTCTTCTTTTATCACATCTAGACATTACAGAAGAGTAGTGGACAACTTGACCGGAACACTATGTCGTCATTGCCGTAGGCTGAAACAAAGTGTTATATTCACAACACCGAGACACTTTCTCGTGATGAACAACATTATCAGATATAGTATTTCTAACTCCACTGTTATTGTTACACTGTCTATCTTGATTACAATTAACTCTGGGCTCATGTTGAGCAAAGTTAGCATAGTTCGTCTTGTTATTTGTCCTATGATGAAAATATTTATCATTACAGTTGCCTTGTTTACAAATAATGACTTTAGTCTTTCGCTGAGCCAAGTTACTTTGGTGATGTAAAGCAACATTTGTAGAGCCATTATCTCTACTGAAATTATTGTTATTTCCTCTCTTATGACAAATGTTATGTCTATAACTTAAATTAGCATTGTTGTTGTTAACATATCTTCTTTGACAAAAATGTCCACCAGACAGCACTTGCTTTCTAGTAGCAAAATTATCACCAGATTGATAGTCTTTCTTATAGTTATCTCTACTATAATTTCCAGAATTCTTCGTATCAAAATGTTGAAATCTGCTAGATTGTTTACAGTTCTTTAGAGAATAAAAATTACCCCTTGATGAATTCCCTTGCGACTGTTTACTCTTGGGATTATCTCCCTTATTAACACTGTTCTTCTTTTCACATATGGGAATATATTTATCAAACGCTTCAAACTGACTGTGCTGAGTTTAACAAGTAATCACACTACTAGAATATTTATTCCCTGTTACAAATTTATCAGAATTTGCAACAGTAAACACCGGATTCTCACATTTCTTTTCGTAATTAATAGAACTGGCTGCTATACTAGAATCTTTATTAGACTGACGCAAAGAATTATTAATAGAGTCACTAGTAACATTAGAACTAGGAAAGTTATATTTCCAACGAAAAGTTCTATATTTACCATCTATGATCTCTCTATGAGCAAAAAGTGTATGGGGCTGACTTTTCGCAACTTTCTGTCTATCACTGTCAACATTGACAGAAGACCACATTTTTTTTATTCAAGACAATGTCAAGCAGGCCATCTACTCGTTTTCTGGCATCTGAAATTTCAATATCTTTATGCGCAATCTCTTGACTAAGTTTCTTATTTAAATCATTAAGAGCTAAAACTCTGCAACCTTCTTCTGCTAGCAATTTCTCAATCTTAGCAACCTTCTCTTTCTCAGCCGTCAACTCCACTAATGTCTCTTTCTCCTTGATATCTTTATTTGCCTTTAACTGTGTTACTTTCATTTGAAGTGCCTCAATTGTAATATCAACATTGTTATTCATCATCTCATTACTCTTCATGGGAGGTACAGTATTCATCTCCTTAATTTGGTTACTGAGAATCGCATTATTATCCATCATATCATGAAGCATTTCTCTATAAGTGTTCTCATGTTCATTGCTCTCGTCTTTCAATTTCTTAACCATTTCTTTCTCTTCTTGAACTTCTTGCATGAGGTTAGAAATCTCGCTATGTTTATTTTCTCTCCCAATTTCCAACTCCTTTATCTTCAATAATGCTGAATCTAAACTTGCTTGCACACCAACAAGTTCCGAGTTTGATTTACTTAAATCACTTGTAAGTAGAGACAGTTTCTCATGTAATTTACTTTCTTGAGCAATATTATCTAAACAATTCTTCCTTTCCTGTAATGCACTCCGTTTGTTCTTTCTTATTTGCTCCTCATCTCCTAAATCCTTTTTTTTGACCATCAGAAATGCCGTGTTGAATCATCTTGTGTATTCCCCTCCTTATGTGATCGTGTTTAACATTAATATAGTTGTACACAAATCCACGAAATTCCAAAAGTAGCAAATCCGCTAACTCTTTAGCCATCATTAAATGAGGATGAGACTGAAAATTCTCCTCAGCAAAATATTTTAGGGCTCTTGATGCATTAACCAAAAATCTGTCCATCACATGTGCCTCAAGCTCTGGGCCCTCTAATCCCTGAAAATCCCTTCCTTCTCCAAACAAATAATTCAATATAGGCCTCATATCATCAGGATCCATATCGTCATCATCCATAGTGACTTACTTATTGAGATCACTGTATATGTATTAATCAACTCTCTACCCTTCACAGTTAAATAACTATACAACAAATTCCAACTATTTCTAATTACTATCACATCAATTTCTGTTCAAAGAACCTTTATATGGTCATATCCATATCAGGGAAGTCAACATATGTCAATAGCCATAAATTACTCATGCATCAAATTCTACTTATATGTCACTATAGACATAAACAACAATAACAACAGAATAAGCAATGCATAGAAATCAGAAGGCTTGGTGACATGCGTGAAGTGACACAATTTACACAAGAAAAAAATCACTTATCTGTCAATATTCCGTTCCCCTCCGCTGGACATTGGATATCACATAATTTTGACGCTAAAACAGTCCACCGCAGAAAAGTACTGGAACTAGATTTTCTTCCGTTCAGGTCCTCGCTTCAGTAAGGTATGTGCTCGAATACTGCATAGGAGCACATGATGACAGTAACAGGAACACAGCGACCCGCTCTTGACTTGAGGTATACTTGCAAAATGACTGGTACAACTGCACATATACCCGAACTTGTACACGCTATTCTTCCGCTGTTGGACCCCTTCATAACCTGTTGGCTCGTTCCTTGAAAATTTCGCTGCACATCTGATAGCGAATGTTGTAGACTATAGACGTTGTTGTGTTGTACAAGCTTGAAATAGGTTGACAACCGTCACTGCTAAAAAGCTGAATATTACCACGATAATAAAGCGTGCGTGGTTTCCAACTGCGCCACACAGGCAGATTACAAACTAGGTCACCGTTTTAAAGCACAGGAGATTCAGGCCACGCTGAAAAGTCAAATGTCACCGTGTCTACACGCCACTCCGGCTAATCATGGAAGTAGGTCGAAAACTTCTTAATACCAACGCCACACAGGCACTTCTTAAATGATACCAAGTGATACAGATACCAAAAACTACGCCACATAGGCTATCAACACGAATATCGTAGGTGTCCTATCCTTTTGAACTGAAAACCACCAATTGATAAAGATGGTTCAGTTGATACACACGCCAAGATATGAGGATGGATATGCGCAGTCAGCTGATACCTGTGTACAGTTGACTACTGGCACGGATAAGGCGAATGTTAATATGGAGTTTATATATCACCACCCGTTACTATTGACTAAATTAATGTGTGTGCTGCTGTAACTCCTATATCACACGAATGTCGCGGGTGCACAATCCGCAGAACTGGCGACCAAATGATACCTCCCTTTCCGTCGACACACCATCTTGATACTACATTAGTGATACTTTATAGTTGTGTGTTGATGTGATAAGTGAGGTGACGAAGTGAGTGTGTATCTGGAACAGTCACTCACAGTAACTTACACTACGAGTCATGGAATGGTGTAACAGCAGGCGACAGTTAATAACAGTTTATTTACATCACCAAACGTTAACATTAAATACACACATACTCAAATCACAAGTCATAGCAATACAATACTCCACTTCTCAGCTACTCCACTTCCCAGCATCATCCAAGATACTCTTAAACATTCATCAGCAGATATATATCAAAGCCTATAGTCCTCACGACTCATCTCTGCGCTATAAGACTGCACACAGCAGTTAACATAAATAAAGGCCTAAAGTCCTCACGACTCAATTCTGCGCTATAAGACTGCACACAGCAGTTAACATAAATAAAGGCCTAAAGTCCTCACGACACAATTCTGCGATATAATACTGCACACAGCAGTTAACATAAATAAAGGCCTAAAGTCCTCACGACTCAATTCTGCGCTATAATACTGCACACAGCAGTTCACATAAATAATGGCCTAAAGTCCTCACGACTCAATTCTGCGCTATAATACTGCACACAGCAGTTCACATAAATAATAGCTTAAAGTCCTCACGACTCAGTTCTGCGCTATAAGACTGCATACAGCAGTTAACATAAATAATGGCCTAAAGTCCTCACGACTCAATTCTGCGCTATAATACTGCACACAGCAGTTCACATAAATAATGGCCTAAAGTCCTCACGACTCAATTCTGCGCTATAATACTGCACACTGCAGTTCACATAAATAATGGCCTAAAGTACTCACCAAATATCTATGGCCTACACTAATCTTTACTGCAGTTTATCAAATATGCTGTACACACAGCGAAAATATAAGTCAACATTTCCTCCAGCACTACGTAGGCATACCTTATCACAACCCAGGGCTTCGACCCGCTTGGTCCACGCCCAATACTTGACTCTCCTAAATCACACCCTCGTCCCGCCAAAAAACCCAATCACGAGACTCGGCTGTTTAGAACACAGCTCAAAACAGTACAGAATAAATACATCTCAGCATTTGAGATAACAGCGTTTACCACGCTTTTTCTGTACTCTGACACTCAAAATAGAAGTAGATATTTCTATTATAAAGTTAAACAAGCCTCCGCTTAATCGAGCGTACAAGTGCCGCAACCCACAATTTAACTTGTCCAAAAAACATTCCAAAGATCACTTCTCTTCCATAGGATCTACTCGTAACACTTTGGAGTAGCAAATCCGGTCAATAGGGTACATTGTACCGTGCACCGTAGCGGGAAAACCCATTGAAGAAACAAACGCGTACTTCACACATTCAGTGCAAATATGATGAACTTTTAATGTGCCGAGTTTCATCTTCCTCTTGTGACTCCTTCATGGTCAGGCCCAAGACTTACGTCAGGCCCCTTGTACCTATGAGCCGTTACAATTGCCATTCATTCATCTGGGCAACATTGGTGTAACCCTTTTATCTTTTAATTTAATTTAAATTTTTAAAATGTAACTGGACAACGGCGAGTGCAATGACTTGTGCCTGGATGAATATGTTTTAAGTTTACATATAAATTCATAAATGCTCAAGCGGATGTAATAATCACTCACTCCCTGCTCCATTCGGAGCCTGGGGTTACCTCTGCTTTTGGTTTCTTATGAGAACTAGCACGAAGCAATCACTAGCGCTTGCTGTGGTGGTTTATGAATATACTATTTTCATATGGTTAAGTTGCTAGCCTCGCATGAAATTGTACAGCCTCTAGCAAGTACACACATATCAAATTCGAATTGTAAAATATATGTCACAACTTACCCCGACTGGGAACTACAATCGCCGGACACAGTTTTAGAAAAGACAGGCAACTTGCTTAGATGCCTCGAACACTTGGTCTGGGGTAATTGTAGAATCCCTCTTATGACGGTTGCTCCGATTCCTAGGTCTCCAGTCTTTATATTTATAAAGTCGGGTTTTCTTCTTGAGTCTCGAAGATACTCAAACACTTTTTCAAATCAGACTTGCAAGATAGCGTCGTCGCTAATTCGCTGCCTCAGATGAGATTCTCTGTAATAATTATTACATAAGCGTCTGAACGGAAGTGCTTATGCAATTATCACCCGTACTTGAATTCGTTCACCAGACGGATAATCGTTAACATTCACTGACCACAAACGTTTTCACAGATAACAGTTTGGTCTTCCTTTGTAGTCTGACTCAATATTGTCGCGATGAGCTGGCAACACCACGTGTGTTTAATTTCTATATCTGGGTGGGCGGAATTGAGGTGCATAAAAGTCAACAATAATTTTACGTCCACCGTATCTTGCCTGTCTAGGTGTTGCAAATTGACAGTAAATTTGAATTTTCCGATCCGTCCCAGCCTCTTCCATGGCATTTCTTTTTGAACTTATTTAGAGACAGCCTCTGCACTACTTCATTGTTTTGTTCTACTTGTATCATCTCTTGCAGCAAACCGCCACTATTCGGCGTGTCTAGCTTTTGATTGCGTGTTGCCCCCGTATTTAAGACTCCCTGCTCTGGTCACGATCGGCAGCTTAAAATAGCAATGCATAAGACGCATCTGTGGTACGCTAGCCCAGATGACGTTCCTCGCAAGTAATTGTGTTTTGACTACACTAGTCGATGAATGGGCGGCCGCCTAACTAAAGCTCTCTTGTAGTTGAGCGGTGCAAAGTGGCCAACCCTTTGAAAGCTGGGTAACTTCCTTACGTCTCCTTCCAGGGCAGAGAAATTGGCATTCGTCAGGCGCCTGTGTATCGGGCCTGTAAGAGCCGACGTTGTCGAACGCTGTAGTAGCGTACAACGTTATGTATAATACCGGAAACTTAGTGTCTCTGATGTAGATTCTAGACTAATGTTTATGTTACTCATGGTTACATTGAAAGCGGGGTGGCCCAGACACGTACACACAGCACGTGATCGCAGATGGTTAGGTCAACGTCCGTTCCAGGACTATATAGGCCTTATAGTTGGTTATGTCTTTACACCTCATTAACAAACTGGGCCCGAGGATCAACCGAATGAGACACGGGCAGTTGTGAGCTAATTATTCGATCAGTGTCGCCTACAATTCTTGATATCTCGGGTTCCAGGTAGCCCCACTGCTAAAACCGCTGACTACAAACACAAGCTGAGGGAACGCACACATTCTCCCTCCTGTTTAACGGTTTGCCGCAAGACGAGTGTCAAATTGCCTGGCAAACTTTACCCAATTCGCATAACCTCTAAACGGGGCAAAATCACGCGAATATTGATTACATTGCAGTGAGGAACCAGCGACCGCAGCCTGACGTCACGTACTGTACAGTAGTGGTTTCCTACTCACCTATTCAGTAAAAGGTCAGAGCAAAGTGGCATCCAGCATATCAATTAACACATCATCGCCAGCTTTTTTGACATGATCTTACTGTGTTCTTAAACTGAGTAAGCAGTCCCAACAAAGGGTCTCAAACCAGACCCAGACGGATTATGTATCGAGTACCATATATGAGGCACGGCTGGATAAGAGCATCAATACAGCATGTTGCCCTGAGCTGACCTTGACTCGTTTGCCTTCTAAGTGAGTTGTGAGGCTTGGAAAGACAGATAGCTTTATTATTTCTTCTTCTAGGCTGTCTTAAGTTTCTCCCTAACTTCCCCCATTATGTTTGTTTTCTCTATAATTATTGCAGTTCACTCACGTTGTTGCAGTTCACTCAAATTGTCGTACTCAACAAAATACTTCTAAAATACCCAACTCACGACACTGGGTTCATCCGCTGGACGATAAAATAAATCTGCCGGGCGCAGATCAATTAAGTATGAAATGACACGATCGCAACATGGAAAAGCGTACACTACCCTAATCTAAGGAGTGGCTGCGCACAGTTTTATTAGCAGGAAAAATGAAAATATAAATGGAAAATGTAGGAGTGACCGAAGAGGAGTAATAGAATGCGACCAAATGTCGTCGCAGAGTGTAAACGTGATCAACATCAACTGAAGAGGCAAAACCATTTAAGATTTTGCAACTCAGACATGAACTGGTAGATGACATGGAGAGAACATTAGCTTACTTTTGTCTTGAAGAGGATACAGCAAGGCCCTACCAAAATTCACACGTTGTTTGCTATTGGTTTGGCATTTGAGATATTAAAAAACAACATTTATGATTGGACTTCACCTCCATTAGCATTGAGATTAAATTTATTTCTCATCCGGGGTAAAGACTGCGTAATTGGGATGGTGGTTTGGGAAGATAGAAACCCATAACTATGGGTGGATAACGCCATACTCAGAAGAGCGTTTGATTCTATTATTTTACGACAGGTATTGGTGGTACCAGCAGAAAGCACTATCTCTGGAACAAGAAGGGAGACGTGGCCTAAGCTTTAAGACGAAGGACCCACGTGGTAGGCGCTCCTTGACATTTCTGGGAAACGAGCTACCCCCGACAACCTTGATCAGAGACGAGAGGGAGCAGAGTGAAAAGAACCAACCCATAAGAAGGATCAAAACCGTAATTGGCAGCTAAGTTCAGATCTATGCCGCCACTTGAACCTCTTGTAACACTTCACGATCCTAAAAGACCATGATGATAACTTTTCTTGATCCATAACTATTCAAGTTATTTTCCAACTATTAAAACCTAAAGTGATTATTAAATGTTGTTATTTGTAATGTTACAAATTTAACTTCGATTTAAATATTTTAAAATTACTGCATGTTTGTCTCCGTCAAATTACTACACACACTCTAAACAGAGCCATATTAGAATAATAGAATTCCACTGAGTAAATCAGGGGTGGGGGCTTAAACGAGCTGAAGTGCTTAAATCCTTCACAAAAGCATTGGCAGAATTACAGTGTTAACATACTCAGCCAAAGCTGTATTGTTCTCGCTTATTTTGAATATCTTGTGAAGACTCCCTTTGTAATTGAAGTGTCATCACCCTTCTATCTACATCTCTGCCAAGAGTAATCTTGTGCGAAGGTAGATATCTTTGAAGCCCATATTATATACTCTTGAGTTTTGGCCTCTATTGGACCACTACAAAGCAAGGGAGGCAATACCGTCACAGTGGTAATGGAGATATGATAATCCAAAGTAATGATAACACTACTCATGCTAATGCATGCAGTGTGGATTTATCTAATGAATCAAAATGTTCTGCATTTTCTGCGCACACTAAACAGAGCTATACTAAAATAATATAATTCCACTGAATAAAACAGGGTTGGGGGCTTAACGAGCTGAAATTTATAAGTGCTTAAATCCTTCGCAAAAGTGTCGGCAGAATTACAGAGTGAACATACTTAGCCAAAGCAGTATTATTCTAGATTATTCTGAATATCTTGTGAAGACCCCCTTTGTAATAGAAGTGTCATCACACTTCTATCTACATCTCTGCCAAGAGTAATCTTGTGCGAAGGTAGATAACTTTGACGCCCATATTAGATACTCTTGAGTTTTGCCACTGTTGGACCACTACTGCAAAGCAGGGGAGGCAATACTGTCACAGTGGCCCGTGTCTTGGAATTGTCTTTCCAGAATCTGAATTACGTATCCATATGATTCTTGCTCTACAGTTCAGTTCTACAGGTGGATGTCTGTGTGGTGGGTTTTGATGTTATGAATGTTGGTGTTGTACTTAAGTTGTGACTGAGTGAGGTCCAGCTGTGAAGGCCCCTGAGTCTAACAATTGATGGGGTGTGTTCTCAGGGTACCTTTCTGCTACCACCCTAAGATCTCACTCAGAATTATATTTTACACTTAGAATAAATAGTGACTACGTCTAAATGTCTAGGGTAATGTAAGTGTGGTGTGTTGGTAAACCAATACACAAACACACTCACAAATATTAAATTCTATGATCAACCCAACTAACACAGTGTTTTAAAGTTTGGTATTTAACAATTTTTTTACAATTTATTTGGTCCTGAACCTAATATTATTTTAGTCAGGACTATCGAAATCAAATAAAATCAAATTATATATACATATATTCAATTCAATTAAACAAGAAGGGACAATCTGTTCAAGCACATAATTGAAAATCTAAGACTAGTGTTAATATATTTATAATGCTGTTTACTGGTACTAGCTAGCGGGTTGGGGTTTTTTACATCATCCCCTGTCTTTATTCACACTTATACTTCTCCCCTTATGCACTTTAATTGGGGGAAATAGTTCTTATTTTATACGGTATATGATATTAGGATAATACGTTGATGAATCGTTCCGTGCCAGGCCTTAAACACTTATCTGGCACGTGAAGGTAGATAATAGTTGTCTTGCAGGTCAACGGCCACTGCCTCAATCTTCCTAGGGCAATCTTGGTAGAGAGCTTGTACCAAGACTACAGTTCCAGTGGTAGAGAGCTTGTACCACGACAGCAAACTCCACTTTCATACAGTGTAATATTCTCAGGAAGCTGGCACTAACCTAGTGCCAGTAACAAACCCTGCTACATGAAGATTATGGTTTGTCTTAACAAAATATCTACTTCCCCAAATTCACAAATAATATGCATTCAAAATGAACGAACAGGGTCAGATCTCTCTGACCAACCCAGCTCATCCAATCTAGATTGATGGAACAACTTGTACCAGTCTTCATCTCCCTCTCCTCTAATGGCTACAACACCTATGCCATTTTGATTGACATTTTTCCATAAAATAAGGAAGGTGATATGATCCCTTGCTGACAACCTATGTAATCTTTTGGTTCTACACCTCTGGTAGTTTGGTAATATGGCGGAGCAACAAATAGGCCTGGCATAAGTCTGCTAATGACTTATGTACTTACTGTCGTAAAGTATTTTTCATATGGCAGTATCTCACACTCACATTTTAAAATAAAATATTAATAATTTCGTTTTTACCACCAATTCAATGAAATACACACAGGTACGCTGATTTGGCACAAATTTAGCTGTGCCGCTGCTAGACTATGACTGCTTTTATTTTATTTATGTATTTATTATATGCTGAAGCAAGTCAAACTTCTGGTCTATCAATCGACCTGTTTAAGGGAACGTTTTTGGTTCAAATGGCGTCGAGCCTTCCACTTTTTCATTAATATTAAATGTGTTGGCCAATGGGCTAGGGCGACTAACATTTTTAGAATCGAAACAACAAAAACAACATTCCAAACAAACAATGTTCTAGTCTGCAAAAATATATTTAGTTTTGGGCCAACCAATAACCTCTCTCCCTCTTTTTACCTCCACCCAATCCGATTACTTGTACCCTCTTCTTGCCTCCTTTCAAAAATGCGTTAAAAAATGTTATGCCAAGATAAGCAGGCATGAGAGTGCGTTCGTCAGTCTGTCCTAGAATATATAGTATTATTGTCATAACTTGGTTATTAGTTGGACTACTTTGTAATTTAAACTATATTATTGATCAGGAGATCCTATCCCACAAAATCAGCTAAGTCTTATGGCCCTATGTATTATAGTTCATATTTCACACATATTTGTTCCATGTTAGTCGTCAATATTATTTGAATCTAGAAAACTACTAATTTTTTCCCTCCCTAACGCTGTATTCAAACTAAAACGACAATGTCTGTTTCGTCAGAAAAGAAAAAAAATTACGCTACTATACAGGAAATGAGATCGGTGTGTGTGTTTATATAATTCTACTGCGTGGCTATAGGAAGATACAAGTATTGGCCTTGCGTCGTAATTTTCAAATCTGCCAACGCCAATAGCGCGCATTTTGTCACAATTTTAGATTCCAAAACAACGCGTGCAGATGGCAGCATTCAGTCACTCCTTTCCCCTCCTTTCGTGTCTCTCACTCCGTCTAGAACGAAATTTTTGCCTCGATTTGTTCAAAACATGTTATATTTATTTTTCTACAGTAAGGCCTATTGAAAGCGATACGTTTGCAGGCGGGGCGAAGAAGCTAATCGCAACCCAATATTTTATTTCTACATTATTTTGACTTTTCAACAATAGGATTATATTTATTTGATCTGGGTATTGAGCGAGAAACTATTTGCGCGTGTTGTCCATACAGATTTATACAACGACAGTCTGGTGACTTAATCGACGAATGTATGGCTGTGTCCCACGATATTTCAGGGTGGTAGACAGATTTTGGACTTGATTCATCAGAAACAGAGATCAGCAATTCTTTTTGTCAGATATGCAGTGTGGTTCTACGTAGTGAGAACCACTGGAATTATATACTTCAAGTACGCATTTCTTTTCATAAATTTCTGATTTTTTTTCCCCAAAATAGATTTTATGTATTTTACTACTGGAACATAATTCTGGTGACCGACTTGCCAAAATACTTTAGAATTGTCAACATTGTCACAGGGATGAGGCACTGTCAGTGAAAAAATGCGTGTTATATTTATGGATAAACATTATAATACTACATTACAAGCCTAAAAGTTCATTAAGTGATACTAACATCGTTTCTTTTTAAATATTTGATTAAGTTACAGTTACTCCCCTTTGTAAAAATTATGACCTACATGGTTTCAGTTCACCATACTATATAATAATAGCGAACTATCTGTAGTAACTTATATGATATACCGCAGACCTACGGGTCTTTTATATTTGGACATGCGCCCTAATGTAACCGACTAGGTTGAACGGGACGCGCCTCGCCAAAACGAGGCACAACTTTACCCAAAAAAAAAAATTGTAGTAACTTATTTATAAAAACTAAGCCCTGAAAAGGTCTTATAGCTTTTGTAACAGGAATAGAGACATAAGTGTTTATCCGCAGTACATGACGTCAGAACAGAGTCGGCAGTCAATGAGAGAGGGAATACTCTCAGACCTAGTTACGAAAAAGGGGGAAATGATTGGTTTGACGTCAAAGAAGAAAATAAGCCAAGATGGAGACAAGACCCAGTTAACCAACGAGTCCACGGGACAGATGATAAAATCAAAATGTATTAGTTCTGAGGAGACAAATTGCCATCGAGGAGAAGTAGCTAACATGTCTCAATCAAGGAGCGAGGGTTAAGAGAATCGGGAAGCGTACTCTGACTCGAGTAGAGATACCAGAAAAATACCATGACCAGAGAAATGTTAGTTTATCAAGGTCGACATTATAACAACTAGCCTACAAGGATTGAAGGCTTGCAAAGGGGGTCGTATTTCTCTTTAACTCAGGTTGGTAAATGACCTTAGGGTGGCTACAAAATTGTTGAACTGAATTGTGTTATAAAGAAAATAGATAAAGAAGAATAGTGTAATGAAATATTTCGGAATAATAAGGAAGGAACGTTTCAGGGGTGATCCGTTAGCTTAGGCCGTGCAAAGATAGATCATCATATCATAACTGTCTCCCTTGGTATTTACCATAACTGAACCACTAGAGAAATTGGTTGACACTAGAAGAACTCAAGAGTGAGATTATATTTGTACCACGTACTTTTATAAAGTAACATACCCCTTAGAGATATTTCCCTCGCTGTTATTACTTATTGGTACGAATATGATCGCTAACCTGTATGCCAGTAGAGTCAAATTAAACCAATGCCCAGACTAACTCCGACCTTGAGTTATATTACACAAGAATTAGGTAGTTCACGTGTTCGTTGTTGGCAGTTGAGTTAAGATAGACAATTGTTATTCACGTTGTGTCCATCGTGATTACCACTGCTACCATAGTTGGTTCACACAACACGTAGAACTACGTGTCGGCTACAAAGATAACTGTCCCTCAATTAGACCCTGACTGCACCGTGTTGTCACTGGGATTACTCACCACTATACGGATCGAATCATAGAGAATGATAAGTCATCAGCGTTCTCTACGGCCAATTAAGTAAAATCAACGCGAAGTACTAAAAATAGAGTTCACTACCATCTTCCCACTGTGACAATTTTATCAGCTAGCGTTAAGCAGCCCCGATAAAGACTGCGAGCCAGTACATCGTTTTGAGATCGTTTTGAGTGCATCGTTTAAAAAAAAAGTATCGTTTTGAGACTTAGTCCTAAAAAGTATTAACAGATCTATTGCTGGAATGTGAAGTTCAGAGAAGGACTGCACTATCCGAGCCAAAGTTGTCTGAGGATTGTTTGGTTAGATTACACTGAGTTTTAAGCAATCTTCAGTTGTCAGGCTGGTTATATTGTCACGGGACGTTACAAAAGCTTGTAGATCAGTGTCACTCACACTATGAATTTTAAAATATTGCATCAATTTTACATAACACTATGATATATTTTATGGTAAAATAAGCTAACGATCTTTAGACGTACCCTTCAGAACACAACTTGGCTTATGAAGGCTGCATGGCTTGTAGCTTGTCAAAAATTCAAGTCTGGTTGCAGTCTTTTTTCTTCTTTTTTTTTTTCCTTAACCAGCGGCACTTGGGTTTTCAGCCCTTCGGCCCAATGACATGCCATTGCAAGGCTGGGGAACCTGAGGACTTTCCTTCCAACCCGGTCAGGAGCTTCGCTCCTTCCCATCCCCAGAGGGTTTATCTCAGGAGCCGTTCAAGTTATTCGGTCAAAATCCCGGTCGATGACACTCCTACAATTGCCCGCGCCCGGGCTTGAACCTTGAAAACCTGGTTGCCAGCGCAACGTTGTAACCATTACACCAGCGCGGCTCCCGTTGCAGTCTTTTTAGCTGTATGTATTTCGATTTGAATATGGAAAGTGATTTGAATTGTTAAGTTTGTTTTTGCCAATTATATTGCAGTTGAACCTTGTTCAGTCTTTAGGTTGTAGTAAGGGTATATTTTGTGATACATTCCATTTGTTCCTAGCCTGCACTTAGTCTTCAAAACAACTGGTTCTGAAATGGTCCGCTAGCTAGCTGTCTGGATTCAAATCCTCGTTTTCTTTGTCGGGTCTGTCTATTACTTCCGCTAGGGTTTTTTGGAAGCAGATCTTCTCGGATTTCGGTGATTATTTTATCTTCAATTTCGTTATTGCTATCTCTTCCTTGAGTGATCTTATTTCCGATGTCATCGATGAACCTTCTTTCGTATTCGATTCTTTTGACGATCTCTTCGTTTTCAATGAGATGACTAGGGGTTTCTATGCCATGCTTATTAGTAACGGAATTCTCTCACCTGTTGCATGAATTATTTCTGAGATTGAATGCAACGCGGGTGAAGAAAGGCTTGGCTCCTGCGGACCCATCCATGCTCAGGGATCATTTTGTTGCCCAGCTGAGAGATGATCCGAGTAAGTCATTTGTGAAGAAAAATGTCCTAGAAAATCCGGGTGTCTCATTTAGGGAAGTTAGGGACTATGCTGTTTTCTGGGAAGGCAAAAAGCCTGACACACTAGTGCAGATAGCCAGTGCAGAAGCTCACAATGAAGAGGAGGCACTCAAATCAGAAGTAGCTTGTCTGAAGTCCCAGCAAGCAAAGCTATAACAGACCAGTTCGCCAGCGCAAAAGAAGGCGTAAAGAAAGAAAACACCTCGCCAACCACGGAAACAACCAGAGCCCGACGAGGGGGTGTGTGAGCAGGAACCTCAACTAAACCTTCTTGTTGGTGAGAGTCAGGCTGTTGACAAGGAAAACTGTGATCTGACAGTAACTACAAACGCAGTTGCACCGACAAGGCGACAAGAGGTTTGCAAGTGGTATAGTGTCGACAGGGGAAGGGGGCTTATTACGCTAGATGATCCAGGTATTGATGTATTCGTATATAAGACCAAGATCTTCAGAAAGGGATTTTGGAGTCTTGCAAGGAACGAGCAAGTAGAGTTTGATAGCAAACTATCTGTCCAGGGCATGGAAGCAGTCTATGTATGCGGCATTGGCGGCCATGAATGTAAGGGTAGTAGGAGGCGACCCATGGCACACAGAAAGCCTACAAAGTTGAGGTACTACAATTGTGGAAAGTTTTCAGACCACATGGCAGCCAAATTCCCTCTAGGCCCGCTTCCGAAACGATGCTTTAAGTGCAAGTCCACATAACATTTCTTCTTCTTCTTCCTCGTTCGCCCTGAAAAGGACTGTGGTTGCGTTGTGTCTGTTTGCGCCTAAGCTGTGATATCTGCACCTTTCGGTCGACACATCCGACTTTTGCACGGCATTTTTTAGGAACTGGGTTTGCCTTCCCATTTCGATCCGTACTCGCTCAGCCAGACTGCACTGCTGCAGACTGTTTCCAGGACCACCACGTGGAGGTGGAGTACGGTCTTGACCAGCTCTGGTTCGCTGGTCCTGATGCAAGCAGTCAAGCTATAACATTTGATATCCGCCTGTCCCTCAAGGAGCTCTTTCCCTAAACGTACTGCCACAACTAGGTTGTTGCCTTTAGGGTGCAAGCCAAGAGATGACCGTGACAACTGTCACCCTAAGGGCGCCGAGAAAATTGGTCGACGTTTAGTAATGGAAACTCGTCCTAAGCAGATAGGAGGGAATGCACATCGATGTTCAGAAGAGGAAACGCATCTTAAGCAGATTGTGAGGAATGTTAGCCAAGTCCACAGAAAACGAGTGTAAAACACGTTGGAAGCAATCCACCGCCAAGGTCGACAACTGCTTGCACTGAACTGCAGAACTCACACGTAAACAGCGACACTGTACGAGGGTACGACTCTTCCAAACCACAATGGATGGGTGTGAAAAAAAAATCGAAAAAAGGTGATTCGTCTTACGAGGACAAAAGACAAATAAAATTGCCAACGTTACGGCCACAAGGCCTTCGTCAGGGAAAGGAAAGAAAGTGAAGGCTAGATAGGACACATAAAAACCTAAATAAATATAAAAATTAAACCTAGGTACTTCCCTGAAGGAATCGAGGTCCTACCACTTTTGCTTCCCGCGAACGGACTGGCGTGCCCGGAAAAGGAAATGACTGTCACCACTGGATGTACACAATACATACTAAGAAACTAAAAAAGGAAACTGAACAATATTCTACACAAATGTAATATTAGTGGGGACTGGAAATAGAAGAGGACAGAATGAGTTGGAGATAAATAAATATAAAATAAAAAATCAAGACATATTAAAAACATTGTCTTATATATTCATAAATATTATTAGAAGGCGGCAGAAAATAGAAAAATAGGATAAGAGTGGAAAGAGTCAAAATGGAACAAGAGAGGAAAGGGTGTTGAGACCGGCTGGTTTTAGACACCCCATGCGGTGGATAAGACTGTTCTCAAGCTGTTCTCGGCTAGCAGTGTCAGAGGAACAGGATCTGATCGCCATAACCTGGATGTCGATGGGACCATGGTGGTCAGGACTATTGAAGTGTATGGCAACTGGTGTGGACTTTTGCTGAGAGATGTCATTTAAGTGCTGGCTGAATCTGTTCCCAAGTCGTTTGCCTGTTTGGCCAATATAGATTTTGCAGCAACGTTTACATATGATCGTATAAATGACATTGTGCGATTCACACGTGAAGCTACTAGTGATGGTGTTGTGGTAAAGTGGGATGTTATAAATATTTATAGGGGACTTAGTGTACTGACTGAGATCAGCTGTGAAGGTATCTGTATCTAATAGGTGTATTGTTTTACAGATAACCTCACTTGCTACCACATTATAACTCAGTCAGAATTATTCTGGAATATTGTGATGACTACGTTAAATGTCTAGGGTATGTATATGATGAAGTGTAAGTCACAACAACAACAGACAGATAAACAATTTAATTTATTCCACCACACTTGACAACACTGTTACACTCACACACATTTAACACTCTATAAGACTATCTTAAATGAGGCACTGGTAAAGTTTCAAATATAAATATGTATTAATTACTTGCACTAATATATGTGTCCTGATTCAAATACAAAGTGAACCAGGAATCACAATCAATTGTAATTACAATTTATATGTACAGAATTTATCAATATGAACCTTGTAGTGACATATTTTATTAATATTATCCTATGTGTGTCAGTTGTGTAGTAGTAATATGAGGTAATACTGGTTTTGTTTTTTCAAGCTATGTTGTTATTTGTCATCATGACTTCAAGTGTTTGTTTATCTTGGAAATAGTATGGGGAAAAGTTCACAGTTCCTATCAATTTAAACACTATATTGTCCCTCTGTTTTATTATAAAGTCAGATTTTGAGGGGGGCGCATAATGTTGAGCTCCTCTGGCCACAGACGCTTATCTTTCGTGATGGCGGCAGGAAAAGACTCCTCTGCTCGATAGCCTCCCTGTGTTCTGGAGACACCTCACTGGTCACTATCTGGACCCAGGAGTATGCTGTCAGCCTCTAGGTTCAGCAAAGCTCAGACCAGGTGCTGCTCAATAACTTTAGGACCACGGTCCCTGAAACAAGAAGGTTGTACCTCCTATTTCAGAACTAATTTATAATAAATTTCCAGACTGAACACAATACATAACAAACACTGAGTTCAGAGCGGTAGGCCAACTGCTATCTTCATCTGAAACAATTTTCACCAGTATACTCCTCCCTAATGGTTACTACGCCTCTGCAATTCCAGCATGATTTCTTTCTAGTCAATAAGATAGGTGTCAGTGTACTGTTTGGCAATTCCATGTAGTTTTACTTTCCTCCGACACCTTCTGTTCAGGTTGGAGCACTATATAGGCTTTACCTCATGTTCGCTACTGAACCACACATATATACAGACATAAATTATCAATTTACATTCAATTTTCATTAAAAAGATATCAAATATTTCAAGCTTACCACAATTCATGGAATAATACACAGTTACGTTGACTGGCAATGAATATAGCACAATTTCGATCTGCCGATGTCCCAGGCTTTTATTTAGAAAAATATGCACTGGCGCTCAACGCACTGGTTCTTTAGTAAGTTTATTTGAAAATGTGGTGCTAACCTGACGCCTCTGATTGACTATATTGGCGGGTCTAACCAATCGTGCCATGTTTACACAAGCGTTTGAAAAAAAGTACTCCTACTTACATTTCCCTAACAACAAAGAATCAATATTTATAGTCCGACTAATCGTGTTTAGCCTTACATTTACTTTCCGCCAATCAAATAGGAGGTAACATGGGGACCTATTTCCCGTACAATGGTGGTGTGAAAATCTGCCACTGAGCGATTCTGATTTTGGTGTCGTCTGACATCCCTCACTATTTCTTTTGGCTATAATTTGTTAATTCCTAGACTATTTGCGTAACGTTTAACATATTCTTTGTCAGCAAGTCCTAAGGAACCCAAATATATAAATTTAATGGGGCTAAGGGGCTGCGTTCAAAATATGCATTTTCTTCTACCTCCTGTTCACTTCAAATACGATGTGGTGTCTGGGTACTGTAATGTTTTCAAACGTAAACCAGTATAATGTTGGTACGGGTAATTTTAAGAATGTTTATTATTTCAGGCACCGTCCCCCCGACGTCCTGTGGTAAGAGTGCATTAGACTTCAGGCTTGACACTCCTTATTACAGTGGCCTGCTGAGTACCCTCCAGGGTTATCCTTGCATATTCCGTTTCAGGAATTATAATATATATATTTAAGTTTGGCCAGTCACACACAATCTCCCTGGCCCGCACCTCAGGTACTCAGTAACAAGGCCTAACTTCTTGGCACGATTCACAAATATTTATTAACACATTACTCCATTTGAGTATGATATGACATCGTAGCTTTTACTAGCACATGTCTCTACTGTCCTTGATTCTGATACTCTCAGTTTTAATGGAACAGTCAACTTACGTGCCAAAGAATTCCATACACACTGCTAAGACTAATCTGACATTATACTGTTAATGAAAGCATAAGGCAGTGATGGTAATCGATCTTGCAGGTGAAATATAAAGATGCCCAAAGGCAATTAACACATTTTAAAAGCAGGTCCTACTGGACACATTCCTTGCATACTGGTCAAACGACACAAGCAGAATGCCGGTTAGAGCGCTAGCTTGTCCCAAATCAAAACTCACGTCTGCTGTCAATTCAAAGCAGGAGTCAAGACGTCACTTCCTGCAACCACGGGATACCGTGTGTAAACAATATATATCAGGAAGTGATCGAATACAAAACATGATATGATATTTACTCATATCATTTACTCCCCCCCCCCCCCCCCCCCCCCCCCTGGATTAAAATAATGAAAAGGAACTTTTCATTATTTTCATAGTACAATCTTACAAGGTCACTGGAGAAACCATATGACAATATCCAAATACTCAACTGTCATCATTATGATAGCACCTAGAGGCGTGCTCCATAATCGACAATTTAACACACAAGGTGTGGTATTTAGTAATAACATACTAAACCCATTATCGTTAGCAGACGCTCTTTTGACACAAATGTGAGGTAACTACATTAATTAGAAGGCAGTGAAGAAAAGTCAAATATGTCAGTCATGGCACTCACACAGCATACCATGTCAACAAACGCCCTAAGTCGTGTCGGTATGTAAGTCTACCTATCTATCAAATGAAATGCATAATAAGCAATCAAAGACAGAATAGAACAAATGAGGCAGACAAGTTAAAATATAAGTGGTGACTGTGACAATATGTGAAAATAGTTATTAATATTTGTATGTATGCAATGTCATGTGGTGAATGACAATGTTAATGAGATGTCATATGAAGATATATTACTTAATATCTACACATATGAAAGATATAGGTTATACTAAGTGTAAGCACGAGTGTAATTCAATTCATATAATGATACACTAATGAAGCAATGTAATATCACCAGTGTTATTAAAACTGGTCATGTTAGACCATACACAGTTCTTCCTGTAGAGGTATTTAAAAGAATTAAAGTTTCAGTGAGTCACTAGTTCGCACATCAGTGTTATTGACTTCCCGTTAAGTATATATGCGGAAAGAAATAGTTCATTGAAGAAAATCCATTTTCTATCTATGTTGGTTGTCGATGTTTGTCTTCCATGCAATATCATATGCAGCACAGATACTATTGTTCATTCTGTACTTGAGAATTTCATACGTATATGATGAAATGTAATTTCTTGGTTATGTCCCTTTTTGAACTTTGTAGTCAGTAATTTTAGTTACTTCCCTTTTTACACAACGTTTGAGACAGTTAATTAGTGCAAAAAGTTTTGGAAATTGTAGCAAAGTATCTGAATTGCACCGACTTGGATTGTTATACTGCCAAAAGTCATTGTACAACGTGTATGAAGTAACGAAGTATTGTTCTTGAGCAATTGCATTAGACATCATATGACGAACGCTTGAATATATATCTTGATTTTGGATGAACAGTAATTCATCATCATCATGTTGCTTGGCATAGTGTCTCTAGTTTTTCAACCGGTTTAAGTGCATGACGAAGCAATGTGGTTGTAATATCTGAAGTATGCACTATATGAGTTAAAAGAAGGCATGTGCCTTAGTTCATGATGCCACCTTTTTGCGAAATAGTTCCTGACTTGTCCCAAAGGAAGTAGTGTTATTATTGAGCATCAAAGTTGGATTGAAGCAGCATTTGCGGAGACAACTGGCGATAGCGGATGCTTCATGCATCTGGATAGCACATCGGCCATCACGTTCAACTTTCCTGCGATGGGTTTAATCTGGTAATTATAGGGTTGAAGGGCCAGTGAGGCACGCGCTGCTTTAGCATTCTTGAATCTCGCTGTTTTCAGGTAAGACAGTGCCCTTTGGTCTGTCTCGAGTGTGAAACTTGCACCAAGCAGGTAGCGTTGAAGTTTAGAGAAGCAGAACACAAGAGCCAGTAGCTCTCTCTCAATGACCGAGTAACGCTGCTCCGTCGGCGTTAGCTTCCTGCTAACATAAAGTGTTGGATGTAAACAGCCCTTCCATTCTTGCAAAAGCGAACCTCCAATGGACGTTTTGGAAGCGTCTACTGTAAGAGTAAAATGTTTAGAAGGATCAGGCAATCTCAATATAGGCAACTTGGAAAACAGACATTTTAATCTATTTAAAGCCACATGAACATCCTGACTATAAATACACCTATTTGGTGACTCCTTCTTCACCAGTGATGACAACACAGACGTATACTCTGCAAAATTAGGGATAAACTTACGATAAAAGTTTAGGAGCCCTAGAATACTTCTAACCTGTTTTTTGGTCTTAGGTATATCAAGGTTTAGAATCCTAGAGATAGTAGTATCCTCTGTTTTCAAAAAACCTCCTCCTACTTTATAACCTAAAAATGAAATCTCCTGAAATCCAATCTTAGTCTTAGATGGACGTGCAGATAAATTATGACGACGTAGAGTGGTAAGTAAGGATTGAATACCCTTCAAATGTTCATCCCATGATTGATGAAACAGACAAATGTCGTCAATGTAAGTAATAAGGTCGTCTCTGTCAGAGAAGAGTCGTCTCATCATGCGAACGAAGGTCGCAGGTGCGTTAACTAAACCAAAAGACATATAGTTAAATTGAAAGAGTCCTAATGGGGTTGCGAACGCAGTATAAGGCTTGGATCGTTCCGTTAATGGTACTTGGAAATAGCCTTTAGATAGATCAAATTTAGAAAAAAATGTAGCTGTAGCTAGTCTATCTAATAAAGACTCCAACACGGGAAGTGGTTCCGCGTCGTGGATGGTGACCGAATTTAGACGTCTAAAATCTATGCATATACGTATAGATTTGTCTTTTTTCCTGATCAAAACCATCGGAAAACTATAAGGGGAATGAGATGGAGAAATGACATTTAATTTCACCATCTGTTCTAGTTCCTCTTTAACCTGACATTGTAAATGTATAGGAATAGGGTAAGGTTTCAACTTAATGGGTTGAAAGTCTGTCAGAATAATATCATGTTCGATGATATCAGTGTGTCCTGGGACATCAGTAAGGACATCAGTAAAAGAACGTAAGATTGAAGTAACCTGTTCTTTCTGGAAAGAAGATAGAGTTGGTGATATATCAACATCTTTCCAACTTTCAGTAGACAAGTAATGAAGACTAGGTAATACCAATAGTGAGTCATTACCATCAGTCAAATCCGAATTTTCTTCCTGTATGACAGCCAAAGAAGAATGACGACAGACAGATTGATCAAGAGCCTCAAAGACTGGTCTTAGATATGGTGGACGTGTATGAAACTGCTGTAACATATTGATATGAAAAGTTTTTTCTTTTCCCTCTACTGAGACAATATAATCAACATCAGACAGTTTCTCCACAATCCTGTAAGGTCCTCTCCATGAGACTAATAATTTGTTATCTCTCCTGGGTAATAATACGTAAGCTTCATCACCAGGCCAAAGTTGGCGTAATTTGCGGTTTTGGTTAATAAATAACCTCGCCCTAAGCTTTGCCTTTTCAGATGAACCTACTGCTATTTGGCATGCGTCTATTATTTTTTTCCTCAAATTGACCACATACTGATATGAGGTCTGAACCTCCTTGTTCATCTCAGCACCAATTAAAAGTTGTTTTAATATAGACATTGGGCCGCGTGGTCGGGCGCCAAAAACCAATTCAAATGGGCTAAAGCCTGTATGTTCATTTTTTATCTCTCGATACGCAAATAAAATAGCTGGCAGGACTCTGTCCCAATTTTGAGGATATTTAATTGTAACCTTATGTAGCATTTGTTTTAAGGATCTGTTGAGGACTTCTATTTTCCCATTAGACTGAGGATGGTATATTGAACTAAGGGATCTTTGAATCCCAAACATATCCATAACCTGTTTCATAGCATCTGAAACTAACTGAGTTCCTCTATCAGACAGGATGTTTTCAGGAAAACCTATTCTACTGAAAATCAAAAATAATGCATCAGCAATATCTACCGTGGTGATGGTTTTTAAAGGAATAGCTTCTGGCCAGCGTGTGCACATATCTATGCAGGTCAACACATATTGATGACCTCTGGCTGATGTTACCTTTAAAGGGCCAATAATGTCAATGGCCATCTTTGCGAAGGGACGCAAAGAAATATCAGATGCTTGAATGGGCGCATCATGTTTTGGTTTTCTGGTTGCTACACTTTGGCAGATGGTACATGTACGACAAAATAATTTGACGTCTTTCGTAATTCCGGGCCAAAAAAAAAATATGACAAAACTCTTTGTTTTGTTCTAGCAACACCTAAATGTCCTGCACATTCAATGTCATGTGCATGTCGTAAAATGAATGGTCGAAAACAAGCTGGTACCATAATCTGTTTCTTTAAGGAATTAGCAAATTGATAGTTTCTTACTAAAATCCCATTTTTGATAGTATACCAGTGTTTTGCACAGTCATCTATCATTACATCATTCAAATGAGCAATATGAAAATATTTTTTTAAGGAAGTATCATCTTTCTGTCTTTGTATAAAGGTTTCCTTATCAATGAGCTCCATCTGAAATAAATTGTCATCATCATTATTCACATCATTCATTACCTTAATATCATCATTATTTTCCTGTTGATAATGAATTATATCATCATTATTATTTTCCTTTTCTTCTTCATCTTCTGAAGTGATATCTTCAGTTATATCTTCAGGTAACACATCAATGACTGGTTTGTGATGATCATTGTCCATGCGAGACTGAGCTCTGGTAGTCACAGCATTTGAACATAATAAGTGTTGTCTTTCCCATATTTCAATATCTTCCCGTGTACATTCATGCAATTTAGGTATGTTTCCCATAATAATTCCAGCAATTGGATTGTCCAAGAGGCATACCAGTGTTCGTCCTGTAAAATAAGGTGTGTCCAAAAATACCTCTGCTGTGGGGTAATATTCCACAGTTCCACCAAAAGTTATGCATTTCACTTGTTTTCCTGTATAATCCACCTTATCAACCAAGGCCTTGCACACACCAACAGTGGTTGCACCAGTGTCTCTGAGTAAAGATGCTAACTTATTATTGACAAAACCTCTGTTCAAGATCAATGAACCAGTACTTTCAAAAGATGACATGACTGGGAGAGGGTGTCCGCATAATAATCTTGGCACTCCTTGAGGCTGAAATAAAGAATTGCAATTAGTGCAGTTATCACTATTTGCTAAGTCTACACTGCATGAATTTGCATGTGCTACAATATCATTATGGTTCTGATTAATATCATGAACAATGGCATTGGTACTTTCAGTGTTTCTTGATTGCCTGGAAGTATTGTTATGATAAGATCTTTTATTTGCATTTTGATCATTTCCTCTATAAAATGATTTCTGACCTCTATTTGATTTTGAGTTATATTCTCCTCTATTTTGCCAGTTATTGGACTTAAATGAGGTTTGTGGATAAAAGTTATCCTCCTGATATGAATTCCAATGTCTTTGAGGTTGGTATTTATTAAAATTGTATCTACCTCTATTTTGACTGTAATTATGTGATGGTTTAAATCTTTGATTCCTATCTATGCTGTTAGATCTATACCTAGGTGCATTGTCTTGGAATGATCTGGCCGATGCAGCTGGTAATGAGTCCCTTACATTGTTTTTGCTCAATACTCTATTAGGATGTGCAACTTGATATTGACGTCCTAGGGTTTGTAATTTAGTTAGGTTCTCTGGCTTTCTTTCCTGCAGGAACGCAAGAAAATCAGAACTAATAGATGACAAAACCTTGTCTCTTAGAATCAAATCTGACAAACCCTCAAAAGTTTTTTCAGTTTTGGATAGTTCAATCCATCTAGAAAAATTCAGTTTAACAGCTGAAATAAATTCAGTGAAATCTTTTCCAGAATCAGGGTACAAAGATCGACATTTCTGACGATAGCTCTCATCATCTAATTGATACCTCTGCAATAAAATGACCTTAACAGCTTCATAATCCTTTCTAGTCTGGTTATCCAAAGTGGAGACTACAGTTAATTGTTCACCAACCAATAAATTCATAAGTCTACATGTCCATGTAGATTTGTCAATCTTATATTCTTCACAATAAGTTTCGAGCCTATTTAGGAAGCATGAAATGTCATCTATGGATGCGTTAAATTTTGGCAAATTAATCCTTATGGCAGAAGTATGATCTTTATTTTTATCTTCACCTACTCCAGGATGCAACAGTGGTTGTTGTAATTTTAATTTTTCCAGTTCAATCTCAGCTAATCTTATAGTTTGAGCTTGTTGAGATCTGATCTCTTCTTGAGCTCTTTCCTCTTGAGATCTGGCATAAGCTAATTTTTCCCTTTCAAGAGCCAATTCTTCTGATCTCCTTTTTTCCTCCAATTCTTTTTCTTTTTCTTGTTTGTGCAGTTCCTCTTGTCTCCTTTTTTCTGCCAATTCAATTTCTTTTTCTTGTTTGTGTAGCTCCTCTTGTCTCCTTTTTTCTTCTTTATGGAGTTCTTCTTGTCTCCTTTTTTCAGCCAATTCCTCTTTGCGAAGTTCTTCTTGTCTGTTTACTTCCTTATCAATATAAGCTTGCAAAGCTGGACCTTCCAAATTAAGTTCCTTTCCAATCTTCAATAAATCCTTTAATGAAGTCATGGTTGCTTATTCTTGTGTTTATCAATAATACACAATATTTTAACTTTTATGCATATGAATATGTCAGCTATATTCAATATTCACTCCATCAATCTCAGATCAATTTATAATTGCAATAGTAGATGTATTTAGCTATACAATATGGAGTAATGAAAAAAATAGAACCACAACAAGTAAGAACAGCAAGACAGGGTTAGAGCAACTAAAGGAAATACAAATTGGAAAACAAAGGGATAACTATAAAATATATATGAATTAATTTAAACTAATGCTCTATTACAAATAGACAAGACAAGACGCATATCACAACAATTATGACATCTAAGAAATGAATGATAGTAAGATGAGAATAGACAATATTACAAACAATAATGCAACGAACTAAATAAAATATAACAATGACAGTACTTATGAGAACAAACAATAGAAGAACATGACTACACAGCTAACAAAAATGGATCTGTTAAATTCAATAGAGGCAAACTTTTATACAACCAGCAGAGTATGCTGGGTCCTCTATCTGAATCATACAGATACTGCCTTATAGAACGCTTGATTTGCTCATTCGACCTAGCTTTCGCGGTATTGAATGATCACAAACCAAGTCCCTCCATCCAGCCCGCTAGTTACAAAACCAAAAATACGTAATGAAAACACATATGGTGAAGTCAGATATCAGGCAAACAGATTATATTGACAGCCAAGCTGTATGTAACAATAAATAGACTTATCTGTTGCCAAGAAAACAATCCCTCTTGAGACTTCGACAAGCAAAGGATGTAGTGATGATTGTAGCCTAGTATTTGGTTAGGCTTAGAATTGCTTCATGCTGACATCAAAGGACATCGATATGGTCCATGATTTTTGATAAAATACTTGCTTCTTGAATGAAGATAGTCAGTTCCAATGACTTATGTGTAATTGTTACGGCGCTCTTCCGGGACCCCAGTATATTCTGGGTGCTTCGATGACTTCTAGTATTTGTGGATGACCAAGTTATTATATGCGTATTCAGTTTATAGAGTCAAAGTCCCTCGGGTTCTTATCACTTTTGTAGGATTCCGTAATACTGTCCGTTGGTATCGATAATGTCTGCTTTAACCCTTGTGATACATTATGTGCTGAACAAGTTTCATATTAAATATTCGACCCTTGACTGACCTGTATTAGTCTCTTGTCTTATTGATTATATTGGCAGTGTGAGATGCAGCGTGTTAAGACATTAATCATCACTGGTCATGATCAGTTGAATAATAATAGCATTTAACTCAACTCCGAATACGACAGTTGATAAGACCGTGATTTCAACGACTCACAATATTTAATTAGTAATTTCATACCATGTGCAGACACCAACTACATGGGAACAAAAGTCACATCACATTCATGTACGATCTGTAAGAGTTCTCATTATTTCATAAGCACCTGTTCACAATCTCTATCTAGAGTTCTGGTTAGAGGTCAGTTCCTTTTAACGGCCAATGTCCTTTGGCATAAATTCAGAGGCTAACTAGACTTAACTATCCTGCTAGTTCTGCAATACACTTATTATGCTAGGCTTACGTCTACTGCTAGTCGTTTAATATCCGTTACACTAGGCTTACGCTTGCCGCTAGCTGTACAATATCCATCTATACTAGTCTTACACTATTGCTAGTACCGTAATGTTCCTTTGGCATACCACGCCAGGCTAATCTGCCATAATTATGTAAACTGCGTTATTCATACGACGACTTACGTTTGGTTCAAGAAATACACTGCTCAATTGGCTTCCCAGCCACACAATTAAAAAGTGGATATACCACACAGTATAAGTGGCAATGGCCACACTTCTGAAACACACTGCCGTTCGGGTCAAAACCCACAAGTCGAATATATAGTGGCTATGCCACACAATCCATAGTGGCGATGCCACACATTTCAAACACTGCCGTTAGGGCCGAAGCCCACACGTCGACTGACGTTATAAAGACATACGCGTCATGCATAGTGATATGCATACTATGTCGTTACTATATTCAATTGCGATGTCCCATGGTGCAGATCCGAGTTGGCCAAACTCAAATGCCTGCACACATGCAACAATCATCGACATCGGTCGATGAGATATATCTCTATTCGTTTGGGGTGTTCCATGATACAGCCATTCGGATCGAGCACAAATCCAAATGTCTGTAAGCATGAAACAATCATCGACATCAGTCGCGTAGATATAATCATTTGAGGAATGCGCCATGCTGCAGACATGAAGCAATCCTCAACATCATCCCCCTCACTTCCAAACGTGACACTTGTGGCACGGATGATAGTGATGGAGAAGACGCCCGTCTCCCGAACATATCAATATTAGTACTACCTACTTATAACTATGATAATCATTAAGTAGACACATTAAATTTTATAACATTAATAATAGCACTTGTCAACATGGTGACTAAAGAGTTAATTCAATTTCTTCTCAGAGAAGTTGCGCGATAAAAGATCTGCCAAGTTATTGTCTGATCCAGCAATAGGCAGGATCGTAAATGAAAATTCTTGAATCAACAAATACCATCGGTGTATTCTAGCGTTACGCATAGTTCTAGCTGTTATGTAAGTAAGAGGACTATGGTCTGTCATAATGTAAAAGTGCGTGCCGATGAGATATCTTGACAGCTTCTCCAGGCACCAGACGATAGACAGGAGCTCACGTTCACCTGTCGCATACTTCTGTTCAGCCGGAGTCAGTTTCCTCGACACATAGAAACATGGATGGAGTGTTTCCTTGTAACATTGCAGCAAACAACCACCCATGGAGTAACTCGAGACATCTGATTGAAGTATGAATGGAATACGTATATTCGGTAATAACAAAATAGGTGCATTACTAAATAATTTCTTAATTGTTACCAAAGCGCTTTCGCAATCTTTGTCCCAACGTACCTTATTAGGACTACCTTTGGTCAACAGTGCGGACAAAGGTGTAGATAGTTGTGCGAAATGTGGGATGAACTTATGGTAATAGTTTATCAAGCCTAAAAGGCTTCTAACTTGTTTCTTAGTTGAAGGGGTAGAAATTTCTAGAATTCTTTTGACTGTATTGTCGTCAGGATACAGTTTGTGGTTACCTATGCGGTGACCAAGAAAAGAAATTTCCTGACAACCAATTTGGACCTTTGAAGGTCGCACAGTCAAACCATGCATACGTAACGTATGTAGAAGGGAAGTTAAACCATCAATATGGTCTTCCCACGAGTCATGAAATAGGCAGATGTCATCGATGTACGTGATGACATCTTTACGATCGCCAAGAAGGCGGCGCATCATGCGCACAAACGTCGCTGGCGCATTCACCAACCCAAAA
Organism: Oreohelix idahoensis; assembly: GCA_024509875.1. Lineage (NCBI taxonomy): Eukaryota > Metazoa > Mollusca > Gastropoda > Stylommatophora > Oreohelicidae > Oreohelix > Oreohelix idahoensis. Next base: position 150,521 of record JAMPIV010022385.1, read on the forward strand.
CACATATAATTCCATTGGTAGAGCCCAAAAGGAGTTGTGAAAGCTGTGTAAGGTTTGGCATTTTCGGCAAGAGGAGTTTGCCAGTAGCCTTTAGAGAGATCTAGTTTCTAAAGAACGTAGCATTAGATAATTCTGACAAAAGATCATCTAAAAGTGGCATAGGCTCACCGTCTGTGATTGTAATTTTGTTCAATCGCCTAAAATCAATACAAATACGTAAAGAATCATCCTTCTTTTTAACTATCACCATTGGGAATGCATATGGTGATTCCGAAGGAGATATCACACTTAAACGTATCATCTCTTTTAACTCTTTCTCCACCCTATCTTTGTGGTGTAAAGATATAGGATAGGGTCTAAGTTTGATAGGTTTATAATCAGTAAGAGTAATATCATGGGATATAAGCGATGTCTGCCCTGGAAGGTCGGTGAGATTTATTACAAATAAGGGAGGGAAACCTGAGGCCTGTAAACAGTAAATTAATATGAAATTAATATGAAACAAATATAAAGGTATGTTATCAGGCACTCGCAGGAAATAAAGAAGTAGAACACCAGACAACAGAAAAACAACAGACATGAGTGGCTTACCCAGGATTTGAACACTGGACCTTCCGTGCGACAATCCCGCCTAGCCATGCAAGCGAATCACACTATCCGCTCTGCCATCTACGCATCATCATAAAATGATGTTTCAATGGCAGGTCAATAGTGCGAACCACAATACACGACACCAGAAGTCCTCCATGGGCAGTTCAGCCTATTAATGACGCAATCACTTCTGTTGTATTTCTATCAAGCAGTATAGGCTGAATCCAACAAGACCCTTAGGACCTTAATACTGTGTCCAGTAAATGATAGTAGACTAGAACAGTGAGAACAGGATAGTGGGTAGGTTTGGTATTGTACAAACATTTATTCCCTCCCTTATTTGTAATAAATGTTTGTACAATACCAAACCTACCCACTATCCTGTTCTCACTGTTCTAGTCTACTATCATTTACTGGACACAGTATTAAGGTCCTAAGGGTCTTGTTGGATTCGGCCTATACTGCTTGATAGAAATACAACAGAAGTGATTGCGTCATTAATAGGCTGAACTGCCCATGGAGGACTTCTGGTGTCGTGTATTGTGGTTCGCACTATTGACCTGCCATTGAAACATCATTTTATGATGATGCGTAGATGGCAGAGCGGATAGTGTGATTCGCTTGCATGGCTAGGCGGGGTTGTCGCACGGAAGGTCCAGTGTTCAAATCCTGGGTAAGCCACTCATGTCTGTTGTTTTTCTGTTGTCTGGTGTTCTACTTCTTTATTTCCTGCGAGTGCCTGATAACATACCTTTATATTTGTTTCATATTAATTTCATATTAATTTAAGGTCGGTGAGAACATCATTGAAAAAAATGAGAATATCCCGAACTTGATCTTGTTGTGACGAAGATAGTGAAGAAGAAATAGTCACGTCTTTTCAAGATTCCGATGATTGCAAAGAAGGTAGTTGGAATTGTAAAGGGATAGACGAAGTAATATCTTCTTCATGAACAACTGCAAAAGAAGCAGTATGATGAGAAGAATCATCAATAGAGTTAATGACAGGAATTAATTCCTGTGGTCTTTCAACTGCTAATTTTAGCATGTTGACATGGAAGGTTTTGATTTTACCTCTAACGTTTACCGAGTAGTCAACATCTGTGACTTGTTTGATAATATCAAATGGACCTTGCTATGATATCAGTAATTTGTTATCGTTATAAGGTAGCAACAACCAAACTTTTCGCCCTGGTTTGAATGATCTTAATATTCTCTTTTGATTATGTAATAATCTTGATCGTTGAGTGGCTGATTTAATACTCTGGGATGCATAAGTGCACGCATCGATGATTCGTTGTCGGAGATCAATCACTAACTCGTAGCTGTTTCGAGTGGCTGTATCAATTGATGCTCCAATCAACAAATCCTTGAGTATCATCATTGGTCCGCGAGGATTCGAACCATAAACCAATTCGAATGGAGACCATCCCGTGCTCTCGTGGGGCACTTCACGAAAAGCGAAGAGGGCGCCGGCAGAAGCCGATCCCATTCACGAGGGCATTCTTCAGTTATCTTAGATAACATCTGTTTTAGAGTGCTATTGTAGCGCTCGCACACACCGTTTGATTGGGGCCTATACGCACTACAAAACGAGTGGTGAACAGATAGCATGGATTCTAAATCCCTCATAATGTTGGAAGTAAATTGTGATCCTTGATCTGACAATATATCCTCCGGAAAACCGATTCGACAAAATATCAAAAATAATGCATCAGACACGGATGCAGTTGTGATGGTTTTCAACGGTATGGCTTCTGGCCAACGCGTGCAAAGATCTACGCAAGTTAAAATATAACGAAATCCATTATTTGAAACAATTGATAACGGACCCACTATATCTACTGCAATCTTTTTGAAAGGTCTCTCAGGCACGTCTGTAATCTGTAAGGGTGCCGTATGGAACCTGCCCTTACGTGCTATACCTTGGCATGTTGTACATGATTTGCAGTATAACTTTCTATCTTTATTAACCCCAGGCCAATAAAATTGTGACGTAACACGAAACAATGTTCTTTTGATCCCCATATGCCCTGCCATAGGGGAGTCATGACCTGTTTGTAGGACCAATGGTCTGTATTCTTTAGGTACTATCACTTGATGTATAATTGTTTTGCCATCATCATAATATCTAGTGAGTATTGATTTCTTTATCTTGAACCATTGTTTAGCCCCTCTTGTGTATTTAATCGTTTTTTGTTCTGCTCGGCTAAACAATCCTTGTAAAGTTGGGTCAGTCTTCTGTTTTTCTGCAAAAACAGAAGGTGAAACAGTGCCAACTTGAGACATAATTGTATCTATTATAGGAAGAGGTGGTGTAGCCATGTCCGTAGCTAACTGTTGTGCTCTCGTTACAACAGCATTTGCCACCTGTGGGTGAGATTCAACCCACATTGCAATCTCCTCAGGAGTGCAATCTTTAACTCCTGGTATGTTTCCTATTATAATTTCAGTTATGGGTGCTCTCAAGCCGCAGGCATAGACAGTGCCTGTGTAAAAAGGAGTATCAATATATACTCGTGCCACAGGGAAAGTTTCTATATTCCCACCAAATGTGACACACTTAACTGATTTGCCTTAAAAGCAGAGGGCTCGATAAGCGAGTGCTTAATGCCTATCGTTGAGGACCCAGTGTCACGCAAAACTCTCACTATCTTACCATCCAATATTCCGGGATGAAATGTAAGATAACCGACATTTACACATGCCGACATTGTTGGCATACAATGACCACAATCAAGTGTAATTGTAGACTTTAATTTGTTTTTCGACTGACACTCATAACATGTATCATTCATTACCATACATGCGTTCGCATGATCATTATCATCATTACCTTTTTCCTTTTTAACACTGCAACTATTTGCATGTCTCTGTTTATTTTTGTCTCTCGACGGAGATCTGGCATTACCTTTGTTATTATTGAATGACTTTTTATTGCTGTAATAAAAATCAGTAGAGTCATCCTTCCTGGCATCTCTACCATAAGAAGATCTCTGTTTATAGTATCCTTTTTGATGTGAACCATCATAATCCCTGCGTCTGTGATACACACGATCATGAGGTGAATATCCTCTATAACCTCGTCGATATGAATTCGAAGGAGAGCGATGACGACGGAAGTTATAAAAACCTCTGTCGGATTGATAATAATCTGAACGACAACGTCCATCAAAGCTCTTCGATCGTGGTCTTTGATCATGTTGTGCCACGCACACAGGCATAGGATCTCGAATAGTCGATCTATGAAGATCTTTATTCTGATGTGCGGTCTGATACTGTCTTCCGAGTTTTTCATACTCATCGATAGAATTAGGATGTCTTTCCTGTAAAAATGCTTCTAATTCAGTGCTGCATGCGGATAAAACTTTATCTCGCAGCATGAGATCTATAACACCTTCATATGTTTTATTTATACCAGATAGATCAATCCATCTGCTAAGGAAATGTTTAATAGATGCAATGAATTCACCAAAATCTGCATCCTTGCTTGGTTTAGCCGCATGAAAGCGATCTCTGAATCCAGACTCAGTTAACTGGAAACGTCTTAGTAATACCTCTTTTACGACATCGAAATCGCTTCTGCTCTTTTCATCAAGACTCATGAAACATTTAAGTGAGTCACCAGTCAAAAAATCAAGTAAAAGACTGCTCCATCTTTCCTTGGGTATGTTCAGAGCTGTGACCTTGATGATGAATCTAGATATAAAAGAGTCAACACAATCGCGAGTCTGGTCAAAATGTGGCATTTTTAACTTAGGATAAAAAATATTTGTAGCAGCCGCAGTCTTAGTCTGTTCAGACTGCACTTTAGCTAATTCTAAAGCTTTTTCTTTTTCTGCATGAAGTTTTAATGTTTCCATTTCCATGGCATTTTTATGTGCTTGATCCAGTTGCATAAGTTCCATTCTCCTTAATTCCATTTCTTTATCTCGTTGTGCCATTCTTTCCTTTTCAAATTCTCTGTCTTTTTCTTGTTGAGCCATTTTATCCCTCTCGAATTCTCTGTCTTTTTCTTGTTGAGCTAATTCTTTATCTTTCTGCTCTCTGTCTTTCTCTTGTTGAGCTATAGTCAATCGTTCTAATTCCAATTTCATGGATATTTCTTTTTCCTTCTGAGCCATCTCTTTTTCTTTCATTTCCCTTTCTTGGGTTAATTCAAACCTCCTAAGCTCATCAGCTCGTTTAGTCATTTCGCGCTGTTCCATTCTTTCCAGACGCGATAAATATTCATCATATTTCGTATCTGCAAAACTTTGTAGTTCCGCCCCTGATTTTCCATAACTTTTTCCAATATCAATGAATTCCTGTAGTGTAGACATGATAATAGGTTTCTGAGTACCTTCAATAGTCTATAATATACACCAGGATTATAGAACTCACTATAATATGTACATGAATATATTAATCAATAACAAACAAGTTCCAAGAACATGTGACAAAGACAGTGAAAACAATCAAATGAGTTACAATGAAATGATTTTTCAGTTATACAACAACACTTTACACTTATAAAGTAAATAAAGGAGACTTATAAACAGTAATCAGTAAAAGAAAGAAAAGAATTTACATCACAAAAATATAACAAGACAAGTCGTCATAAACGAACGTGTAGACAAAGAAGTTTTAGATCACACCGACAACAATTGTCAACAGTACTGAAAGTAGGTTACGTAAATAAAGAGGACGTAACTCACTTGACGAAACTGCTAAGTACACAAAATATGGTTATATTGCGAACTGAGGAAACATTTATATCCTGACTCTAAAGAAAAAATATAATCAGTCAGATCCTCAGTCGGCCAATATAAGCATGCATATCTAATAGAAGTTAACATTCACTGAAGTTTTCCTGGGAAAATTCCAGTCAATATTAAACACGACGAATATACGAATATACGAAAAACATGAATGGGGGAACACAGATGATAGTAAAAAGTAAGTAAAGTGATGATGAACTGTAAACCAAAGCTAATGCAAGGACAATATGATAATGTTCAAGCGCCCTAGTAAAATCAAGAACTTATCTGTTTAGTTGTCCCTCTGAGAAATACATGAATGCATGTAATTCCAATCCAAGTGTCTTCAACAGCTGAGGTCCATTGATGGTAGACCTTGACCTTCGCAGCAGGGTAACCGTTTGAAAGTATTGCTTCGGTCTTCGAACGTAGTTTCTTCAATCGATCTGCGTCGCAGCCTCAGATGAATTTGATGAAGAGATACATTCTCCACTGGTTCAGGTTCTCGAGTGGAAGATTACCGCTCTATTTGCGTGAATCAGTCTCTTTGGTGGAAGAAAATTCGGATTCTCTCAGGCAATGTTGTCTGCTAACGTTGATGGCATCGATGTAGTGACGTCACTTTCTGTCCTGCGTATTTCAGTTGCCGGTTAGGCTTGAAAGAATGATTTTGCATTTCAAACGTTCATCATCAGTTTAACTTTCTTTGATACTTGAAGGGGGGAATCCAGTATTCACGAAATCCATCCCACTTCTGACACCAGTATGTTACGGCGCTTTTCCGGGACCCCAGTATATTCTGGGTGCTTCGATGACTTCTAGTATTTGTGGATGACCAAGTTATTATATGCGTATTCAGTTTATAGAGTCAAAGTCCCTCGGGTTCTTATCACTTTTGTAGGATTCCGTAATACTGTCCGTTGGTATCGATAATGTCTGCTTTAACCCTTGTGATACATTATGTGCTGAACAAGTTTCATATTAAATATTCGACCCTTGACTGACCTGTATTAGTCTCTTGTCTTATTGATTATATTGGCAGTGTGAGATGCAGCGTGTTAAGACATTAATCATCACTGGTCATGATCAGTTGAATAATAATAGCATTTAACTCAACTCCGAATACGACAGTTGATAAGACCGTGATTTCAACGACTCACAATATTTAATTAGTAATTTCATACCATGTGCAGACACCAACTACATGGGAACAAAAGTCACATCACATTCATGTACGATCTGTAAGAGTTCTCATTATTTCATAAGCACCTGTTCACAATCTCTATCTAGAGTTCTGGTTAGAGGTCAGTTCCTTTTAACGGCCAATGTCCTTTGGCATAAATTCAGAGGCTAACTAGACGTTAGTTTTAACTATCCTGCACTAGTTGCTGCAATACACTTATTATGCTAGGCTTACGTCTACTGCTAGTCGTTTAATATCCGTTACACTAGGCTTACGCTTGCCGCTAGCTGTACAATATCCATCTATACTAGTCTTACACTATTGCTAGTACCGTAATGTTCCTTTGGCATACCACGCCAGGCTAATCTGCCATAATTATGTAAACTGCGTTATTCATACGACGACTTACGTTTGGTTCAAGAAATACACTGCTCAATTGGCTTCCCAGCCACACAATTAAAAAGTGGATATACCACACAGTATAAGTGGCAATGGCCACACTTCTGAAACACACTGCCGTTCGGGTCAAAACCCACAAGTCGAATATATAGTGGCTATGCCACACAATCCATAGTGGCGATGCCACACATTTCAAACACTGCCGTTAGGGCCGAAGCCCACACGTCGACTGACGTTATAAAGACATACGCGTCATGCATAGTGATATGCATACTATGTCGTTACTATATTCAATTGCGATGTCCCATGGTGCAGATCCGAGTTGGCCAAACTCAAATGCCTGCACACATGCAACAATCATCGACATCGGTCGATGAGATATATCTCTATTCGTTTGGGGTGTTCCATGATACAGCCATTCGGATCGAGCACAAATCCAAATGTCTGTAAGCATGAAACAATCATCGACATCAGTCGCGTAGATATAATCATTTGAGGAATGCGCCATGCTGCAGACATGAAGCAATCCTCAACAGTAATAATGGGTCACTTTTATAACTTAGTGACAACTTGAGGCACATTCATGATGATGGAAATCCCTTCCATTCATAAAAAATTTTGGCAGACGATGCGTGCCGCCATTTTGCAAAAATAGTCATAGATTCGTTAGGCGCTCTTAGGCTTGTAAGGCATCCAATGGCCTGGCCCCCAGAAACTGGTACGGGTAATTTTAAGAATGTTTATTATTTCAGGCACCGTCCTCCCGACGTCCTGTGGTAAGAGTGCATTAGACTTCAGGCTTGACACTCCTTATTACAGTGGCCTGCTGAGTACCCTCCAGGGTTATCCTTGCATATTCCGTTTCAGGAATTATAATATATATATATTTAAGTTTGGCCAGTCACACACAATCTCCCTGGCCCGCACCTCAGGTACTCAGTAACAAGGCCTAACTTCTTGGCACGATTCACAAATATTTATTAACACATTACTCCATTTGAGTATGATATGACATCGTAGCTTTTACTAGCACATGTCTCTACTGTCCTTGATTCTGATACTCTCAGTTTTAATGGAACAGTCAACTTACGTGCCCAAGAATTCCATACACACTGCTAAGACTAATCTGACATTATACTGTTAATGAAAGCATAAGGCAGTGATGGTAATCGATCTTGCAGGTGAAATATAAAGATGCCCAAAGGCAATTAACACATTTTAAAAGCAGGTCCTACTGGACACATTCCTTGCATACTGGTCAAACGACACAAGCAGAATGCCGGTTAGAGACGCTAGCTTGTCCCAAATCAAAACTCACGTCTGCTGTCAATTCAAAGCAGGAGTCAAGACGTCACTTCCTGCAACCACGGGATACCGTGTGTAAACAATATATATCAGAAAGTGATCGAATACAAAACATGATATGATATTTACTCATATCAAATGTCATGTTTCCTAATAAGCGTTTTTCAGGTTTCTAAAACCTAACTCGTATGGGTAGTGTTTTTTATCACTGTCGATTTGAAAAAAAGCTAGTGCTTGTGGCCTTACACGCGTGATGGTAGTAATTGTGTATCGCGAGACGGTGGTAGTATTGCCTGCGTTCCGGCTTTCAGCCCCTCCCTTTCTTTCTATCCTTAGTCCATCTGTCTTTCGTTTATGGTAACTTAGTGTATAAAATGACATGAATGGAATATTAAATATAGGTCAGCTTGTGTATCTCAAGGTTTTTCTTAGAAAGGCAGTACACGTTTTATCGTAGAAAGCGGGTATTGAAGCAGTAGGCTTTTACTATCAACGTGAAACGTTACAATTTGCAGACGAAGGAGAAAACAAGGGGGATTTCGAGTACAGTCATAGTGACAGCACTGTTCTTTACCATTCTTCTTTCCTTTTATTGAAGTTATTTGTTAGGCTTTACATTTACTTTTTACTTTATATATGTGGATTAGAATTTCACACGACAAATTCTCCCCACTTAAAACAGACGTTATATGTCAGTCTATAATTCTATATACACATAGAGAAATTTCTTATTATTCCTGGGGTTTAGGGTGATTCTCATCACACGGATGGCGGCTTAAAAAATCCGCTCCCAGATTTGTTTTTCCACTTATATACTCTATGCTAAACTCAAATGGCTGCATCAATAATGACCAACGGAGTAATCTAGAATTCTCATGTCTAGCCTGTGCTAGAAACGACAAAGGTTTGTGATCCGTTTGCAACTTAAATGCCTTCCCATACAGATAAATATTGAATTTCTTTATCGCCCATATTACTGCAAGTCATTCCTTTTCGCTAGTTGAGTAATTGGTTTCAGCTTTATTCAACTTTCTGCTAGCATATGCCACTGGGCTTAATTCCCCATCCAATGCATCTGATTTCTGTAGCAGAGTTGCACCTAACCCAATATTACTGGCATCAGTCCTTACAATGAATTCTTGACTTAAGTCAGGTAATTTCAAAATAGGTTTGCTTGTGAGCTTTTCCTTCAATTCCTGGTAAGCCATTTCACATTGTGGTGTCCATGTAATTCGATCTGGATTTCCCTTACGTGTCAAATCAGTTAACGGTGCACATATGGAATTAAAGTTTTCGATATACTTCTTGTAGAAACCACATAATGAGACAAAGGATCTCACGTCTTTCTTGGTTTGTGGTATCGGGGCTTTCTTTAGTTTCTCTAAATTCTTTGGGTCAGGGGTCTTGTTTCCCTGATAAACTGTGTGTCCCAAGAATTCCAATTCTTTACATCCAACGCAACATTTGGTTGGTCGGGCTGTTAAATTCGCTTCCCTAAGTCGAGTAAACAGCATGTTCAGAGAGTCAATGTGTTCCTCAAATGTTTCTGTTGCTATAAGGATATCATCCATGAAATTGGTGATGCATGGGTTATTCAGAGGGTCCAATAATTTTCTCATCATTCTAGAGAAGACACTAGGCGCATTCTTTAATCCAAATGGCAATCTATTAAACTCATAGTGTCCTTCTGATGTACTAAAAGCTAGGTATGGTCTAACCTCAGGCTTTACTGGAATCTGATAGTATCCTTTACTCAGATCCACTTTTGAGAAATATTTAGCTTTATTTAGCCTGGCAAACAACTGATTTGTATCCGGCAATGGATCCACCTGTCCTTCTGTAATAGCATTCAGTCTCCTGTAATCTATACAGAGTCTATGTTCTCCAGAGGGTTTTCTTAGGAGTACAACACCGGAACTATATGAAGATTCACTGTGCGAAATAATTCCTTCCTTCAACAAATAGTCTATCTCTTCCTTCAAAGCTTTCTCCTTAGCAAAAGGAATCGAATAGGGTTTCATACAGACAGGTGTGGGGTCTATCAGTTTCATATCATATTCCAATAAGTTTGTATGCCCTGGTCGGTCTGTTAACACCTCTGCATGATTATCTAGAACCTGTTGTACTCTCTCTTTCTGAGTTTTCGTTAAATGTGTACTGATTTTCACCTGTGCCGCTGTCTCACAGGGGTGTAATGGATATTCAAATGATGAAAGTGGTTCCTTTTTCATCTCCATGGCAATGGACAAGGTCAACAAGTGTGTCTCTTCCTGATGTTCTCTTTCCAAATATTTCTTCAGGAGATTCACATGATATATTTTTTCTTTCCCCTTCTTATCTATCTTATAATTGGTTCTAGACACCTTCTCTAGAACTGTATATGGACCTTGCCATCCAATTTGTAACTTATTCTGGCTACCGGGTAGAAGAAGCAGTACCTTCTCTCCCACAGCCAAATCTCTGTCTTTAGCTTTCCTGTTATAATAGGCAGCATGTTTCTTCCTGGCTTGTTTCAAATTTTCATTGGCAAGTTTCCAGCCAGTTTTTAAACGAGTGGTCAGCTCATTCACATATTGGTATGAGGATGTAATATTTTCCTCTGCCTTTTCGTCAGTCCACGTTCTTAACAGAGCTTCGAGTGGACCTTTTATTGGCCTTCCAAACAATAATGTTGCCGGGGCCATACCGGTTGAACTATGGGGTACCTCCCGATAAGCAAAGAGGGCGGCGTGCAGGTACTGGTCCCATGTATCTGGTTTTTCGTGTGCCAACTTTCTCAGGATTGACATCAACGTGCCATTAAATCTTTCCACTTGGCCGTTCCCTTGGGGGTGGTACACACTACAATGGAAGTGTTTGGCCTGGAAGATCCTGAAAACTTCTTCTGTTAGTTTCCCCTTGAACTGAGAGCCATTATCAGTCAAGATTTGATTGGGAAAGCCTAACCTTGTGAAAATTGTGAGCAATGCCTCTGCCACATGTTTAGAATCAATCGATGACAGGGCTACCGCCTCTCCCCACATAGAACAAGTGTCCACCAGAGTCAGAATGTAGCTGTTCCTTCTCTTGGTTCGGGTGAGAGGTCCCACAAGATCCACGGCAACTCTCTCAAAGGGTGTTCCCACTATGGGCATTTCCCCCAGAGTTGCTGGTGCAGTCCAATGCTTAGGTGCTACTCGTTGGCACTCTGGACAGGATTTTACATATCGTTTGATATCTTCAGTTATCCCTGGCCAGAAATAGTGACAAGCTATACGCTGTCCTGTTGCGCTGATCCCCATATGACGACTGAAGGGAATCGCATGCCCTAGTTCCAACACTTTAGTCCTATATGAAGTGGGAAGGACCAGCTGTCCGTGACCATTGGATTCAGATCCAGCCTTCCTATATATCAGCTTGTTCTTCATATAAAACTCTCCCTTGCCTGGAGGTGTATGGGTTTTGGGCAACTTCTTGAAACACGGCTTGAGTGTTTTGTCCTCAGCCTGTGCCTTCCTCATCTCATCTGGATGAGTATTTATTGGATTATCCTCCTCCTTTTTAGACTGTGATCTGGTCTGCACTGTTGCCAATATCACAGGTCTCTTGGGATTCCCCAAGAAGACATATCTACACCCCAATATCAGAGGGTAGATTGGCTCATTTATCACTGCTGCTTTTATGATTCCTTTCACATATCGCGTTTTCACCTTTATCCGGGCGACGGGAAGTGTCATGGTAGCTACATCCTTGGTTGCAGTTTGAATCTCTACTGTTTCTGTGGTGTATTGATCTGCCTGCACCAGGTGAGAACTCACAACGGAATCGTAATCTAAACCGGTATCATATAAACACCTTATAGTGACACCATTACAGATGACATCTTCACACACTGGGGGGTGGTATGGTTCCTGTAGTTCTGCAGGTTTGACCTTTTTTTCCTTTTTTCCCCGATGTCATAGCAGCACAATGATGAGGTTTCCTTCTACAATGGTCAGTGTCATGATTGTTCATCTTACAATTTTTACACCACCTTTTCCCATGGTTGAAAGATTTTCTTTCATCATATTTCCTTTCATCGAATTGTGGGGTTTTATTTTTATTGTCATACCGTGGCCTATCAAATTGGTGCTTACCTTTGTTTTGATCTCTAGGACCAATTTATTAAAGTTCTGTGGAGCCCTAAAATTTTCCACCTGTTTCTTTTTGTTACCTGATACCTCTGCCTGAGCCGCTTGATACCTTTCAGCAACATTTAGCAACTCACCCAGCCTCTCTGCACCTTGTTCCATGAGAAACTTTCTCAGGTCTGGAGCCATGGACTCTCTTAGTTGTTCTATAAGGACCATTTCCTTAAGATCTTGGGTTTTCCCCAGAGAAGTCCATTTCTCCAAGTATGTCTCTAACCGTGCAGAGAACTGGTGATAGGTTTCACCTGACAGTAGTTTAGCATTCCTAAATTTTTTCCTATAAAATTCTGCGTTCTTTTCATATCTTAACAAAAGAGCCTGCTTTAGCATGTCATAATTTTCCTGATCACCTCTGCTCATTTTGGCAAAAACTTCATAAGCTGCCCCACGAAGACCTTGAGATAACTTTAAGCTCCACCTTTCTCTCTCTAACCCATATGTGGTAGCTAATAGTTCATATCTATTTAGATAGCTCTCAATATCATCGTCTTTCTCAACAAAATGATCTAAATGAAAATTCATAGCTGAGGTTGAGGCTCCCTGGCTAGCAGTGGCATCAGAGGTAAAGGGACTGGCACCATTTTCAGGAGCATGGCCTTGAAACTCAAACTCCCTTAGTCGTAACTCATGTTCCCTTTGTAATCTCTTCTCCTCCTTTTCTGCTTCCCTCTCTGCAGTCAATCTTCTTTCCTCGGCTTCCCTTTCTGCAGCCAATTTCTTCTCTTCTCTTTCTGCAGCCTGTCTTCTTTCCTCGGCTTCCAATGCTTTAGCCTCTTTGTCAGCCTCAATCTGCAACCTCTTAGCCTCAGCCTCAATCTGCAACCTCTTAGCCTCAGCCTCAATCTGCAACCTCTTAGCCTCAGCCTCTAACTTTCTTTCGGCCTCTTTTTCTAATCTTCTTTCTTCCCGTTCAATATATTTGTCACATTCAGCAGTGACATAAGCAATCATAATTTGCCCGTCCATTCCTAACTCTTTCGCAGTCTGTACAGCAGCAGATCGAAATTTTGCCAAGTCGGCCATTGTCTAACATGCAATTGTAAACAATTCAATCTTTCAATAATTATCTAAGGACACTATAGGCACTGAGAGCTCAACCTTATTTATTTCCACCCAAGGATACCATTTAATTCTTTATTATTCCCAATATATATAATAGGAGAAAGTTCAATATCCCGGGAGCGAGACCCAATATATGTGGTAAAGTGGGATGTTATAAATATTTATAGGGGACTTAGTGTACTGACTGAAATCAGCTGTGAAGGTATCTGTATCTAATAGGTGTAGTGTTTTACAGATAACCTTACTTGCTACCACATTATAACTCAGTCAGAATTATTCTGGAATATTGTGATGACTACGTTAAATGTCTAGGGTATGTATATGATGAAGTGTAAGTCACAACAACAACAGACAGATAAACAATTTAATTTATTCCACCACACTTGACAACACTGTGACACTCACACACATTTAACACTCTATAAGACTATCTTAAATGAGGCACTGGTAAAGTTTCAAATATAAATATGTATTAATTACTTGCACTAATATATGTGTCCTGATTCAAATACAAAGTGAACCAGGAATCACAATCAATTGTAATTACAATTTATATGTACAGAATTTATCAATATGAACCTTGTAGTGACATATTTTATTAATATTATCCTATGTGTGTCAGTTGTGTAGTAGTAATATGAGGTAATACTGGTTTTGTTTTTTCAAGCTATGTTGTTATTTGTCATCATGACTTCAAGTGTTTGTTTATCTTGGAAATAGTATGGGGAAAAGTTCACAGTTCCTATCATTTTAAACACTGTATTTTCCCTCTGTTTTATTATAAAGTCAGGGAGCCGCGCTAGCGTAGTGGTTACAACACCGCTCTGGCGACCGGGTGATACAGGATCAAACCCGGGCGACGGCATTTGAGGATTTTTCGTCGACCGGGATTTGGACTGGAATAACTCGAGACCTGGCGAGGACATTTGAAGGAGTGTCGTCGACCAGGGACTGGCGGCTCCTGAGCCGACCCAGCTGCAATGGGTACCTCCGAAATCGGCGAGTATTTGCCTGAATGGCGAGGGACATTTGTCTCTGTACAAGAAATAAAGGGATACTCACGTAAAATCAATGTCAGGTTAGACATAAATGATAACTTGAGATTTCGCCTCGAGTATTAGCGGGCGAACGAAAAAAAAAAAAAAAAAAAAAAATTATAAAGTCAGATTTTGAGGGGGGCGCATAATGTTGAGCTCCTCTGGCCACAGACGCTTATCTTTCGTGATGGCGGCAGGAAAAGACTCCTCTGCTCGATAGCCTCCCTGTGTTCTGGAGACACCTCACTGGTCACTATCTGGACCCAGGAGTATGCTGTCAGCCTCTAGGTTCAGCAAAGCTCAGACCAGGTGCTGCTCAATAACTTTAGGACCACGGTCCCTGAAACAAGAAGGATGTACCTCCTATTTCAGAACTAATTTATAATAAATTTCCAGACTGAACACAATACATAACAAACACTGAGTTCAGAGCGGTAGGCCAACTGCTATCTTCATCTGAAACAATTTTCACCAGTATACTCCTCCCTAATGGTTACTACGCCTCTGCAATTCCAGCATGATTTCTTTCTAGTCAATAAGATAGGTGTCAGTGTACTGTTTGGCAATTCCATGTAGTTTTACTTTCCTCCGACACCTTCTGTTCAGGTTGGAGCACTATATAGGCTTTACCTCATGTTCGCTACTGAACCACACATATATACAGACATAAATTATCAATTTACATTCAATTTTCATTAAAAAGATATCAAATATTTCAAGCTTACCACAATTCATGGAATAATACACAGTTACGTTGACTGGCAATGCATATAGCACAATTTCGATCTGCCGATGTCCCATGCTTTTATTTAGAAAAATATGCACTGGCGCTCAACGCACTGGTTCTTTAGTAAGTTTATTTGAAAATGTGGTGCTGACCTGACGCCTCTGATTGACTATATTGGCGGGTCTAACCAATCGTGCCATGTTTACACAAGCGTTTGAAAAAAGTACTCCTACTCACGTTTCCCTAACAACAAAGAATCAATATTTATAGTCCGACTAATCGTGGTTAGCCTTACATTTACTTTCCGCCAATCAAATAGGAGGTAACATGGGGACCTATTTCCCGTACAATGGTGGTGTGAAAATCTGCCACTGAGCGATTCTGATTTTGGTGTCGTCTGACATCCCTCACTATTTCTTTTGGCTATAATTTGTTAATTCCTAGACTATTTGCGTAACGTTTAACATATTCTTTGTCAGCAAGTCCTAAGGAACCCAAATATATAAATTTAATGGGGCTAAGGGGCTGCGTTCAAAATATGCATTTTCTTCTACCTCCTGTTCACTTCGAATACGATGTGGTGTCTGGGTACTGTAATGTTTTCAAACGTAAACCAGTATAATGTCATGTTTCCTAATAAGCGTTTTTCAGGTTTTTAAAACCTAACTCGTATGGGTAGTGTTTTTTATCACTGTCGATTTGAAAAAAAGCTAGTGCTTGTGGCCTTACACGCGTGATGGTAGTAATTGTGTATCGCGAGACTGTGGTAGTATTGCCTGCGTTCCGGCTTTCAGCCCCTCCCTTTCTTTCTATCCTTAGTCCATCTGTCTTTCGTTTATGGTAACTTAGTGTATAAAATGACATGAATGGAATATTAAATATAGGTCAGCTTGCGTATCTCAAGGTTTTTCTTGGAAAGGCAGTACACGTTTTATCGTAGAAAGCGGGTATTGAAGCAGTAGGCTTTTACTATCAACGTGAAACGTTACAATTTGCAGACGGAGGAGAAACTAAGGGGGATTTCGAGTACAGTCATTGTGACAGCACTGTTCTTTACCATTCTTCTTTCCTTTTATTGAAGTTATTTGTTAGGCTTTACATTTACTTTTTAATTTATATATGTGGATTAGAATTTCACACGACAGGTGTACGTAGCCTTAGGAAAGGACACCTTCTGGGTCGAGATGACATACTTACACGTGTTGCATCGGGTCCGACCACAGGGTAGTGTGCCAAAGTGAATGGCATTCTCCTTTGGGAGACGGCTGTGAACAAGAAGATCCTTCAAGTTCTTGTCGCGCCTATATGGCACCAAAGGTGCTTCACCGAAAACTTCCTAGGTCACAGACTCTGCTTGGGGGATAGAGAGATGTCGGAAAAGGATCTGTTTCACTGCAGTACTGTGAGGGTGATAGGTCAAGATCAATTTGACTCTATCCGAAGTGGGTTTATAGTGAGGTTTGAGGGCCTCCTGACAAGAGATGGGGAGCACACGTTGGAGGGCAGAGGTGAGAACATGTTCCGGATAAAGTCTGCTACGGAAGAAATCCAACATCTCATTGGCTCGGAAGTGGAAGTCATCATCGTCTAGGCACAAACGGCGGAGGCGGAGAAGGTGTGAGAATGGAAGGGAGTCACGACAAGCCCGAGGATGAGAAGAGGTATACAGAAGGTAGCTATGGGCATCTGTCGGCTTGTAGTATACTGTGGTATTAAGGCCGGAAGGCGTTACAGTAATAGTAATGTCAAGAAAGTTGACAGATACTGTGGAGATGAGGGAGGTGAACTTGATGGTGGGGTGGAAGTGGTTGACAAAGTCATTGAAGCGGGATAAATCAGTCTCTGACATATCTGTGAGACCTATGCCATCATTGATTTATCTGCGGTAAAACCCGGGGAAAAGACCGGAGTATTGTTGCCATATCTGATGCTCCAAGTGGCCCATGCTCAAAATCTTGTCATATTTATGTGTTTAACGCCCATGTATTTTCGATGTACGCGCTCCAACGAGTACGCCAGCCCACGTGACTGCCCGAGGGCAACAATGACGCCCCAGCCCACGTGACTGTGCGAACCCTCATCGCTGGCGTGTAAAAAGTCTGACGCAGGAGAAGCGGTCAGTTTGGTGAGATTCGTAGTAGAGGCAAGATGTGAGAAGACCCATAGAGTCAGCAGAATTAGCACGCGGCATGGAGGCAAGTGACATTAGAAATTTTAAGCAGATTAGCATTCGTGTTCTGTAGCTTTAGAACTTCTTCCTGGACATTAGATTTAGTTTTAAAGTTATAGATGAGTGAAATTAATGTGTGGATAGGTTTTATTAGTCGTGTTAAGTCCAGATCACTACTGCAAGAATATAGTAGGAACCATTTCATTCATAAAAACGGGCAGGAAAGCGTTCTATGACTGAAATTGAGTATGTCCATTTTACCTGTTGGCAAGATGGCAGCCACGTGTTGTGAGTCAGCATTAACATTTTTAGTTACCACTGTCCTCCCGATTTAAAAATAAAATAAAATAAAATAAAAATACAAATCACCTTTCTTATTGCTCAAATATCTGGAGTCGCTGTGGCTTGTCGTTTTTGAAACGCCTAGAATCCCTACATATAAGGGCGCTACGACTTATTTGCCTGAATGATAACATTCCCAGTGCTTAGCTATTTTTGCATCAAATTTTACACGGCAGAACGCCTTCATACTTGCAAATGTTCTTTCACTATAAATACTGCTCATATTGTATATGAGGCGACCTACTTTTGGACCTTGCAAAACCTCGAACTGACCTCTTCCGAAGTTGTGTTAGTTATGCAGGTGCTTTAGCATGGAATTCCTTACCCAAGTCTGTCAAAACTGATAATTACATCTTATTCAAAAGACATCTGCATTCATATGTCATGAAATCTTGTCCACACATTTAACGACCATTCTGTTTCAGTTATTTCAACGTTTCCACGAGCATTGCACTGTCATTGTAATATTTTCATTTTAAATTGATTTTTTTATATTAAGTAGCTTTATTGCTTGACCTCTCTCTCTTTCTCTCTCTCTCTCTCTCTCTCTCTCTCTCTCTCTCTCTCTCTCTCTCTCTCTCTCTCTCTCTCTCTCTCTCTCTCTCTCTCTCTCTCTCTCTCTCTCTCTCTCTGTCCCTCTCTCTATGTGCGTAAATGACTATGAGTAAATGTATTTGTGTATGCTCAGTTTCAGATTGTGATGATAATATTAATTAATCCTGTCTGAAGTTGTTAATATTTTAATTTTATTTGTAAAACGCTGAAAATTTTATTGCAGGGCAGAAATGTAAAAAGGCAATTATGCCTATTTCTTTACCCTGATGAAATAAAGATTTCGTTCGTTCGTTCGTTCGTTTTTTGAATTCTTCAAAAAATAATTACGTCACATGGTAGAAAATAATTACACAAGCAAAGAGTTAAGCTACACTTAAAACCCTATCGTAGTGAGTACCATTGTTTAATGGATATATGCAAAACTGGTAGAAATTGTAATGTTGAAGCCTCCTAATCTTCTACATCTTTTTAACTGGACAGTGAAAATCGCAAGTATAATCAGATGTACCTGGGCCTTATAGTGCACGGAAATGGGTGTTTCTAGTGTAGTGGCAAGTGCATTTAGTTCAACATGTGTACTCCAGTTTTTGTCCTCTGTAATTTTACTTTCTCTAAGATGCTGGGAAACGGGTATTGAGAGACAGTTTGTGAAAGCATCACAGTAATCTGAACTTCTCATACTTTCAATGGCAATGTGAGACTAAAGGCACAGCCATACGGGAATCATGAGACATTTGAGGGGAGCTAACATTACATATGTCAGAGTCTTGTGATGCTGGAAGGTTCTTTTTCGTGTTTGTCACTTTCTAGAAATTCGTGTAGATTAAAATGTGTATTATCTCTCAGAATGAAAAACTTCAAGTTTGACCTATGGTGCTTAGTCTTGAGAGTGTGACCAGCAGTCGTCTGTAAACTGTATAAGCTTCTGTCAGCAAAAACCTTTACTATTGTATAAGATTCATCCCCAACAAAGTGACACTTGTCTCCTTTTCTGTCTGCTCGCTTTAAATTCTCCACCCTTTTTAAATTGGGTTTTGTCACAAGTCTTCGTAGTCTTCTTTTCGTCTTTTTTTGAGATTTTTAAATATTTTTGGTCACTTCTTCAGATGATACTTCCTGAACGTGTCTAAAGCTTTTCAAGTGCTCTTGTAAGTCATTGTTGGAGTGACAAACATATTTGGCTTTCCATCACCGGGGCATAGATTTATGTTGCAAATATTCTCAGAATAATCCACTATGCACCTTTCAGAACATTTATGGTGGCAATAAACATGTCATGTATCTTCCATGCCCAATAGTTAAACGGGTTTGTCTCTCCTCCTGGTGCATCTGAGTCGGGCGATTATCTCAATTTGCCTGCTTGTTTGAGGCATTTATGACCGATAACGTGAAGCGTTCACGGCTACGGGCAGTTGTGATGCAATAAGTCCCGGCGAAAAAGTGTGCAGTCGTTTCTTTTATCACGTATAACCTAATTAACATGCAGAGTAGGCAACCAATAGGTGGTACCACCCATGTGCGGCAAAATTCCACAGATGGCTGTTACGGTTAACCGATGCCTTGTAATACCAGGGAAGTTCAAAGGCAGAATCTAGCACGGAATGACATGATAACTGCAGCTCTTATTGAACTCTAAAAGAAAGTTGAATGTAAAATTTAAAATAATTGCCAACACATTTAAAATTGTGAGAAGAACTCTATTCGTGATCAGATTATGTAAGAATAAGGTAGGATCCCGTTACACGCCTATTGAGGCATATTGGGAATACGGTGTTACACCCGTATTTTCTTGACCATCGGCATACTATGGGTGATGTGGTCAGCATTACGCCGGCCGCTTTAACCTTCCCAGAGTTGTTCTGGAGGCTGGATTCACGAGGCTGGGTCGACCCCAGTGCCGTTTGCGGTCTAAAAAAATCCCACATCAACTGGGCACCAAATCATGGACCACCAAGCTAGGAAGCCAGTGCACTAACCACTGCGCTACTGCGGCTCCCATGTAAAATAAACTTACTTTAAAATGAAAGTGGTTAACTTCTAAAACAGGTTTCCATAATGAATTATACATATTGATAAGGACATCTTGTTTTTTATTTTTCTACACTCAGTACTGTACATATTGCTTTCATGTTTAAAATCACTGACCAATTCAATTAAGTGTATGTCATAGCGCTTTCGTTTCATTTCTCCACATTTCCATATACAAAACTGAATGTTATCATTATAAATACATTATTTTATGTAAAGCCAGTAACGGTAGTTATGTCTCAAATATACTCCCTAAAATTAACTAATAAAAATTTGGTTTTTGAACACGAATACTAAGATTTAACTTCATCCACTCTTGACATTACGACTCAGTATGATGCCTATTAATAATTAAATGAAGCTTATCTCATGTCTTTTCCTTAACGGAGACGGTCTGTTTGTATACACATTGTGATATAACAACCATGATCTTTTATTCATATTTTTTTAGTTTAACAATTATAATTAATAAAAATGCAGATGTTCAATTATATGCAGTATTATTTATTTATCGAGCGTTCGATCGAAAGAATGATTAGAGCGCTGGTCTCTCGTGGTAAAGGTGCCGTGTTCGATTCACGCTCCAGTCTACCCAGCTGAGTTAGGGAAGGAAAAGGCAGCGAGGAAGGGAACTGGTCCCCCCCACCTCTCGATGCTGGATCTAGTGTGGTCAAGTCTCTAACACTTCACTCCACTACGACAGTATCTGATATGGGATCACCTTGACCTTATATTTATTATTCACTGCCCAAATTATGATCCCACTACACGCACCATACCGCACTACACGCACCATACCGCACTACATGCACCATACCGCACTACATGCACCATACCGCACTACATGCACCATACCGCACTACACGCACCATACCGCACTACACCGATACCTGTTTGGAATTAACAATGAAATAATAATTTCCTACCATATATTTTATAAAATGTGTTTACACACTATAAATGAATACTATATGGAGCATACATAAAAACATATTTACTCCTTATTTCTCCAGTCTTTTGCCCTATAAATGTGGCCTAATGGATATGAACGCAGTTTCGTAATCCAGATATACCAGGTTCGAAACCTGCTGCAGGCGGTTTGGTAGCAGATCGCTTTGTGTGGATTTTTAACAATGGTATAAGCGCCGTACCGTTCAGAAAGCAATGGCAAACTACTGAATAAAAAAATTGCCTAGAAAAATCACAAAACAGCCAATAAAAGCTGGGGTTGATTGCCACGTCCTGTAAAGGATAAGCAACTAACTTTTTTTTGTCCTATAAAGGAAGGAACGTTGGAAATATCTACCTAATGGTTTATAATAATTACAAGGCAGTGCGATATACCTATTTATTATTTTCAAGCAAGAATTACTGTACAGTGCTTCGTGCCTGAGTTAAGTGCCTGTTACCTAGGCAGGATTCACTTGTCCAGTGTTCCCTACCTGACGATAGCATGCACTGTGCAGTGCGTGTTGCCGGTTCAGAACTTCCTGCCTCCACCAGCGGTAAGTCCAAAATTTTCTTATCTTAAAATATCCATTTCTTCAATGCAGGCATCTAAACATCTACCAAATTATCCACTGGCATCTACTGGTAGATCGGGATTGAATGGTTGTCGACCTCTGTTCTATAGTTTGTTTTTATGTTGCATATGACAACTTATCTGAATGTCTATTTTTGTTTTTATTCCGCACATGACAACTTATCTGAATGTCTGCTTTTGTGTTTACTCAGAACTTGACAATTTACCCTATAAACTGCTTTTTTGTGTTGAATAGATAGTATTTCAATTTGACGTTGGCATGTTTTCAGTAAAAAATTATAATTAAGTTTCATATAGTGAAACATTGTATGCTTTATTTTGTTCTGACACCAAATATTGTTTTTACATTTCTTCAGACACGTTTACCTGTGCAAATAGAGGAAATTAGATATTTGTTTTGTACGTTTTATTCTATCGTTTTAGCCGCCAGAATGAATACTAATTTAATTACTTTTGTTCGCCTGTCCCAAGAAACATTTGAACTAATGGTCCAAATGTGCTAAATTGTTGTATTTACGACTTGGCGAAATTTATCAACAAGATTTTATCTAAATCAGATTTGAATTATAGGCACTTTACTCGAGAACTAAAAGTTCAATCTCGAGGTAGTATTTGTTGTTACAATGTTCAACCACTGATTTGGTTTTGTTAAATGTTATTATTAATTGTTTTTTATAATGTGTATCGAGGTTTTTTAAAAAGTTTCTTGCTTTCCGAAAACGCAGAGATTCAGTCCCTTGTTTCCCACTGTGTTTTTGCTCTAATGTTTGCTGTTTGCTGTTTGCAGACAGTCGATAATTTTTATAGCAGATGTCGAGAATTAAATGTCTTAATTAAAATTAATCAACATGTAAACCTCGCCTGTATTACGTTACGCTGCCTGGCAAATGTCTTCTTTGATCTTGTCTATAGACATGAATAATTAATTTTTTCTTCTTGATTTGAAATATGATATAATATCCACTTTTTCTAACTTACGTTGTTTTTTTTCCGTATGTCGACTATATTGCAGTTATACCCTGTTCAACTTAGCGTTTATATTTGGGGTATATTGTGCGTTAGGCGCTTTGGTGCTAGCCAGTTGCTAGTCCTGAAAAGGACTAGTCCTAAAAAGGACCACTAGCTGACTGTCCGGATTCCTCTCATTGTTAGTCTGTTCGTGGAATCGTGGCGTGTTTAATAGTGTATTTCACATCTTACCTCGCTAGTTTGGTGGCAGCCCTGAGAAGGGTTAGTCCTAAAAAGGACTACTAGCTGGCTTGTGAGGTTTTGTGTGTTTTTAACCTCCTTGGTTCTGTTGTGTGTGTCGTCCTTTTCTCCTGGAACTGATATAGTACTTTTTATATTATTGCTGGGAGTAACCTTTCTAGAATTTCAACGGTGACTTTTTGGTCGGGTTGGTCGTTTTTCTTATTTTCTTGTTTGTTTTTAGATGCAGTTTCCTCAGTTGTCATTCTTTCTGTTTCTATACTCTTGATGACTTCTTCGTTTTCCTCTTTCAACTCTGTCAGCTTCTTAATATCTGCTTTTATTTGCTGCTGGACTCTTGTCGTCTCCTCCATCATACTTCTAACGCTCTGTAAATCTATCATATTATCACTTGTCGTCTCCTCCATCATACTTCTAACGCTCTGTAAATCTATCATATTATCACTTTGTTGCGCACATATTCTTTTGTGTGGCGCACACATTACTGTAAATACGCATACAAATGTAAAATGTATTTATTTGTCTGATAAAAATATATTTATCTTTGAATTCACGATTTTCAGTCTAAAGGGACAGAACTCAGATTAGGCGATGTGTATTCATTCTGTGAGTTATCGGTTCTGGTATCTTTCCTGAAGATCAAACTCAGCGGAGGAATCTAGGTTTACATTGATCTATTCTTTGTTTGGTTAGGAATAGATTGTTCTTGCTTCAGAATATCTATGGCCCGAATCTATGTGTAGTTCTTGTCTATGTAGGACGAGTATGTCTTATATCTTGATATCTTAGTATGTTTAAGTGGAACTATTTTTCCTTTTACTGTACTTTGGGGTCAGGTGCTTTTGGCGCATGAAGATAGGTTAGAGAGTTCTTCGGTGATGAAGGAGCCTGGCGGGACGTCATGTCTTAGACCTGTCCAAAGTTTGTGATCTCTTCGATTGATTATGGGGACGAAGATAGTTTCTTCTAGGATTGTTAAATCCATGAGTTCCCCAGTGTTAATTAGGTAACGCCAGGAGAGTGTTTGTGTTTGCTAGTATATTTCGTATGGGAAGGTAAAGAACTGTTCACTGAACTCTTTCATTCCTAGGCTCAGATGGGCAGACGTCGATATGAATTTACCTATGTATATATGTCGGGACGACATGTTATCTAGCAACACTGAATATGTTTATATGCAGCAATTATGAGGACAGAATATGCTGATTCTTATAGAATCATTTATTATTGATGAACAAAGCTTCGATTGAAGATTTGCTATACATCCGTATTGTGAGCGATGCTCAACAGGGAACCAGAAGCCATTTTGGAATTCTATTTATTTTGGAATCCTACTTATTGCCGATCATCAATCAGAGAACGGGAATGCCCCCTTATTATCAGGTGATGATTAAGAGATCACAGGTATAAAGAAAACCCAATACTAGTGGGTTAACATTATCTTCACAGAGATTTGCTGTAATTTACCTAAACGAATCTCCGCTAGAAAAGAGGTCCTGTTTAGGAGTCAAGTTTGAACAGTATTTATTAACTGACATGCTCGGTCAGTAAGGCCTGATGATTGTATTTATAAACAATGGAAATCTAAGTGCTTGTATACAGATGTTCCATTGCAATGTTATTCAACATGAATGCTAATTTATGATGGTAGACCATTGATCAACACTATGCTGTTTATGTCGACTTGTGTTCCTGTAACGATGCTCGTACTGTCCATGTGTACGTCCTATTAAATAATATGAAACGACCACAGTAGTCCAGCCATCCTTGACTTCCACCTGTGATTGGAGTGAGTGACCTGTGCACTTGTCGAACTATCATCCATTCGCGTTTGTCATTATTGATGTTCACACTCACCCATTGCACCAGTATACACGCACTTAACAGTACACCTTGTCAGGGCCCCAACAGTCGGTAACCTGACCTATGTATCGAACATTGTGACTGGAAAAGCTTTATCAATGTGGTGGCACTTTACCCAAGCATACATGGAAAAGAATAGTTATCACACTTGTCGTCTCCTCCATCACACTTCTAACGCTCTGTAAATCTATCATATTATCACTTGTCCTCTCCTCCATCACACTTCTAACGCTCTGTAAATCTATCATATTATCACTTGTCGTATCCTCCATCATACTTCTAACGTTCTGTAAATCTATCATATTATCACTTGTCGTCTCCTCCATCATACTTCTAACGCTCTGTAAATCTATCATATTATCACTTGTCGTCTCCTCCATAATACTTCTAACGCTCATTAAATCTATCATATTATCACGTGTCTCCACCATCATACTTCTAACGCTCTGTAAATCTATCATATTATCACTTGTCGTCTCCTCCATCACACTTCTAACGCTCTGTAAATCTATCATATTATCACTTGTCGTCTCCTCCATCATACTTCTAACGCTCTGTAAATCTATCATATTATCACTTGTCGTCTCCTCCATCATACTTCTAACGCTCTGTAAATCTATCATATTATCACTTGTCGTCTCCTCCATCATACTTCTAACGCTCTGTAAATCTATCATATTATCACTTGTCGTCTTCTCCATCATACTTCTAACGCTCTGTAAATCTATCATATTATCACATGTCGTCTCCTCCATCATACTTCTAACGCTCTGTAAATCTATCATATTATCACTTGTCGTCTCCTCCATCACTTTGTCGTAAATCTATCATATTATCACTTGTCGTCGCCTCCATCACACTTCTATCGCTCTGTAAATCTATCATATTATCACTTGTCGTCTCCTCCATCACACTTCTAACGCTCTGTAAATCTATCATATTATCACTTGTCGTCTCCTCCATCATACTTCTAACGCTCTGTAAATCTATCATATTATCACTTGTCGTCTCCTCCATCATACTTCTAACGCTCTGTAAATCTATCATATTATCACTTGTCGTCTCCTCCATCATACTTCTAACGCTCTGTAAATCTATCATATTATCACTTGTCGTCTCCTCCATCATACTTCTAACGCTCTGTAAATCTATCATATTATCACTTGTCGTCTCCTCCATCACACTTCTATCGCTCTGTAAATCTATCATATTATCACTTGTCGTCTCCTCCATCATACTTCTAACGCTCTGTAAATCTATCATATTATCACTTGTTTGGTCCTCGGTAGTTTGCCTGCTTCTACTCTCGAACTGCAGTTTTAGTTTTATTTCCTTGACATCCACGGTCAGCTGATTACAGTTGTCCTATATCTATTGTGATCTGTCTGTTCGTGTCATCTGAAGGTTCTCTGAGTCTTGCCTCCCTGAAGTGAATATTTTTGCACATAGCTTCCTTCAGTATGTTCTTCGTGTCATGTAACACAGGGCAGCCTCGGTATCTTGCCCCGTGGTTTCCGAGGCAGTTTGCACAAGTACGGTTTGTGTTTTTGACTTTGTAATTGTTATCCTCCTTCACCTTGGGACAGTCACGATATGGGTGCTCCCCGCACAATACCGGCACACTGTCTCTTTGTTGCATGTCTTCTTGGTGTGGGAAGACTGCTGGCAATTGGAGCACTGCATGACCAGAGGGATATAGGCTTCTGTCCTTTTTGATGTATCTTTGAGACCTTTCTCTCTCAGGTCGTGTCGTTCCATCAATAGTTACTACCACCAGATTGGTATCTTTTTGGTAGACGGACAACACACCATACTAACAATCCGAGCCGTGAACCTGACACGCTGACGGGGGTGGAGGCAAAGAGAATATACCACCCCGACAAAACGAGCACGAGGCACCACAGGAGAGGAAAGTTAAAATCACCCAGATGTCGGGAGGTGAGGCCTCGCTCAGGGTCCTACCCGGCGACAAAATGATCGGTATCCTTGAAGCAATAACGGGCAGGAGAAGCATCGCTAGAGTAGGGAGACACGAAAAGGGAGTCGTGCTTTCTGTCAATAGCACCGAAAAAAACAGCTTCGCTAATGACTGAACTGGAATTCGGGCCAGAAGAAGTCCAGCTGCCCTACCAGATAAAAGTAATGATGGAAACCGTCAAGATAACAAAGAAGTTGGTGCTACGAGGGGTCGATACCAGTTGGTCCGCACGCAAAGTCCACAGTTGCCTACAAACAGAAAACACAAATGTCAAAATCCCACAAGTGGTTAGGACAAGGCTAACTTACGTTTATTTTATGAGTTCTTTTGTATTTTGTCTTCCTAGATGTTTCAACAATTAATATACTATTCTGTATTTGCCTGCGGATTAATTTTTTTCAGTCACAGTACATTTTTTTAATTCCTTGCAACCGGATTTAAAAAAATAGATATGTATTCCCTTGCACTATTTATGCAATCTTTATGTCATTTAGCTGTGTGTTTCTTCACATCCTTTTTCCTTTTCGCTTGCACATTTGATTCATAACTTTCAACTAAAACATTGGCTGCAATCTTTCGTGTTGTTAATGTAACAATGTTTTTCAGGTATATTACTTGGTGTTCTTATGACGCGTTGTTTACGAATTAGCGAGCCTCTGTTTTTATATTCTCTATTAGAGTAAAGTACATTTTAGTCAAAGGCTAGCGGTGACAACTGTACACAAACCGACGGAAAGCAACGGGAAACTACCGTCGTATTATCCCTTGTATAATCAAGACAACTTCCCAGTTAAAGACAACGACGTTAAGGGGAATTCCAAAGGAACCACCTCGTCCGGTAGGGAGCATGATATGCTACAAATGATACCTGACCATCATCAAGCTACTGTTAGCAAAATTAGAATTTAGGATAACTTAATCAAAGGAACTTGGAATGTCAGGACCCTAATGCAGAATGGAAAATTATATAACATCAAGATACAATTCTCTGTGGTGTGGAGTGCTGGAGAGTGGCAGAGAGGGGGGTGTCGGGACTGTCCTCTTTCCACACAGTGTGTCTAGGGAGAATTCACCGGGTCATTTTTGGCCGAGGGCCGTCACCGACCGAGGGCTGCATATTCGGAGTAACTGGAAGACGTGCGCGCCGTCATAATTTATTCGGGGGAAATAAATACGAAAGAGAAGTAGGCATGTCACGGATTGCCTCCTGTAGCAAGTGTAATTTGCTGGAGAGGTTATGATGTTATAAGAAAGAAAGATTGCTGTGTATGTGTCAACCGTGTGAGGTCAAGCTATGTAAGACCCTGATTCTAATAGTTGATAAAAATGATGAGGATTGTCAGGGTACCTAAAGCTACCTCTCTAGATCTCACACGGTGCTGTCTTTTATTTATAGTGTGTGGTGTTTGATGTGGCTAGTATCTAGGGAATGCAATGAAATGATGGTATATCAAAACAAGGTACTACAACATACTAATAGTAAAGTAATAAGTCTGTGGTTTAAGTTTTTCTTTGAATATGAATTCTTTTTTTTTGTACAATTTTAATCTGCCTGTCCTGCAATCTCTTTTGGACAGGTCTTTGAAAATGAGGAAAATATATGTTACACCAAATGATTAACTAAAAATGGGACTCTTTGTCCAATAAGAATAATAATAATATATTGTTCCTGTAGGTGTATTCACAGACTGTTAGTTAGTACATAATATTGGAAGTCATTTATATGAGGAGCTGTTACTGTCATCATGCCCCTATCTTTAAAGTTAATTTTGGGGAATAACACTTTATTTCAATGAACTGTCAGATGTCCCAGCTAATGGCACATCACCTTTTTCTTGTTATGAAGATGAAAAGGTCCAACACTGCTCTGCAGAGAATATGTCAACACACAGAAGCTCCTTCTGGTTAATTGACGACAATATAAACTTTCACTGGAGACTGTTGGTCTTCACAAATTTTCATCAGGTTTCCTGTCACCGGCTGGTAACAGGAAATAAAACCCTGCAATAAAAAGGACACCCTGGCCTTTTCATATCTGATTTAGATTCCCATTTACTATTTATACATGATGGGATGGGGTCAGCCTCGTGTGCATACAAGTGCACCAGCCCCTAACTCATATGACTTCACATCTTACTGTGACCACACCTCAGGTCCATATGGCGGATATGCCACTGTAATTTTACATAGTTTTCTTCAATACAATAACGTGGAGTAAACACATCTCCTTTTGTATTATTTTCTCTTCTGTTCCTAACTATAAACGCTCTAGGCATGTTGATGAGTGTTCATGGAACACAGAGGCTTGCTAACATATTCTGATATAATAATAATAATAAGAACAATATGCAACATTCAAATACAGTTCATTTTGAGGACTCAATAATTTTTGCTCCCGGCATGACCTTCACTTTTCCCAATAGCATTATCTAGTTTTTTGCAGTTTTAATAAGGCATATTAATAAATAAATCATTCTTACCACAAATTCAATGAAATATAACACAAGTGACGATGACTGGCGAATATGGCCTCAGTTTCTCTGCCGTTGTCCAGACTGTTAGTTTTTATTATTTATTTTACATTTAACACTTCTGTTCTCATCGTACTTGGATACATAAAATTTTCTATTCAAATGGCCACGAGCCTTCTAAGCTTTTGCTAATATCTATTTGGGCTGGCCAATGAAATTCAGGCGACTACCAAATTTTGAATTTATTTTTGAAAAGCAAAAACAAAACCCCAAACATACTATGAGTCTCGTAGTCCATTGGTCAGTCTGCCTTAGTTATGCCAATGCAAAAAGATGTTTAGTTTTGGGTTAACATTTTCCTGCCTCCCCCTTACTCCTAGCGTCAACCAATCATATTGAAACTTCCTATGCCTTTTTTTTTCAAAGTTGCGTCCCCAAAATGTTACCACTAGCTGAGCAAGAACGATAGTCGGTTTGTCAATCTGTACCAGAATATTTAGTATTTCTACAATATTTTAGTTATTACTTGAGCGATTTTTGATATTAAAACATATTATTGACCAGAAGACTAAGCCCTATCGGAATGTATAGTTTTTATGTCAGTCTTTAGTGTCGTTAACATTTTCGTCTTTTAGGTTTGTCTTTGGCTACCCCACAAATATTACTAAAATATATTATTCCAAGATTTCTCTAAGTCATTTTTAATGACTATGGAAGATTTTGTAGATAATATTAACAATGCTATCCTTGTAACCATTCTTTTTAGTTTATTTTGAAAGTCACAATAAGTTTTCACTTTCAATTTAAATTTCCCCCTCTTCCCCCCTGCTCTTAATAACTGTCTAGCCTAAACGAAAGTGGCAGGGAACGTTGGAGGCATTTCCTCACTCAATAGCGCACAACTTTCAAACTTGGTTACTAAGCAACGAGGTACCCTACAATACTTTTTAGTGACCTTGAGCATCCTAGACTGCAGTTATTTATTACCTCTCTCTCCGCCAGACGAAACTAACATCGGCTTTCCACTAACTGTCTCATGTTTAATCCCCACTGCGCAAACGAAGTGACGATTTTATAGGCTATCATTTCCTCAATATTAATACTTTTAATTCCAGGCGTGGGTGAAAATGATGCGCAACAAACACGAGCAAAAAACTAATTTACACTACATTTCAAATCTTTCATTACATATTAATGAAATTTAGATCAATTGTATCACTGATCTCACCACACCTCCCTTGCTCTGTAGTGATGGTCCAACAATTGCCAAAACCTAGAGTATATAATGTAGGTCTTCAAAGGTCTTCGCACAAAATTACTCTTAGCCGGGATACAGACAGAAGGATGATGATGCTTCTACCTCGAGCGAGGGAGTGTTCAGAAGATATTTCAGAAGTCAAGAATAGTGCATAATGTGTCTTAGCACAGTTAAATTATTATCTGTCCGACAACTTTTGTGCAGAGGTATATTGTATGATTTAGCTCGTTTAAAGTCCCAGCTAATTTAATTTAGCGAAATCTTAATTTAGAAGCTCTGTTTTAAGTGTATTTAAGGTGACTGAGACATAAGGGTGCAGTACACTCAAAAGGATTAAATCAACTATAAATTTATATATATACAAATAACAAATTTAATAAACAATTATATTTAACAGTGTAAAATGAACAATTCTTTTTTTAAAAATAAGATTATCATCACAGGGTGTTGGTATGGATATTGAGGGAATTTTTTGAATGGTCACTTGGCAGCTTTTAAGTTTGTACTTAGCTGCCAGTAAGTTTGTTGGTTTATGCTCAAGGCTATGGTTGGTTCTTTGCAGGTTATGGACTGGTTCACTCACGTGACTGGTCAAGTCTAGAGGTTGTGACACGTTCCAAGAAATAGCAGGAAGTAATCACGAAGCTCGTCTAGCGCCTTCAAGACCCGTCTGATGATGATGTCTAGCGTTGACAGCAGGCCACTTATACCACACACTTTGTTCCAGAGACAGTACCCTCAACTGGTACCACATACTAGTATTGTGAAAGAAGATAAACAAATTCCCTACAAAATTTTGGGTTTCCTGACACACTGTCGCGTGCCCCCCTTTTCATTCCACGATAACATCTACCTCAGAACGTTACCCTCTCTGAGCATTAATATTAATTCCAGTGAGCGGAAAACATTTATTACATTTATATTGAATATATTTACATTTGCACTGGTTGAAAAGGTGAATAATATAATAAGCATGTACATCAGTTCTATCATCATCCACTCCCTGCTCCATATGGATCTTGAGACTACCTCTGTTTTTGGTTCTCTGTGAAAAACCCGCGCAAAGCAGTGTGATAAACGAGCGCAAAGCATTATCGCTCTATCGTTTCCTACATCTGTCTTATTTCATTTTCTCCCAGATTTGTGCTCTTTTATACCACATTTTGCTATTTCATCTGTAAACTGTAATCTTTATTACTCGCGACTGTAATCTAGAGAACCCCATTTGTCCTTTCATTGGTGGTATAGAAATTCATTTGATTCAGTTCCTCACCTTGTTAAACCCATCTGGTTACATGAGGAGAGCGCTGCTGACACAAAAGATTAGTCTAAGCCGTTGTTTAAAAACAACACAGTCACCGTCTTGCACAATACAATGACTACACAATCAAAGACTCCAGAAGTGTGAAATCAAAGGCCCTCGATGCGGAACAACAACCTTTGCTTCCTGATGGAATACAATAAGCCCGGCACGACAAAGGGACTTGTTAGCATGCAAGCAACAATGGACCGAGGAAAAAAAAGCCGCCGCCAGCAACATAGAACAAAGCGGATGGCTTTATGACAGTTGGAAGGTGGTGATTTTGTTTGCATCTGTTTGTCATACAGCACGGCATTGAAAGTTGTTAGGGAGTGACGCACCCACTTTTAGACTGATAGGGGACAAGATACATTTTAGGTACGAGAGACCAGATGGACACTTCTCTATTGGTTGTATGAGCAAGTTTCACGCCACAGACAAGATTTGGGAACATATGGGCGTCTTAGGAATATATGTACCGAGCAGTTCGTTGGAGAGAGGAGTCCAGTTTTTTTCAACATTGTGGTGTAGACATAAATCCCTAAAGTATAGCCTGTAATTAATTCAGTGTGGATAAAATCATTCTGAGGTGTATTGTGTTCTTTAAGATTTTGCGAAGGGTAAAGAAGGTTAGTAGATCTTATACAGATTATTAATACTATTTTCTTATTCCTTATTCATTTTAACTTCAAAGCTAAATGTGTGAAATATAGTTTTTCAATTAATTCTTTTCATAAATGATTAACACAGTCAGAAGATTTTCCCTAAGAAGATAGGCTGATAGGAAGTAATTAATAGTTCATACTTTACCTTCATCTAGATTTTTAAATCATCATCACAATCTTCCATGCGCACACACTCTCATGCACATAATTTTTAATATCATTAGATTCGAACTCATAGAGATCAATAGTGAGAAATAGAATAAATGGAAGTCAACTAGTGATATTAAGTGTGAAAAGACTTTTGTGTGTCTTCAGTCCATCAGAAGTCTACACGCTATGTGTCTGACCATAAAAAAGTTATCATAACGGACATTTTGCTAGCAGAATTCTCCATGGAACATCCTTTATTCCTAAATAAATGGGAATATTTCTCGCCCACGATTAAGACGGTAAACGCAGCACTTTTCGTCACCATATATCACGTGTGCACACGTTCAATATATAGTTAAATATAGTTCAAATCACTCGAAAGCTTACTACAGGAGTCAAGCTAAAGCTCATTGTTGATTACCCATATCAAGTTCAGCTCCATCGGAAGCTTACCATCGGAAGTCAAGCTAGAGCTCAAAAATTGAATCTCATATATATACCAAGTGCAACACACTCACAAGTTATGAAGCTTTCTCCAAAGTATATTTCATGAATCGCGATTACATACTCAAGTTAATAAGTCTACCCATCAAGAACATTTCGTGAAGATTTTCCAGTCTGGCCTGTACCATTCGGAGATTAGACAACAGACATTTTTCATACGACAACTTTTAACGTTGATCAACCGTACAGAGATATACTCAAACAGTGAAGGACTCTATGTCGTCAACGTTCTCAGTACAATAAACGTTTTCATCAGAACATACTCAGCTTAGAAATACCGCACTCGACTTACCTTATAACAACTTGGGACATTCTATGCATACATGTGGATCATATTACCCGGGAGAAGCATTTAGAGAAACATTGACTGTGTAGATTACTCACCATTTTGGTAACACGTATCATATTACACCATCATCATTTCGCTTTACACAATCTCATTCTTCTATTTAATTAACTACAATATTAATATCTCATCTGTGTGTTTTTGTGTGAATCCTCTTTTACTGTCATCACCTTCTGACGACTATCAACTCAATATGTGTAGAGATTTAATTAATAAACCCACTAATCGTTTGCTCACTAGTTTGTTAATGTATCACTTGTGCTGTCGGTGTTAAATATTTACATATAGGTACATTTATACATTCAGATTAGGTTGAGGCTTTTTCTGTTACGGGATCTAAGGGCAGAAGCTAAGGTTGTGGGGAAACAGAACTCTCTCCATAATTTACTAGAAAACACTGTACAGTGGAAAGCATTCGTATTCCCTTCTTCTTGTCCCTTTCTCGAATAGGACTTTATTCTTTCTTAACGAGCCAATTTCTAGAGACCTTCTACTTAATATCTCATAAGCTCTTAATTCCGAAAACTACTGTCGTAGTTGCCACCCGACAAGTAATCACTAGCTCTTTTGTGGTAGTTCATGAAACCATAATTCTATATGCTGATGTTGCCAGCCTTAGATGACTCGGACACCCATTAGCAATTTTCGCATTTTAATAAATGCAAAATGTAGAATTTTTAAAATGTACATTTTAAAAATTCTAAATTTTTTTTATAAACACTGACTACTGGCTCAGAGAAATAGTTACGACAACTTGTTTAAGATGCCTCTTACACGCGGTCTGGGGTATTACTTTACAAAAGGCTCCCACTCTGACTTTGTGTTTCAGATTCCTAGGATACAGGCTTTCCGTGTTAATGTAGGTAGAGCTTTCCTGGGTTATAAGTCCACAAGATGATCAAACATGGTCCGGTCTGATAAATGAAATTATAATTTATTCCTTACTCTGGCTAGTTGGTTGTCTTCTTGACGAGGTGAATTTCACAGTCCTCTATATCGCCTAAAGTGTCAGATCATTTTGCAACTTTCGTCCCACGCACGTGGTTGTTACTTTCTGATCAGGCTCCAATCATAACTGTTGTTTATAACATATAGAATTGCCCAGCCAATTGTATTCAATCATGCGTGATATGACAACTTTCTTCCTTAATTTTCTCCAAGACTCATGCGTTTGTAAATTTCAAACGGCCATTGTCCGTATAAGGAGTTGGTATTTCCGTCAATTCTCGGTAATGATTACCACTACAACTTCTTACATTATTACAAATAATGTCTTCGTAACAATTCTGTCCGGAAGCAATTACAACATTTCCGTAGTCTTCAAGTGTGTGTCAACAATATGTCACCACCTGGATAATTTACTGCCTTGTACCTTTACAAACAAACATTCATCGTGTGACCAGCTGAGAGAAATTAGGAAATCACAATAGCCCGATCGGCGCTAAATAAACTCGCTGTGGCGAACTTCTAGTTAATCAGGCGCACGCATGTTTGGTACGCGAGAATTTTACCAACATGACTGTCGGTCAGTATTGCATCACCTGTGCATTGCTTATAAATCAGAAAATGTTCAATGCAATAGAAAAAACATAAAGAATGTAGATCAACAGTGGGAAACGCTAAATAAATCGGTACATCAAACTTCAAAAGAAATTGTTCCAGAAGTAAAGAGGACTGCAAAGAAGAAGTGGATGACAGATGAAATTTTAAAACTGATGGATGGAAGAAGAAGCAAGACAACAAATAATATGACAGACTAAATAAAGAAATAATAAACAAATGTAAAACAGTAAAGAAGCATGTCTAAACCAGAAGTACAGAGAGCTTGAAGCGCAGCACAGAAAATGACACAACATTTATGTACAAGCAAATAAAGGAGTTAATAGGCAGAATGAAACAGCCACTGGCTGTTTGAAATCAAAAGAAGGAGCATCGTTGATGGGTCATGAGAATAGAAAGGTGGACAGAATACACAGTTTTAATAGCAAAAAATGAAAAGGAGCTGCAGGAAATGGTTGAAACAATAGTGATAGAAAGTGCAAGTTAAGGCCTCAGTCTTAATATCGAAAAGAAGGTAATGGTCATCTTAAAAAAAGGGCTTCCAAGAATGGACTATCAAAGTAAATGGAACCGCTTTAAAACAGGTCAATAAATTCAAATACCTGGGCACATTAATAACGACGAATGGAAGATGCATCTCAAAAGTGAAGAGCAGAATAGCTCAGACAAAAGCATCTTCTATCAAATGAAGAGTATTTTAAACAACACATCTTTTTCAGTGGAAGTAAGAAAGATAGTTCTTCAATGTTATGTAGAACCAATCCTGTGGAGTGAGTCATGTACAATTAGTAAACAAGTACGGAAGGGACTAGAGGCCACTGATATGTGGTTTTATGGAAGAATGTTAACAATACCATGCACAGCCAACACAGCTGTAATGAGGATATCCTGAAGGAGGCCAATGCGCAAAGGAAACTTATTTCCCAAGATAGAAAGAGGAAATCCACTTTTTGTGTGCATGTTATGAGAAGAGGAAAACTGGAATATCATAACAACAGGTAAGACTGAAGGGAAAGGAGATAGAGGAAGACAAAGGGTGTACACACTGGACAGTTTGACATCGTGGCATGGAAAAACGTCAACAGCAGGATAGATAGATTGTACTGGAGACAGGAATCTCCTACACCACTAGGCATGGTACTTGAAGAATAAGGCTAAAGTGAAAGCATGTCATATGGTGAGAATTAAATAAAGTTAGTTGCTTATCCTTTACAGGACGTGGCAATCAACCCCAGCTTTTATTGGCTGTTTGTGATTTTTCTAGGCAATTTTTTCATTCAGTAGTTTGCCATTGCTTTCTGAATGGTACGGCGCTTATACCATTGTTAAAAATCCACACAAAGCGATTTGCTACCAAACCGCCTGCAGCAGGTTTCGAACCTGGTATATCTGGATTATGAAACTGCGTTCATATCCATTAGGCCACAGACGCCGACGAGAATTAAATACTTGTGGAAAAATAATGTCAGGTGTCAACATCCGATTGTCCATCAGAAAAACACCAATTTACGATTGTTTTAATCGGCTGGACAGATCATACCATCACTAGGATATACAGATACTATTTAATTGGAACATTAATAGATCTTCAGCTCAGCCGGAAGTTTTGTTATGTTTTCTCTATTCAGATCTTAAGCCTCCTTATTCTTGGTACACAAAACGTATATAGACATTAAGAGTGTGTATTTATACATATCTAAACACTTGTATACGAAGATACATATTTAAACTATTTCGCTTCAGTGACCTCTTCATCAGATACAAATCACTTATGTGGTGGCAGTGAGAATAGTTTTCAAAAATTTCTTCCAATTTTTTGTTTTTTTTGTTTTTGTTATTCTCGTATTAAAAACCAAAATATTTGTTTCACATCCGGTGTTAAACGAAAGTCTGAAAACGCACGCCGTTCACAGAGATATTTTGGCGCATCTACACCGAACTACGCCTAGGCCGGTCCCAAGCCCGGCTGAAAAAAGGAGGAGGGCGGCCTGCGTGGAGGCCGTAAAGAGGCAGCCCCTCCATCATGCAAAGGCACAAGAGGTCAATCACCTGTTTGTCTTAAAAACCAGATTACGCGAAACATAAGAGAGAGTCAGCTTTTTTTCATACTCCTCATGGACGATGTCATCAAGGCATGTAAGGAGAGGACAGGAAAGTATTCAGTAGGGTACAGGAAGATGAGACAGGTCTGTATTTCAGAGCTGGCATTTGCTGATGATGTTGCACTGATTGCTAAATCAGAAACACATCTTCAATCCAACCTGGAACTATGGAAGGAAGGGCTGAAGAAGAGAGGGATGGTCATAAGCAGCTCGAAAACAAAAACCATGGTGATATCACGAGAGGAAAGATGCCATCAGATTATGCTGGAAGAACAGGTCCTGGAACAGGTCGACCACTTTAAATACCTTGGAGCTATCATAGACCGGAAGGGAGGCATCAAAGAAGAGTTGGCTACCCGAAGAGCAGCAGCTGGGACACTTTTTCAAGCCATAAATCGAGGATTCCTCAGCCAAGTGAATGCCTAAAAACCCAATCCCTGCAGACCCAAGTAGAACAGTCCCAACTGAGATGGTTTGGCCATGTCTGCAGAATGGGAGAAGATCGGCTACCACGGCAAGCATGGGAAACTAAGAGCCAGGGATCGAGACCTCCAGGACGACCCAAAGTCCGCTGGGAGGACAACACTAGACAATCTTTAAAGGACCGAGGACTAGAATGGAACTAAGCTAGGAGTAAGAAAGCCGATAGAATATTATGCCCGTTATGAATGGATAAAATGACAGACTTGGGGGAGTGGGAAAAAATATATATGGATAGCCCTAGCTTTAAATATAGCCATTTTCAGCTGTGCCAGGTTGAGGGATTAATGCTGCTCTGTATCTAGTCTAAGCTAAATGCCGGTTTTCTTCACCCTCAATAGATAAAGTGTTTTATTCGTTCGTTATTTTTGTTGACTGTTGCTTCCAGAGCTTGCTGTACTTGTTGTCTGTCTCAGATAGTAGATCTTCCTACGCGCCATCTGTTCAGTAAAGTTTGTATTTTATCATACTCCACTATGTTGTAATTTATGTGTATTTTTAGGGTGGCTTTATTTGTGTTATACGATTTACCCCTCACTTTTTCTGTACCGCAGGCTGCTCTCTGTACATACTTCTCAGCTATATCTGAACATGTGTCATCGTACTTGTGTATATTTCAATGAAGGAAGAGAATTAGTTTTTTTCTGGAGAATTATTTACATTTAATGTCAATTGTACTTTTCTGTCGTTATTTTCTCCGAACTGTTCATCTAGTGTTTTGCATATTTTGTGTGTTACGTGTTTTGTTGTAAATGAACGTCTGTTCGTCTGTCAGTTAGACTACTTGTAGATTATTTTGTAAATCTTAAACATAACATTGTACCTCCTACTTTCATCTTGCCTATGTGTACTTCTCTACTAAGTAGGATTAAAATCGAAAATAGGTCACTGGTATGCACTATTGTTGATCCAGTCAATCGATTCGAGCTCGAGTCGAACTTAAGTCACCACAGCGACTCGAGTCGAGACGACTTGAAATTTAGGCAATATCGACTAGACGAGGCTTGCCACTTTTTGTGAAATGGCTCGCCGTCCAAACATTACAGCTACTGTCAAAACAATATTATTGTTTTTTACCGCCGAATAATATTTTTAGTCTCTGCGCTTGGTATATTTTCCCCCGCAGTCAGGATGGTAAAATATTTATCAGCAGGAAAAACTAGAGCAAGTGTTCTTAAACAGCCTGTAATTTTGTTTACGCCTAAGATTTAGTGCTGATCAAGTATATTGTGACCGCTTGGCCTTTCACGCTGGCTTTGTCCCTCCTATTTCCACGCTAAGCATTTATATGTGCTAGAAGATGCTACATGTAAGAATGACAGACCTTAAAAGCAAATAAGACGTTTTTACACAAAACGCAGTATTCATTCAAAGTTCAGTTGCCGTTACTGCTCTGACAGGGCAAACGTAGGTCAGTCCCAGATAATAATGAATGGGTTTTATAAGCGCGAAAGTGGGAAATGAATGTTTGTGTGATCTGGTTTTTTTTTATCCTATTGTTAAGTTGGAAAAGATCACACATGTGAAAAAAGTCGAAATAACAGAATGTCGTGTGCAAAAAGGTCGAAAAGCTGAGGAGAGGAGTGCAAATGTTAATTATTGTGCCGTGTGAAAAAAATGACGGGTCGTGTGAAAAAAGGTGGGAAAAAAGAAGAAATAGTATAAATAGAAGAGTTGTGGGCGATTGGCAGAGATTTCAGGATTTATGATTCCTAGGACTCCATGATTTTAGACTAGAGGATTTTTACAGATAGCGTTAGGTGAACTTCGTATTTGAGGATACCAAGACAAGTTTTTTTTTTTAGTAGACAAGTGTGTATATTATTCAGTTGGATTATTGTTAAGGATAGATTTGGGGTGCAGTCAATAGTAAGGCATGCTACTACACGCTAGCACATTTCCATTTTTATGTGAGGAATTGTGTTCGCCTGTAGGCAAACTACGGTTTGCACGAGGCGTTCACCCGTGATGAGCGACGGTCAACTAGTGACGTTTCGGTAACATGTCGTGGGGTTCAGTGTGTAAATTAATTGGGCTTCCGTCTTTGTGTTTGCGTCCGAGAGAGATGTAATTTTTCGAGGCTCCGGGATAATGGAGCGTGATTTATAAATATATCTTGTGGCATTGTTGATTCTCGGAGGCTGCCACGTTATGTGCAAGATGGTTCATAAACGTATCTAGAAGTTCATACCATAATTTACTACGAGTAACTTTGAGATATGAGGCAACTAATATTTGGTTTGCACTGATTGCTTCTGCCGCATTACTTTGGTTTTCGTGGATTACCGAACCTTTAGTACAACGGCCAGAATTGAGTGGAGATGAGAGGATTGTATTATTATTATATTCTTCTTCTTCTTCCGTCCTTAGCCAAAGACCGACCAAGCAGTCAGAGGCCATCACGCCTTGTGGCGTCTTAAGGGACAAGCAGATTGATTTTCTCTGTTGTAGTTTCCCATCACGCCTAGCGGCGTCTTTAGGGCAACAACAAATAGATCCATCTGCCGTTGTTTCCGTAATCGGTGTGACAAGCCAACGGGTGATCATCCCATTGGGCTATTATTATATTATTGCCACTTAAAGATGCCTAACGTTTGAACCTTATTGACGGACCAGAGATAATCTACTACGCTTATCCATTGCCATGTACTTTTGATGTTTGATGGACCATTGTGAAGTGACTTTGTTTATTAAATGTCAACCATGTTTTTCCCGTGGACCTGTTCACCTACCGGCTTTGTTATGTGTACTGACAATATTTGTCCTGAATGAACACCTGCTATCATTCGTGTATCCATGCATGATCCTCTAATTTATCCCAACGTAACAATTATATATTATTCATTTTGGATAACCAACCATCATTTTGTGAAATTTACAGTGTTTGTTTAATGACATCAATAAACTCTAATATAATTTTTCTACATTGCTGTTTGTGGAACTTTACAATAATTTCTTGTGGATATACGTTGTTGTGCTGAAACTGTTTTGCTTATCACCAAACTCAAAGGGAAGAACATTCCTGGGTTGAAAAACTGAGTAAAGGTCAAGTATTACCACCTCTGGCGGAAGGCCAGTTGGCACTTGAGCCACAACGACATATGAAGGATTAACTCTGTGTAAATAAAATCAATATAACTACTAGTGCCGTATAAACATACACGGCCACAATATTATTCCATCCATTCGGTTTTAGGCTAGGGGATGGGGCAGCAAGCTTGAGAAGATAATATTTCTATAATGTAATACTGATAAATAACTTAGGTTGATTAAAAGGTCAGTAAATAAAACAGTAAAAATACTAAGAATATGTATATTGTGATGTTTCATTATTATTTGTAATGATCGATGACAAGTTTCTAGCAGCTAGAAAAGCGGGCGTTGACGGATTGCGCGCGCAGACACTCTTGGGTATCCCGGATGCTTAATATTTGCTGTATTTACTTCAGTGTGCAGGTATCCACCACACATTGCGACACAAGCTAAGTGTAGGCTGATATACAAAAGGTCCTGTGGTTTATACACAGATACGAGCTTTCATATCAAGCTGTGGTAAGAGTACCTTCATTCCCTAGTGATATACTATAGTCTTGAGTAAATACCTTCTTTTCCTAGAGATAAAATACAGTCGTGAGTGAGTACCTTTATTCTCTAGTAATATACTATAGTCTTGAGTAAATATTTTCTTTCCTAGATATAAAATACAGTAGTGAGTGAGTACCATCATTCTCTAGTAATATACCATAGTCTTGAGTAAATACTTTCTTTCCTAGAGATAAAATACAGTCGTGAGGGAGTATCTTCATTCTCTAGTAATTTACTATAGTCTTGAGTAAATACTTTCTTTCCTACAGATAAAATACAGTCGTGAGTGAGTACCTTCATTCTCTAGTAATATACTATAGTCTTGAGTAAATACTTTCTTTCCTAGAGATAAAATACAGTCGTGAGTGAGTACCTCCATTCTCTAGTAATATACTATAGTCTTGAGTAAATACTTTCTTTCCTACAGATAACATTTAGTCTTGAGTGAGTACCTTCATTTTCTAGGAATATACTATAGTCTTGAGTAAATACTTTCTTTCCTACAGATAAAATACAGTCGTGAGTGAGTACCTTCATTCTCTAGTAATAGACTATA
The DNA here is from genome assembly GCA_024509875.1 of Oreohelix idahoensis. Classification (NCBI taxonomy): domain Eukaryota; kingdom Metazoa; phylum Mollusca; class Gastropoda; order Stylommatophora; family Oreohelicidae; genus Oreohelix; species Oreohelix idahoensis. Next base: position 192,398 of record JAMPIV010022385.1, read on the forward strand.
GTCTTGAGTAAATACTTTCTTTCCTAGAGATAAAATACAGTCGTGAGTGAGTACCTTTATTCTCTAGTAATATACTATAGTCTTGAGTAAACACTTTCTTTCCTACAGATAAAATACAGTCGTGAGTGAGTAACTTTATTCTCTAGTAATATACTATAGTCTTGAGTAAATATTTTCTTTCCTAGAGATAAAATACAGTCGTGAGTGAGTACATTTATTCTCTAGTAATATACTATAGTCTTAAGTAAATACTTTCTTTCCTACAGATAAAATACAGTCATGAGTGAGTACCTTCATTCTCTAGTAATATACAATAGTCTTGAGTAAATACTTTCTTTCCCACAGATAAAATACAGTCGTGAGTGAGTACCTTTATTCTCTAGTAATATACTATAGTCTTGAGTAAATACTTTCTTTCCTACAGATAAAATACAGTCGTGAGTGAGTACCTCATTCTCTAGTAATATACTATAGTCTTGAGTAAATACTTTCTTTCCTAGAGATAAAATACAGTCGTGAGTGAGTACCTTCATTCCCTAGTAATATACTGTAGTCTTGAGTAAATACTTTCTTTCCTAGAGATAAAATACAGTCGTGAGTGAGTACCTTCATTCTCTAGTAATATACTATAGTCTTGAGTATATACTTTCTTTCTTAGAGATAAAATACAGTCGTGAGTGAGTACCTTCATTCTCTAGTAATACACTATAGTCTTGAGTAAATACTTTCTTTCTTAGCGATAAAATACAGTCGTGAGTGAGTACCTTCATTCTCTAGTAATAAACTATAGTCTTGAGTAAATACTTTCTTGCTAAGTGGTCATATATATGAGGCTGGCAACCTCAACAAATTAAAATAGTATATGCATGAACCACTACTGCAAGAGCTGGTGATTGTTTCTGACTAGTCGTGCGGGAAACCTGACAGCAGAGATGACCCCAAGACCCCGACGGGAGTAGCGACGAGTAATGAGTGATGATTACATCACATGTGCCTGAAGTGTATAGAATCATGTTGTAAGATTTATATACCTTTTTTAATTGTAAATCAGGCAAATCATTATAATGCACTCCAGACGCAATTTCCTAGTTGATACCCATAAGGATATTGGTGAGTTTTTATCATATTCCCTGAGTACAATGTGTGCTCGGGAATTTAATTCTTCTGAAAGGTTAACATTCGTGGGTGGAGCGCATGAAAATGGGCCTCTTAGTTTGCGGAGAACAAATGTACTGAGGCATTTGTTTCTTTCTAAATTGTCACAGTTCGTGGTTAAAAGACATCAGACTTAAGTACTGAAGTTCCTACGCCACTAGCGTGAGAGAAGAGTATCACCACCAACCGCCTACAGTGGACGAATTAGGTGGAGAAGTGTACTCATCACCAAAAGAAGTGACGGAAATCACGGCTGCAGGACTCATCTGGAGTTAAGTTTTATATAACAGGCTACAGCAAAAATTACGGACATTATTATTTACGCCCTACCAAAACATCAATGAGGAAACATTTGATATAACTTTCACCACATTTAATCCTTATTTTAACTTGTTCAACTAATTGACTATTAAATTTGTCGTATGTTATGTTAAACTAAACAATAATAGTTGATTCAGTTTATATGTACGAAAGCCACGTATGAGCCAGTTTTTCTTGATAAATATAAATGTAGAGCCATTACTTATAAGAGGGCATTCGTTGGATTACTCCAACTGGGGGCTTGACGGGCCAGAACCATTGCATAACCCCTTTGCAAAAGGCGACGGACTAGATAATAAGATAACAAATTTGCTCAGCCCTTAAGCAGCGTTTGTTCTTGACTTCTGGGAATTTCTTGTGAAGGCTCCCCTAAGGTAGAGTCGCCATTTATCATCTATCTATATCTCTGCCAAGAGTAATCTTGCACGAAGATAGATACCTTGGACGACCTATTTTTAGATACGCTTGCGTTGTGACAATTAGTGGACCACTCAAGCAAACCAAAGGGGGGCTATTCCGTGACAAATACGCAGATGACATTGTCCTATTTGTATAATCACATCAAAACGTCCCAGAAATAAACAGACCGACTGAATATACATATCCAAAAGAGTTGACTGAACATAAATCTCAAGAAGACACATCTCAAGAAATGTAAGATATTCTACGCCCATAACAAAGACAATACCAAGAGCTAGAAAATACAAACACATTTACGCACTTAAGAACAAGCAAAGACATCAGCAACCGAATGAATAAAGTTTGTGCTAAAGTGGATCTCCCACACACTGCAACATCCCCGGAAATGAAGAGGCTGACAGATCGGCAAAAGAAGGGGGAAAGCTACCTCAACTTGACACAAGCATAACTTATGAAGAGGTCAAGAGTTTTATCAAGCGCATATACAAGAGCAAGTTGGAAGCAGAACATCTAGGCCACAATAAAAATGATGCGTATTTCCAAGTGGAAATCTTCAGATTTCGCACAATTCTCGACAGATTGAGATACCATCCATTCAACAATTTAAATATAGGAACTACTGATGAGTGTGACTGTGGCACTGATATAATGATTGCTGAACATCTACTTTAAAGGTGCACAACATATGAGGAACACAGAAAGCGCTAATGGCCACCACCAGTACCATTCCTTGGAAAAGGAGATGTCAATAGCCTCAGACTGGCTACTGCTTTCTTTTAACCTATTTAAGTTTACGTCTGATGGTGATCTTTTAACCTATTTAAGTTTACGTCTGATGGTGATCTTTGAACATATTTAAGTTTACGTCTGATGGTGATCTTTGAACATATTTAAGTTTACGTCTGAGGGTGAACGAAGAAGATGAAGAAAATAATATCCTTCACCAATCTAAAAACCATCTTGAAATCTTCCGAGGACAGTACAAACACTGAATTTAAAATATATGAGAGCTGCGTAATTTATGTACCGTGCACAATGCTGGAGATTAACAGAAAAGGAAACGTCAAAACTTTCCTCTTTCCACACAACCTGCCTAAGGAAAACTCTTCGAATTTTCTGGCTGAACAAAATCACCTACCATGAAATGCTAACTCATATCCACCAAGATGACATGTTCACCAACATGGCGGATGGACGCTGCAGTGGGGCTGGCCATATCCTCAGACACGACCCTGACACCATCACTAGAACCTACTTGCTGTGGACTACAGAAGGAAATAAATAGCAAGGCCGATTAAGAGCTACCTGGCCGAGAAATGTGGAGGATGAGCATGAACCAGATCTGGGGCACCACACAAAGTTGCCGACTGAGGAAGGTGGAGGGAGTATTCTGCTGCCCTACATTCCCCCACCAGGCGTTGTGGTCACTGATTGTGTTATCAGCCAGTGGCCAAGGACCTAAGAAGGAGTGACTTGCTTGCTGACAGTGAGAAATCTAGAGTGCCATGCAAATAAAAGGTAAGACATCAGAGAAAGATTACTAATCACGTATCTAGGGCAGTTTTCAAATGTGAAATAGGAAAATATTAGTATAACCAGAGCCACATATTCCATTAGGCTAAGTAGGTTTGAGCCTAGTGTGAACGGTGGTTTGGTTTAGATAGAGCGAAAGAGTGTAGAAATATGAGTTAGGAAATATGAATGGGTGTGGATATAGACTATTTGTCTTAGTTGAAGGGAACGAACGAACGAACGAACGAACGAACGAACTTTATTTTCAAAGGGTTGAGAATTGGGCACGCAGGCCCGTCTGACATTCTGCCCTTCCTTTCTCTCACCTTTCATACTGAATTCATTTATTCTCATATGCATTTTACATATCAAATTCAAGGAATTCAACGTTGTAAAGTAAAATAATAATATAGCACACTCATATTAACATTAATTACTTATAAGCATGACATAACATATGTTGAAAAGTACAAACATTATCAGAGATAGATAGATAGATATATAGATAGATAGATAGATAGATAGATAGATAGATAGATAGATAGATAGATAGATAGATAGATAGATAGATAGATAGATAGATAGATAGATAGATAGATAGATAGATAGATAGATAGATAGATAGATAGATAGATAGATAGATAGATAGATAGATAGATAGATAGATAGATAGATAGATAGATAGATAGATAGATAGATAGATAGATAGATAGAACGAACGAACGAACGAACGAACTTTATTTTCAAAGGGTTTAGAATTGGTCACGCAGGCCCGTCTAACATTCTGCCCTTCCTTTCTCTCTTCTTCCATAGTTAATCTATTTATTCTCACACGTATCCTAAATGTTACTTAAATAATAAAATAACAAGAAAGTACAATAAAATAAAATCCCAACATTGTAACAGTACAATAACAGTTACACAAATTTACAGATGCGTATCATAATTTATACTAAACAGGACAAAATTAACTTTAAAACCTACATATGATGTTATGTAATAATAATAATAATAATAGCCCCTTCAGTCATAACTGACTATGGGAATGCGCCCCTGAGGTGACAGCGTAATTATTTAAGAACATAACGAAATTAGGGTGGCATATAATCTGCACTCATGATGTATTTGAAAAGTCTGTGATTGAATGAATATGGACTAAGAGTATTTTTTAAGTCGTGTGGAAGAGTATTCCACAGATGAGCAGCAGAAAAAGCTAAACTTTTCTTGAATAAGTCGAGCCTAGGCTTGGGCATGTGTAATTTATTTAAGCGTTGACTGCGTCTTCCGCTGTATTTGAAAATAGGCCACAGATACGTTGGAGCATTCTGTGACAAGATTTTGTGAATAAATTTGGCTTTGTTGAAGAGAAGGCGCTTTCTTAGTGGTAATATGTTAAGATATGTATATGCGTCTACACACTGTGTGAGGTTTTTGTCTGAAATTAGGCGCACTGCACGTTTTTGTAATGAAAAGAGTCTTTTAGTGTTGGACATGGTGCAGCCATCCCAAATTGTGGAACAATAGTCTAGATGTGTTTGTATCTGGGATGTATAGAAATTTTTCGTGTCTCCTCATCTAGGAAATGTTTGATTTGAGCTAACTGGTAAACTTTTTGTGCCGTTTGTTTGGTCAGTGCTTGTACATGCGAATTCCAACTTAAATGTTGGTCAATTATGAGTCCTAGTGTTTTATATTCATTTACATTTTCAATTAAAGAGGTTCCAATGTAGAGCTGAAGTGTTGTTTTCGGCGAGTTTTGTAATTTTTGTCTAGTTGATATTATCATACATTTTGTTTTAGTGATATTTATTTGCATGCAGTTTTCATTGCTCCACTTAATAAGATTGTCTGTGTCGCTTTGTAATAATATTTCTAGCGTGTTGCAACTTTTATCACTAGTATAAATGGTACAGTCATCGGCAAATAGGTCGCAGGATGAGTGCTCGATGTGTAGTGGAAGGTCATTTATGTAAATGGAAAAAAGTAGAGGGCCGAGAATAGAACCCTGAGGAACACCAGTGTCAATAATAGTTGGGCTTGACAAGGAGTTATTGTACCACACTACTTGCTGTCTGTCGGACAGGAATGATTTAAGTAATGTCACTAGTTTAAAGTTAACTTTCATTGTTTCTAATTTTCTTATTAAAACAGCGTGATCTAACATATCAAATGCTTTCCTAAAGTCTACAAAGATTGCTCCACATATGTTATCGTTATTTATGTTTAGGTGCAAGTTGTCTATCATCTTAGTTAGAGCTGTGTGGCATGAATGCTTTTGTCGAAACCCTGACTGACTGTCAATTAGCAAGTCATTGCTAACTAGGTAATGTAGTGTTGCTTTATGTATGTGTTTTTCTAGTGGTTTAGAAAGCGATGATAAAAGAGAAATAGGTCTATAGTTACCAAGATTACTGTTATCTGACGAGCCAGGTTTGAAGAGAGGATATACTTTGGCAATCTTAAAGGCTGAAGGAAAATAACTTTTAGCAATACATTGATTATATATAAAAGTTAGTGAATCACTAATAGCTGGTGCGGCGTAACGCAGTATTCGATTACTAATTCCGTCAAGCCCTGATGAGCTATTATCCTTAAGGCCAATAAGATAGTTTATACACTTCATTAACTGTCATAAAAGGAATGTCGGGTGGAACTGAGTTTGTACATTTGTTTTTACAGAATGCTGAAAGTTTGTCTAAGTCACTACAGGAAGGTGGTATTGTGGATTTCAGACCGTTTATTTCTGCTTGAAAGTGATTGCTGAAGTCGGTGCAAGTAAATGAAGTGTTGGAAGAGAATGAGTCTGGTGCATTACGTTTTTTCGCTAAGGTGTTAATTGCCTTCCATATTTCCTTACTATTTGATTTGTTCTGAACTATATTTCTAAAACGATTTTTCTTTTCTTTCCGAATTAAATATTGAACTTTGTTCCTGTATACCCTGTATGTGTTGAGGTCCTTATTTTTGTGCGCTTGATCTCTCTGCCTCATAGCCTCCAACACTTCCTGCGTGATCCACGGAGATTTTAATTGTCGTTTGACGCGAATTTCCTTAGCTGGTACGTGCGTGTCAAAAACATTATAAAAATTTTTTGTCCAGTATTCAATAGCGTCATCCGGATCAGGAAGTTGGTAAACACGGGCGAGAGGTGCAGTTAGCAAGTCATTTAAAAATAATTCCTTACTGAAATGTTTGAAACTTCTAAATTTGATACTTACATGTTTATTTTTCGGAACTTTACATTTATTCTTTGACCATGTACAGCATACTGGATAGTGGTCACTCATTGCAATATTAGGGACAGAGCATTCTATGATGTTTTCTGGGCAAGTTACGTAGATGTGGTCGATTAGTGTGGTTGATGCTTGTGTTACTCTTGTAGGCTGGTTAACTATTTGTTTTAAGTTGTACGATAATATTATATTTTTCCATGTTAGATTTGAATTGTGTATATCGATGTTGAAATCACCAAGAAGAACAACCTCCTTGACTGTGGCAAATACATTGTCCATCATTATGGTGAAATCTTCGTACCATATAGGTCCTGCACTAGGATTTCGATAAAGATATCCCACCAGAAATGGGCCCTGATTCGGTAGCTTTATTTCCAACCATACACATTCTATCTCTGCTGTCTCTAAGTCGTTTCTGCGGCGAAAATTAAGGGAAGTGGAAATATAAACTGTTATACCTGTCTCTTGTTTTTTGCTTGCGTCTCGCCGAATAGTTTTAAAACCATTTAACGCAATGTCATCGTCTGTTATTCTGTCATTTAGGCGACTTTCTGAAAGTCCAAAAATGTGAAAATTATTACTTAGAATGTATGTAAGTTCGGGGAGTTTACCTAGAAGATGGTAAATATTCAGATGACCAAGTCGTAGACCATCCTTGTGAAGCCACGGTACATAATTACCAGCCATGCTTGTATAGTAAAAAGAAAGATATATTTTAAAAAAAAATATAAAAAAAATAATAATAAAAAAATACAAGTTAAAAAACAGTTAGGCTATGCACACAAAAAGCGCAAAATATTTTTACGAATTAATACTTCACCAAGGAAGTGGAATTCAAGAAATGAGAAATTGCAGAAAATACAATATTAAAATAATTAATACAACTAATAAAAAACAATTTCAACTGAGTATATGAAAATTGTCACAAAACAATCAGGCATACAACATATCACACCAGAACTGCTCAACACAACAAAGTGAAGTTAAACGAGAGATGGAAGAAATTAATAATAGTCACAAGTCAGACAAGTTAAGTATACAACACTTCACACCTTAACACCGAAAATTCTAACAAATTGAAGCTACGCGTGATAATAAGAAATTTAAATTGTAACGAAATAAGTAATCAAAGAAATTTTTTTTTAGAGGATATTAACCGATAAACTATTAAAAGTTCTGATTATTACCGTTGTATTAAAAAATCAACAAATGTTCAAATGGAGTGAAGGCTGTAGTAACAGAGATTTAGTGAAGCAAAGTGTTTGTTCGTCAATAACTGACGTCTCTGCCGGGCATATAATAGGGATGACTTTGGGCAGACATCATTAATGCTTGTCTAAGTGACGCAGGGCTGAATTGCATCAGATAGACAAGTTCAGGGTTCCACTGAGGACGATAATAAGAACTAGGGGAGGAAGCATGGTGATCTCTGATTTCTTCCGTCCTTGTTGTAGTGTTGGTAGGAGTATTCTGCGCCTGGGACATTGGAATACTGTTGGTAGAGGTACCTGAGTGGGGCTGCTTTGTGACTAATGGGGGAAACATGGTATCATAAGATTCGGCTTCCTGATTGAAAGTGGCGTTGTGATAGCTGGAAGGCTGCCTGCTTGCAATAGGTGTGCTTCTTTGAGGGGTAGGTGGGGTTTGTGATGCGTTGTAATTATATGTTGATGTCTCAGTAGATTTCGTTGCATTCTCTATATGGGTTGAGCTGTCTTGTTGTGTCCTTTCTGGATATTTTATGTTTTTGGCCAGGATACTGCTTCCCAGTGTGGATGTGTGAATTTGATCTCTGTAGAGTCGTTTCTTAGGTGCTCCTGAGTTAGATGTAAAGAATGGAGTATTGTTGATGAAGCCAAGGCCGTTTTGTTTACAATAGTTCTGTAGTTTTGTGTTGTAAGTGTCCGCTGTGCGACGCTGAAACCCATAGCATGGTGGTATGATTGATGAAATAAAGATGGAGGCTTTGGGAAATTTTTGTTTTATTGTAGCCACCAATCCTGAGGGGTTTAGGCTCTGCTCATTCATGATATCATTAATTCCTACGTGTAGTGTTGTTTTTGTTATCTTGTGATTAATATCGAACTTATTAATTATGTCCAGTAGTCTTTTAATACCAGCCCCCGGCACTGTCATAACTGAAACGATGTCTTCTCTTGTAGTGGACATTCTTTCACAATAAATACCCTTCAAGAGGGAGTCACCAATTACAATATGTGTAACGTCACTACGTATTTCTTCACTTTTTTTTTCTATTAGATTGATGCTGCTGCCTTTTGTGGTGTTCTTTTTGTGGACTGTTGTGATGGCTCTGAGATTTGTGAATTTGGTTTTCGGGCACTGGAACGTTGTCTGGTAGGGATGCTGATACCTGCTCATTTTCTGTTGAACAATCCTCAAGAACTTGAAATCTGTTGGTAATTTTGACTCCAATGGGATATGTTGTGTTTGTGAGTGTCTCTTCGTGTTTTTTGTGTACAGTTTGGTGGTGACCTTTTTGCTGATTTGGCGTATTTTTATGTATGGATTCTTCGCAATCTTCTACTATTGTTTGAGGATGATCTGGTTGTCTTATCTTATAGAGTGAGAAGTCTCTCTGCAGTTTTTCGATGATGTCCTTCATGCTAGAATTGTCTTCCCTCAGAGATACTATCTCCCTTTTAAGAAGTTCGTTTTCGGCCTTGAGCGATGTCTGTATACTAGACATGAGATCACCAATTAAACTTCGTAGCGTGTCCTCCATATTTTGCATTAGCTCCTGGCAGCACGACACAGGTAACTTCGTGGTGTCTTCTTTTTGTTGCTCAAGAGATACAGTTTCAGCTTTTCGTATATTTTCATGGTCCATGGGGTATTCGATGGCCAACATAGGTTTAGAAATTGTAGGGGTGTCTGTTATTGTATCCAATACTGCAGAAGGTAGAATTTCTGATTCACTGTGAGACATTGGGTTGCAGCTGATGTTGAGAATGTCGTTGTCGGTAGTAAAGTCACTTATGCCTGGAATCATTGAGTCTACTGCCAAGTGGGGCATAGAAACAGCGGAGTCCATTTTAGTGTTTTCTAACTCAACATCAGTTACAATTTTTGCAGATTCTTTTAATTCTTCAAATTCTGTTTCTAGCCATGATTCGATAGCTGCGGCAGTCCCCTGGGTCATAATTTTGTTCTTAGTGTGATAAAGGTGAATTTTGAGAAGTGGTGTTGTTATAACGTCTTCTACTAGTGCACCATTTATGTCTGTTCTTGACTCTACAAGTCCTGTTTCGTAGAATTTAATGACAATGAAACGAAATGCCTCGTACTGAAAGGTGTTCTGGAATGTTATAGTTACACATTTTCCATGACTTGATAGCTTCAAGGTTATACCGGACCCTGTTCTACAACCTTTAAGTTTTAGGTGAATAGCCCTCTCTTTGTTCAAAGCATAGTTCTTTATGGTCGTTGGTCTTAAACGAGCGTCCCTGGGGCCCACTGTTAGCTGCGAACTAACACCTTCTTCCAAGCATGACATTGTTACATTCCACCGGGCGTTTTGTTATCGGTGAGGAACATTGTATACCGGGAAAATTTTATGATGCTTGACGCAACGCTTACCAACAACTGACCTCTTGCTTTGGCGAAGGTCACATTTGGATGAGTCATGTAGTCATTGTTAAAAATATCCTCCAGTAACATAGAGAAAAAACTGATACACATTTCAACGGTATTCTATAAAATGTTACACATTACATTAACACAATATCATGTTTAAAAATTTCACCGTCTAATAACCAATATACTGATAAAATGAGTGGAGGGATGCTTTGAGAAAAGGAAGGAGACTCCACAATTTCGGTTGGTAGATAATAAGGTTGGATTTGGGTTAAGCAGATGTAGTGGGTTATCAGTTATGGTTTAGTAAATTAGCATATGAGGAGTTAGTAGTAAGCGTTTAAAGAAGAGGGTATGGTATTCAGTTTGAAAGAGCAAAGGGAGATAATGTAGGATTGGGTCCCTTGCGGGTTTTAGTGTGTTGAGGAAAAAAGTTGCACGGGAAAGTCGAGATGCGTGAACACAGTTTAGGGGGGGGGGGGGGGGCGACGAAATGTTAGAACGGGGATTAGTCAGTTGATATTGAGACGCGCTAGGCGTAGGAAGGAAAAAGGGTTTTCTCCCATGTGTTAAAGTTAGATTTTGCAAAACGCGCTCAGCGTAAGATGTGTGTGAGAAAATCATACTCAGCGTAGATGATCAGCAAGAATGTGCTGTGAGATAAAGAGAGATAGAAACCGCTCAGTACATTATTTATCACAAATTTGTGTACGTCAGTATTTGTGGTGATAGTATTTATTCTGAGGACAAGATAGTTGTTAAAGAAAAGGTGTATTTCGATTGAGAACAAAACAAGGTATGTTGAACATTTTTGATCTATTAGTAGCATGCAAAGCTCAGCAGACAAGGTCTGAGCAGAGAAGAATAATAGACAAAATCTTGGCAAAGTGACAGCCCTGGCGATAAGGCCAGTTTTCTCTCAGAGAGATATACCAAGAGACATATGAAAAGAAAAACATAGAGAAGAAAAAAACGGTCAGCACAGAAGAAAGACAAGAAGTTTCTACCTGAAGAATTAAATGACATTGTGATAGCCGAAATAAGCAAGTAGTAAGAAGACAAGAAATTGGCAGTTTTGAATATTGAATACTTTTGTTGCCGAAGAAGCTGTTGTTATGAAAGACTGATAGCCTTGTTAATAAAGTTCGTCCTGTGACATCTTCACTGCTGTTACTAAGGTGAATTCGTTTTGAACCAACAGAGAGTATGAGAAAATATTTTTTGTCAGTCTGGTAGAAGGAAGTTTGTCACATTTACCTTACATCATACTATCTACTGAAAGGGCAGTGGTCCGAACTTTTCAATACGATCCACGGCCACACTAGCGACCCGAAGTTCTTTGGGGCTCGTGCATAAATATTAAAATTACAAAAATGCATAGATTTTTAAATAAAATGTGTTTCTTGTGTTTATCTTAATAATAATACAAATAATACTAATAAACATTAATAAAACATAATTATTAATACAAGAGGTAGCAATGCTAACAAAGCTAACCTACCATTCTTTTAATAATACTAGTATATACCATCATGATGCTAAAGGGTTTGAAAAAAAAATGTTTACATTATTATCTTTTAAATGAAGGGGGTCCAAACATCACAAAGCCCAGAGGCCCTTCTTGGCTTAAACCGGCCCTGAATGTAACTCTATAATGACAAAAAACTGCAGTAGGTCTATTGAAATGTGTTTTTATATATCTGCTTCAAAGAATCGTGGAGCCATTTTATGTGAATATTTCCGACAATAGCTTTCTGAACTAAGTGACTAAAATGTAGCTACTGTTTTTTTTAAATATATATATATTTTGGCGAGGCTCCCTTCAACCTAGACATAGGGTCCGTCGGTTATATAAGTGCACGTTTCCAATTTATAAAAGACCTATTTTCACTTTCTCTCATTGCTCAGCTTTGGCGTAGCTGGCGAGTCCTTATCAGGACAAGTTCTTTTCAGGGCTTTATGCTAGCAGATGGAAATAGTTAGGACAAGTACTCTTCATGCCTTTAAAAATGCTTTTCTTGTTCTGCTTCTTCTTCTTCTTCAAGTACCGTGCCTAGGGGAGTAGGAGATTGTAATCTCTTCACAACTCCTAGTCTCCAGTACAATTTATCAATTCTGCTGTTGACTTCTGTCCACGCCACGATGTTAAATTGTCAGGTATGTGCTCTGTTTGTCTTCCCCTTTTTTTCTCCTTCAATCTTACCTGTTGTTACGATATATTCCAGCGTTCATTTTCTCATAGCATGCCCAAAGAAGTGGATTGCTTCTTTCTAACTTGTGAAATAAGTTTCCTTTGCGCATTGGCCTCTTTCAGGACATTCTCATTACTATTTTTGGCTGTGCATAATATTGTTAACATTCTTCTGTAAAACCACTTCTCTGTGGGCTCTAGTGCTCCCTACTTGTTTACTAATTGTCCATGATCCACTCCCATATGTCCGGATTGGTTCCATATAACAATGAAGAACTCTCTTTCTTCCAATGACAAAGAATTGTTGCATAAAATACTCTGCATTTTAAAGAATGCTGCTTTTGCCTGAGCTATTCTGCTCTTCACTTCTGAGATGCATCTTCCATCTTCTTCTTTGATCCATAACCACCAACCGTCAAAGCAGTCAGCGGCCATCACGCCTGGTGGCGTCTTGTAGGGCAGCAACAAATTGATTCCACTTTGCTCGGTCGGCGGCCATCCTTCGTACAGTACCCCAACTGTAGTTCATTCTTTGCATTTCAGCTTCCACAGTTCTCCGCCAAGTTGCTTCCGGTCGGCCTCTCCCTCGCTCCCCCCGGGGGTCCATAGCACAGCTGTTCCCGCGATGGCATCAGGGTCCCACTTAGGACGTGGCCAACCCAACCACAGCTACCGCTCAGCCACGATGGTGCGCATGTCCTCCCGGTTACTCCGAATAAGTAGTTCTTGGTTGCTGATGGTGTTTGGCCAAAAGATTCGGAGAATTTTCCTTAGGCAGATTGTGTGGAAGGAGGACAGTTTCGACATTTCCTTCTCTGTTACTCTCCAACATTCCGCACCATAGAGAAGCACAGAAAGTACACAGCTCTCATACAGTCTTAATTTGGTGTTTGTGCTGTACTGGAAAGACTTCCAAATGTTGTTGAGAACAGCAAAGTCTTCTCTCGCTCTATTCACTCTGCCGTTAATGTCCCCGCCCGCTCCGCCGTCAGGTGCCACCATGCACCCTAGGTAAGTAAATGTGTCTGTCTGTTCTAACTTCTGGTTCCTTACTGTTATTGGCTAAGGATTGCCCACATCTAGAGTCACGACCCCCGTCTTCCTCAAATTGACGTCCAGGCAAACCTGCCAACCATACCCATTCAGTCTATCAGTTTTGTCTTGAATATACCGATGTGAATGCGCAAGCAGCGCAATGTCATCTGCACATTCCAGGTCCTCCAGTGTAGAAAACGCTGTCCATCCAATTCCTCTTGGGCCGCCCTCCGCCGTCCGGCACATCACCCAATCCATGACTGTCAAAAATAATGTTGTTGACAAGGGGCATCCCTGCCGCACTCCCGCCCTCACTTCGAAAGTTATATTACTCGATCCAACACTGCACGTAAAGTTAGAATAGAGGCTTTTTATGATGGAAACAATGCGGCTGGGAATTCCATAGGCCCTCAGAACCTTCCACAGGCTGTCCCCGTGCACGCTGTCGAAAGCCCTTTCAAAATCAAGAAAGTTAATGTACAGCCGTCTCTGCCACCCCGAGCACCGCTCTACAATGTTCCCGAGGGTAAATACATGATCCGCACATTCCCCGCTCTCTCCTTAGTCTATGATCAACTGCTCCTGAAATTCTCTGAATGACTATCCCGCCCAGTATTTCGCTGGGAACCGAGAGGAGGGCAACTCCTCTCCAGCCGTTGCAGTCTGCAAGGTCACCCCTCTTGGGCAATCTGACAACAACTCCCTTACTCCACTCTGTCGGCGCTGTCCCAGCCTCCCAGACCCGCGCAAACAGTGGCTCCAATAGCTCTGCTGCCAGCTCAGGGTCCGACCCGAATAGCTCAGCATTTAGATTGTCTTGACCAGGCGCCTTTCCATTCCCCAGCCCCCTGATAGCTGTGATGACCTCCTCCTTTCGTGGAATGTCTGTATCCACATCCAAGTCACCCTCAGCCCCAGGAACATTCAGCCGAGTCTCCGGTGGCACCCCACCCAGCGTCTCTCTGAAGCGCCCTGCCCACCCCGCCCCCTGCCCCTGCGCTGTGGCGACGAGATTTCCCCGCTCGTCTCCCACCAACGTTACGCCGTTTGCACCTCGTCCTCCACTGATAGCCCTATTTACTCTATAGACTGTGCCCCGTTCATCTCCCAGCGCCGCCCCCCCCCCCCCTTTCCCGTCCCGCAAAGCCATCCAGAAATGTCTCTCTGCCAGCACGGGTCCGACGTTTCACCTCCCCGTCCAGCCGACCGCACTGCTCACCACATATTGCCCCAACCTGGGAGACCCAGCCTCTGTTCTCCCTCTTTTCACCTCCTCTCTCCCCGCTATGGTGCCCAGCGCCTCTGGCGCCATCCATTCCCGGCTCTTTCTTTCCTGGAATCCCAAGCATGACCCGCTGCACATTGCCGAGATGGCGCCGAACCTCCGGCCGACACCATCGGTCTCCGCCCCCCCCCCGGCCCCTGGTAATCAGATATCGTCTCTGCACGTCAACCACGAACTCCCCTCCGGTGAGGGGGTCCTTAAGCCTCGTGATGCCGCATCCTCTCCGTTTGACCACAACCGGTCCAGCCCCGAGCCTCACCCTCAGCCCCGCCACCACTAGGTGACGACCATTCCCCCCACACCCGCTCCCCCCTCCCACCTCACGTCCCGCAGGTCACGTCCCCATCCGCCACCGATCACCACGTGACCCACCCGGCCTCCGCCTCGTCCGCCCGGCGACCCCCATGTCAACCCGTGCACCCCCCAGTGCTCAAAAAGTGTTCCTTCAATGACCAGGTTGTCAATACTGCAGAGCATCTCTTCCATCGGTTGTTATTAATGTGCCCAGATATTTGAATTTATTGACTTGTTCCATTTACTTTCATAGTGCATTCTGGGGAAGCCATTTTCTTTGATAGACCATTACTTATGTCGTTTTGCTATTAAAGCTAAGGCCTTTATTTTCACTCTCTATCACTATTGTATCAAACATTTCCTGCAGCTCTTTTTCACTTTTTGCTATTAAGTCTGTATGATAAGCGTATCTCAAGTGGTTTATATTATGTCCGCAGAATGATATTCCTGGCATGTCCTCTAGAGATCCCATATATTTTCACTGTACAGATTGAACAGATCCGGTGACAGCACACATTCTTGCCTGACACCATCATTTTTTACTTACTGAAACGTTCCTATTTAATATGCTACCAGATAGATAATGTTATTCTTTTTCAGGACTTAGTATACATAAACGCTGATCGGGCTGGCAATCCTTTTAAGAACTAGTCATTTTCAGGGCTACTTAAGGCTAGCTGACAGATGCTAGTAGTCCTTTTCAGTAGTCCTTAGATTTATCAACACAGCGATTCAATTAATAGAATTCACTTATTTTTGATTGGCAAAAAAAAAGAATGTAAACTTCTGGGTCAGGTGTTATATACTTAATAATTACCACGAGTAATGCGGACTTTTCAAAATTGAAATTTAAAAAAAATATTCATTAGAGATAACAAAACAAGCAATGCTGTATTTTCAGAAGAACATTGGTTAGTAAAAATTAGTGTTGTGGAGAGATATACAAGCCTACACCAGTCGAGAATTAAATTTCCAGAAAATGGTGAGCTTTAAATTATATCTGTAAAAATGAGCTGGTTTTCCTGGATGTATATGATCAAGGCGAGTGGAGATCAGAAGGGACAAAGGTAACAACGGTCTTGTGCTTTGTAAGGTATGTCTTAATGAGGCTAATAAACTGAGGTTGTGCGTGAGTTCAGTAATCTCGTCACGTCAAATAAAGTGGTACAAAAACGACCACAACCAATTCTTTTGAGTGGTATTCCTTCTGACAGGTTAACTGCAGAGTAGGCCTCATTCACCTAGGCAGCGCAAACTATAGAAAAAGAGAAAGAAGAAATTAGCTAGCATAATTTTCTTTCGGAAACTTACTTAAACCCAACACATTTTTTTACTGCAAATTATCTTTGCAGATTTTGTCAATATTGAAAACAGATTGGCAGGGGTGCGTAATACGTCATCGAGTAAAGACAAGAAGATGACCTCGACCAGATATCTTCTCGTTTTCATGGTTTTCAGCCCACGCTGTCTTTTAACGGTGGCCGAAATAACAAAGAAATGTCCTTATAACGACAAGGTAAGTTGTGGCAGTGCAGTTACTTGTGCGTAGGTTGCTGCATCAATTAGTATGTTATGTGGCAGGGCAGGTTACGGCATCAATGAGTTATATTGATTGTTATATTCAATTAGAGTTAATCCTTCATATGTTATTGTGGTTCAAGTGCTAACTGGCCTTCCGCCAGAGATGGTAATACTTGACCTTTACTCATTTTTCTTCTTCTTTCCAGGTTTGTTCTTCCCTTTAAGTTTGGTGATAAGAAACAGTTTCAGCACAACAACGTATATCCAAAAAAATTACTGTAAATTTCCACAAACAGCAATTCAGTAGAAAATTATATTAAAGTTTATTGATGTCATTAGACAAATACTGTAAATTTCACAAAATGATGGTTGTTTATCCAAAATGAAAAATATATAATCCAACTGAATTATATACACACTTGTCTACTGTTGGAGGGGTGACCACACTTGGCCACTAGATGTAGTATCGTAATTTGGGACAACCAGATGTTGTTGTTAATGTTATTGATGTATTGTAGTTTGAAGTTTGAGTTCTTGGTTTTGGTTATGTCTATAAACGCGAATGTTAATAGTTCATTAGACTACTGACTAGGAATGCTGTCAGTTTGGTCGGGCTTACAGGTGGCCGACTATTATGGTGTAATAGATGGACGCTGAATTCATGGCTTGACTGACAGTTCATATAATACATTTATTAGACGATACATAGACGACATCATCGTTGACGACATAATGGAACATTAGGCATGGTAATACGAATTCTGCATGTAGACAAGGTTACAATGTCAAACTTGACTGACCTCAATGACCGTTGGACATTCCGCAAACGGTAAAGTATTGAGGTGAAGATAGTTCACTTCTTTTCCATATTCAATCTTTGAAAGGATACGTATTTATATTTTCTGGCCGGACATCTTGTCTTGACGCTTCATAAAATGATCGAATTTGATATTACTTCGTAAGAAGGGATTTTGAAACTCACTAGCAGTAGGTCATGATGCCGTACTGAAGCCCTGTCAAAATCTTGTAAAGTACTTACATCAAATATCACATGGAGATATTGACGAATATAAATCAAACTTGGCTATGGCTAACGCTTCGCCTTGGAAGGTAGCTAAGATATCTAATTACAATCAGTTATTCCCGCAACATGGGACTCAAAAGACCAGAACAATGTCTGTCTTCAAAAAACCGGCATCTTGTCTCTCTGCTCTATAACGTGTCACTGACGTCATCAGCGCTCTTAGGCAACCAACGAATATATCTCACCGAACTTGTGCACTTTGATGCATAATAAATTTAAGTTATATCACAAACATAGATGCGTACCTAAGTACGTCTAACATAGTTAGATTACGGCATCTGGTAATCTGTTAAGTCTTGCATTATAAATGGTTGTGCGAAAATGGACGTAACAGTATACCTCGATCCCGGATTAAAAAAAATAATTATATTATTTTTTTTTCAAATTATCGAGACGAGGTCAATCAAATTATCTGGTACATCAATCAATAAATATTATTAAAATATGAGTATGAAACTAAGAAAAATGGTGAAAGAGATGTGATACTAAATTCAACTCAAAGAAATGAGATGGAATGTATGAAATAGTACAATAGCTATCAATTAAAATTTGGAACATGTTATAGCACTAGTGAAAATAGGTGATGAATAGAGATAGTAATCAAACAAAATGTTAGTGAAAAAATTCCAAATGAATGAAGACATAAAAATGAAAACTAAAGTATGCATGGAACGTATAAATGTAAGAATGAGGAAAAGATGAACGAAAATAGTCAAATCAAACAATACTCCTAGTAGGGCGTAGGATTACTTAGCGACGCCAATGAAGCATGAATGATGAAGCTGCTAACTAAAATATGTCATGTGAAAATTAACAGCGCTATGAAAGCGTGATATCTAATTATCAAATTGATTTATAACACATATATTTAATAAATACTAAACCTAATTAAGTTATGTCATTGTTATAAAAGTTCATAAATTATTCACGGCATTATAAATAAAGTAACCAACAAAGTTACTAAGTCATAATGTTATATATTAAGATTGTCAACAACGTGTAGCATTAATATGAAGTTGAAGTGTAGATGTCATTATGTCGGAATAGTTAAGTTCCAATTCTAGCATTTTTCTTAATTTCACCACGTCACACTGTATGATCGGAATGTTATATGTAAAATAATTCCGGAATGTTAATGTTAAAGCAACGATGCATAGTCAATTTAAACATCATATGGTGTCTTCTGAAACATAATAGTATCATTGAACGATAATATAGTCATGTGTCACAAGTGGTAGCCTAGAACTGATTTGATGTAGGGGGTTGACTTTCAGTAAGGCGTAGCGGCTCTGTAGAATCATGAGGACAACGTGAAAGAACGTCCGCAAATACGTTCAGCAGGTGTAAGCTTCCTGGACAAGAACATCACTGGATGTAAGGTGCCTGCGTAGGCTTGTAGCAGTACGGCGCCGATTCCAAAATTAGAAGCGTCACTGCGAAGAACAAAAGGTAAATCTGCGTTTGGTAAACGTAACACAGGTGCAGATGAAAACAGTGACTTAATATGATCCAACGGGATTTGATGTTCTTTCGACCACCGCATCACGTTAGCTGAGCCTTTCTTTAATAAAATAGAGAAAGGCGCAGTGATGGTGGATAAATGGGGAATGAATCTTCCATAAAATTGAATTAAACCCAAAAGACTGCGAATTTGTTTCTTGGTCTTAGGCGCAGTGATATTAAGAATTTTAGAAACATTATTATCTTCAGTATGAAGGAGACCATGGCCTACACGATGATCCAAAAATGATATTTCATGAAAACCAATATATGCTTTTGATGGTTTGGCCGACAGATTATAAGAACGTAGAGTAGACAATAATGAGCTTAATCCCCGAAAATGATCATCCCAGGAGTCACTAAAAAGACAAATGTCATCGATATAGGCAATGACATCAAGACGATGAGATAAAATACGACGCATCATGCGTACGAAGGTAGCCGGAACGTTAACAAGTCCAAATGGCATAAAGTTCCATTGGAATAGACTCCGTTTGGTAGAAAAAGCAGTGAGAGGTTTGGCATGATCTGTCAATGGGACCTGCCAATAGCCCTTTGACGAATCTAGCTTAGAGAAAAAAATAGACTTAGAAAGTTTCACAAGCAAGTCTTCTAAGAGCGGTAGCGGTTCTGCATCAAACCGGGTAACTTTATTTAATTTCCGATAGTCGACACAAATACGGATGTTATTATCTTTCTTACGAATAATAACCATGGATGAAGAGTACGGAGAAGTAGATGGTTCAATTATGTTCAATCGAAGCATCTTATCCAATTCCTTATCCACCTGAGTCCGAAAGTGAAGAGGAATGGGATAAGGACGGACACGAATAGGTGTGTCACCGGTCAGTACAATGTCATGATCAATGACTGAAGTACGACCAAGGATGTCAGTGAGGACATCTTGATAAGATTGAAGAAGAGAAGAAATTTGCTGACGTCTATCAGTGGAAAGATCAGGAGAGATAGAAACGTCACTCCAAATTTCAGTAGAATGGAGTGGGATTACCGGGATGGGTAAAGGTACATCAGAAAAAGAAGACTCCTCCTCCTGAATAACCGACTAAGCGGTATAATGGTGACGACAAGGTGGAGGGTCGTCAGTCGCCTGAAACACTGACTGAAGATAGTCAGGACGAGAATGAAATTCTTTCAACATCTTTATGTGAAAAGTTTTATGTTTACCCATGATATCGACGATGTAATCGACTTCAGAAATTCTAGCAATTATTTTAAAAGGGCCTTTCCAGGCAATGAGTAAACGATTGTCTTTACGAGGGAGTAAAACATAAGTCTCATTACCAGGATAAAGCTGGCGAAGACGTCGATATCTATTAGCAAAAAGTCTAGCTTTTCTTTTGCTAATTCAGACGATGAGGTAGCTAACCTACATGCATCAATAATTTTTTTCCTCAAAGAGATTACATATTCATAAGAGTATTAAGTGTCATCTGTAATATCCTCTTCAGTGAGTAGGTCGTGAAGCAACGACATGGGACCACGTGGTTGAACACCGAAGACGAGTTCAAACGGTGAAAAACCTGTGATTTTGTTTTTTAGTACCTCGCGATAATCAAAGAGAGCCGCGGGTAATACTCTATCCCAGTCTTGAGGATGGTCATTAGTAATCTTACCTAACAACTGTTTAAGTGTCCTATTTTGTCTCTCAATTAAGCCATTTGACATGGCGTGATATATGCTACTAAGTGATTGTTACGGTATATGTTATTAACGCCGTCTGCTAAAGGTTAGCAGACGTGCAATTGTAAAGGTTAAGACATTTAATATATTGCGATAGATGTTTCAATTATTGAACGCTCCATACACGATCGATTATGACGTGTCTAGCGTTGTTTGGGTCACAGTCGGTAACTAGGAGAGCAGGTAGCCATGTCTATCTGCGCGTGCATATAGCTGTGATGTTCTGACGACAATACTGCATTGTATCCTTAAACGGACATTAACACGTAAACCAGCAGTCTACGTTATTGATTAATTTATGCATGACTTATACGGACTTATGTTCTGCTCATATTTGAAATGATCATCCTGTGTGTACATGTGATTAAATATTACGGACTCAACCTGAAGGCATTAATTACTTCATTAATGTTGCTGAGTTCAAGTATTACATGTTACTTCTTCATACCATGCTACTGAGTTGTATGAACGCTTCACCCTAATTCGCGTAATGATAAAACAAGCACGATGAACAAGAAATCACTAAAATAACTATACTCAGCACATGATCTTCAACCGGCAAATAACTCAGCAACAGTGATCTGTCTATGTGTAGCATGGCCATGACCTGGGACATGGATTCAGATACAAATTGTACACCATGGTCTGATAAGATTTTTTTGTGAAACTAAGGAACACTCCTATGTGAGTCGCCAACCCAACCTGCCCACGGTAAACACTGAACATGTAACATATAACATGACTATGGACTTTTTAAAAATAGGCTCAACTAAAACATGCAACGGTGAACAGAACGACAGTTCACTTATCTTTTTCAAAGAAAAAATTTCCCAGTCCTCGCAGAGCTAGCGATTTTGATCTCGGGCGTTGCATAAGAGCCTTACAATGCAGAAGAAAGCCACAGTTGATAGATAATAACCAGACTTGGATCAGGATCGCTTGAAGGTCAGTCGTGAAAGCCGTTAGGTAGACCTCTCAAAGAGCAAATAGTGTCCTTGATCTTGATGATTTGAGAAGATTTGACCTGGTAAGAACACTTGAGTGGTTGCATAAGTTCTTGAAGCTGCTTCCCCACACTGGCCAGCAGATGTTGGAGGGGTGACCACACTTGGCCACCAGATGTATTATCGTAATTTGGGACAACCAGATGTTGTGGTTAATGTTATTGATGTATTGTAGTTTGAAGTTTGAGTTCTTGGTTTTGGTTATGTCTATAAACGCGAATGTTAATAGTTCATTAGACTACTGACTAGTAATGATGTCAGTTTCGTCGGGCTTACATGTCGCCGACTATTATGGTGTAATAGATGGACGCTGAATTCATGGCTGGACTGACAGATCTTATAATACATTTATTAGTCGATACATAGACGACATCATCGTTGACGACATAATGGAACATTAGGCATGGTAATACGAATTCTGCATGTAGACAAGGTTACAATGTCAAACTTGACTGACCTCAATGACCGTTGGACATTCCGCAAACGGTAAAGTATTGAGGTGAAGATAGTTCACTTCTTTTCCATATTCAATCTTTGAAAGGATACGTATTTATATTTTCTGGCCGGACATCTTGTCTTGACGCTTCATAAAATGATCGAATTTGATATTACTTCGTAAGAAGGGATTTTGAAACTCACTAGCAGTAGGTCATGATGCCGTACTGAAGCCCTGTCAAAATCTTGTAAAGTACTTACATCCAATATCATATGGAGATATTGACGAATATAAATCAAACTTCGCTGTGGCTAACGCTTCGCCTTGGAAGGTAGCTAAGATATCTAATTACAATCAGTTATTCCCGCAACATGGGACTCAAAAGACCAGAACAATGTCTGTCTTCAAAAACCGGCATCTTGTCTCTCTGTTCTATAACGTGTCTCTGACGTCATCAGCGCTCTTAGGCAACCAACGAATATATCGCACCGAATTTGTGCACTTTGGTGCATAATAAATTTAAGTTATATCACAAACATAGATGCGTACCTAAGTAAGTCTAACATAGTTAGATTACGGCATCTGGTAATCTGTTAAGTCTCGCATCATAAATGGTTGTGCGAAAATGGACGTAACACTTCTAAAAAAACTTGTCTTGATATCCTCAAAGACGAAGTTAACCTAACGCTAACTAAAAAAAATCCTCTAGTCTAAAATCATGGAATCCTTGGAATCATAAATCCTGAAATAAATCATTTCCCACTTTTCGCGCATAAAACCCATTCAATATTATTATCTGGGATCGATCTACGTTTGCCTCCTCAGAGCAGTGACTGCCAACTGAACTTTGAATGATACTGCGTTTTGTGTAAAAACGTCTTATTTGCTTTTGAGGTCTGTCATTCTCATATGTAGCATATTATAGCACGTATAAATGTTTAGCGTGGAAGTAGTTGGGATAATGCTAGCGTGGAAGGCCATGCGGTCACATACGACCCGGGCCACACAAATAAATCCCAGAGGGAGACATTTGCGTACTACCAACTTACTACCTCATGCTAGTGACTGTTAAAAACCACTAACCTATTGGTAGAGGCTCTCACAAAAAAAAAAATAAAGAAATAAAAATTATTTTTTTCTCGTAAAACGAGCGATCCCTGTATTTATAATGCGTAAAACGGGGGATACACAAAATTTGTTAATATACTTCGCCATTGAACAATATTGATGTACAGTACTTCTTAACAATATCAATACGAACAACGCTGTGAATTAGTCATCACCATAATGATAACATACTTAATGCTAACATTTAAAAAAAATAATTGCATACGATTTTCATCGGTTGTGCAAACAACACAAATAAAAACAAAACAAAAAAAATACTTTTGCAATATTCAACAGAAGTGACTAATATTCATTAAGTATTTAACAATCGTATATGTAGTAGATGCAACGAACATCAGGCTAACAGCATAGAGCTAATGGTCAAACATCAGACCGTGGGACGCAAAAAATGTAATATATATATATATATTATGACATGGGAATATACATACATGGCAATGTTATTCAATAATTTTATTTTTAAAAATATGAACTGGAGCTGTACGCTCTCGTAACTGTCAATATAGAACGTGGTAATATAATACAATCATATGATACAGGCGACCCCAATCCTGCCACTGCGGTCAGTGATTTACCAGGATGTTTATGGGTCTTAAACACCAAAAATCTGGACAAGTTGTGGTGAACTGTCTATGTGTTCGTCGTAAAATATAAATATAACATTATTAATCTGGTTACATGGAGTTACAAAGTATTTATTTAAAAAAATCTCTAATCTCCAACTTATGTATTGGTCTTTACTATGAGGGAGGACAACTATTCCGATACAAATAACTATCGGGGGTTGGAGTATGAACTATCTCAGTAACCATGAACCAAGTACCAAACTGTTTATAGGTTTGTCATCAAATAGAAAAATCTGCATACAAATGCAGGTTCATTATAATGATGAACAACAATTTGTCAAGAGAATATACTGCAGCGTTCCGCTTACAACGTGACAATGGTCAGACAAATACAGGTACATCAATATGTGATGTTTATTTCTCAATTCAAGGTTTATCAACATGTGAACATATCCGTTACCATGTTAGCGACTTCTCATGGATTTGTCATGGTTTGCATGTAACAATGTAGTATTTCGCCAATCCGCGAACTGTGTTGATTATCATATAAGTTGTGCACAACTTGCAAAATATGTCACCAAGTCAAATTTAATGTGAAAATATATGTCTCAGTTATTTAGTGGCGTGTGGTGCATATTGGGATAAATGACGGAGTAGTGTTTATCACCATGGGAGGGGAACGAATGCCAGTCATGGGAATGTACACTGGGGTCTTAGGAGCGTTAGCTGTGTCAGTGGGGGTAACAATGTCCTCATTATCTTTTACCGATATCCGCTGTGGACATCTCATCTTCTTGTACACATGGTATTTATACACTAAACAGCTTAAAATTCAAAACAACAATTATGCTATGCAAAATCAATAGTCCTGACACTCTAGTGTGTCGGGTCATGGCCTCTGGTGTGTCTCACTGGATTCAGGAATGCTAGTGGGGTTTTTCAGACTACGAAGAAGTATTTATAGAATTGATAGACACGTTAACATAGGTAAAGTCCTTTTGAAATGGGGGATGCTCGGAACAGGGCGTCGATTTAGAAACGATCCGTCTGTAATGGAGCATGTCGGGGAAGGTGACAGGAGATGAAAAAGCGTTTGGATGTGTAGGGTAGAATAAATTTGACGTCTGATTCGCCATTTATCTATGAGTCGGTCGTTGGCTTGAATAATGTGAGTAGCCATATACGACCATTGAGGTTGTAAACAGCATCTTACTTACTTAGTCGTTCCCCTTTTACCGTGAGGTGTAGAGGTATGGAAGAGAGAGCGCCAGACTATTCTATCAGCTGTCTTCTTCCTGGCCTGGTTCCATTCTAGTCCTCGGTCCTTCAAAGATTGTCTAATGGTGTTTTCCCAGCGGACTCTGGGTCGTCCTGGGGGTCTGGATCCCTGGCTCTTTGTTTCCCATGCTTGTCGTGGTAGCCGATCTTCTCCCAGTCTGCAGATATGGCCAAACCATCTTAGTTGGGATTGTTCTACTTGGGTCTGCAGTGGGTGGCATTTTAGGCCTTGACGTATCGTCTGGTTGCGGACCATGTCTCTTCTTGTTACTTCAACCACCTTCCTCAGATACCTCATTTCTGAGGTTTGGATCTGGCTTTTGTAAACAGCATCATTAAGACAAATCGCCAAAATACATTCTAGATGCGATTGAACTTTATAAAACGGTCTTTCCGTAACACAAAAGGAAAGCTGTGAGTTAACACATTCAAAAAAAAAATCTCTCTGTCACAAAGGAAAAATATGTGTGTGCGTATAGTGTGTTTGCTTTTGTCACAAAATTCATCAAGAAGGGGGGAAAACTGTTGTAAAGCATAAGTCCTATTATAAAGATTTTCAAAGGCAAAAGTGGTGTAATTTGTACAGTGGGTGACTACATCTCTGAATTTTCGTACCTAACACTTGCAAAAACAAAATTTCTATAACTAGAGAACTGAGAAAATTTAAAGTTCTGTTTAACCTGGATAACATAGTGTTGTAGATCTGCGAATGTTTGCGAAAATTCTTCAATTTCTTGACGTAACGGTGCAAAAGATGTAATCATAATGACAGTCCATGTTGACGAAGAATCTGAAATAATTCTATAACATTTAAACACAGTGGCTTTACGCCATAATAATTTGTAAGTATATGTGGGTGTTGCAGACGTCGTAACTGTCACTATCATCAGTATCATCAGCAGGATCTTGACAGAGACTGACATCTTTTTGAAAAAATAAAATTTCCTACAAAAAAATGGATACTAGTGACTTTAGATGATGGTGGGTAACGAGGGGGAGTACTATTGTAGAGAGAGTACTCGTTGGGTACTATTGCTGGGGAAGTACCTTTTTGTTATTAGAGAATAATGATTCTCCAATAAACCAATAATCGTTGAACTGGAGGTTTACGATTTTGACATGAGGAACTTGGCGATGTCCATCAAGATAACTTCTTTCCTCGCCAATCGTTGATCACAAGAGGATGGCGTATTTCGCACTGTCGAGTGGGTGGTGGCTCCAGTTGTCGAGGGTAAGGATGAAGTAGTTTTTAACTGGTGCACTTCATGCTGCGTCTTGTGGGGCTGTCTGCGTTTTCTTTGCAATTTCATACGTACGTGCTCTTGATGTAACCTCACAAACTTTTCTAACGGTGGAGAGTCATCTGTTGAGCCAGAATATGGGTGCTTCGTTGCTGTGCGAAATTCAGTGTTGTCTGGACTGTTCATACTTTCGTGGTCACTCTTGGGATCTGCTGTATCTAAGTCAGATTCGTGTCTCAATGGAGGTGATGGAAGAATAATATCTTCCTCAAGTTTGCATGTAGCGCCGTGTGCGTTTTCTTCATTAGCCGGTGCTGTGTGTCGAGTATCATTATCATCAATATACTGGTTGTTGTGAATTGCTCTACTTTGAATCAACTGCAGGGGCGTCTTGTCTTCACTATCCGACTGTTTATCAGGTAGTTGCTTGCTGAGAGTTGTTCGTTTCTATAGTATGTTTGTTGTACAATAGGCTGGCATGAATCTATCCTGGTGTCAGGGTGTTGTGGAATAACTTGCTCGGCCTGTAACCTGGTATTTCGAAATTCTAGTCTTTCGCGTAACTCAGCGAGGGGAATATCGTCTTCACTGTCGGATGTGCTTCTATATTGTCTCATTCTGTTGACTGCTTCACAAAATTGGTCGTTTTCAGCTGTGTGCCGTTCTGCTTCGGAAACATCGTTGTCTGTGCTAGACTCTGACGTAGTGCTGGATGGTTGATGATATAATGTAGCTTTTCTTATTGTACTATTTGTGGTCTATGTAGGTGGTATAATGGGTCGATGATCATCTTTTTTTATTTGCGTGACATGGGCCTTGGTAAAGATGTTTCTTTCTTTGTTCCAGATTTTGTAATTAGTCGGGGTTGTCTTATCTAGAATTTTGAAGCCGTCCAGCCAGCGGGCATCAAATTTGTTATCACGGACATTCTTTCGGTAGTACACTCTGTCGCCTACGTTAAAGCTTTCAAGCCTGACATTCTTGTCGTGTTGTTTCTGTTTCTTTACAAATGCTTTCGCAGTATTCTTATGTGCTATTTGGTGGACCTTGAATTTTTCTCTTAAAATCACTTCTACGGGGTCTTCACCTACATATTTCCGTTGGGGCTGTAACATATTATCCAGGGGAAAAGAGGGTTCTCTTCCATAGAGCATATAAAATGGCGACATACCAGTAGTGTCGTTTATATTCACTCTAATGACCTTAAATGTTTGGTTGATGTAACGATCCCAATACTGTGTATTTCCACTGATATACTTCACGAGAACATCATGCATGGTTGAGTGTAGGCGTTCATTTCTGCCATTTGACCGAGAGTCATAATAACTCGTGGTAGTATGGGTAATGTTGAACCTCTGAAGCATTGCTTTGAAGGGATTCCCAACGAACTGTTTGCCGTTATCAGTTATGATGCGTCTGGGACAGCCATGTCTTGGTAGGAATTCTTGGATAAAATATTATGTAAGTGTTTCAGATGTGATGTTTTTGAGAGGGTAATATTCCGGCCATACTGAATACTAATCTACTTTGTGCAAGATATATCGGTTTCCTGACTGTGTGATGGGATATGGTCCCGATATATCGATGCTGACTGTCGCCATTGGGAAATGTTCTGCTTGCATTGTTTGGAGTGGTGCTCGTGATGGTTTCATATTTCGCATTTTACAGATTCTGCATGTGTGAACATATTCAATGACATCTTTGTATAGTGAAGTCCAATAGTATCGTCGTCTAATGATATCTAATGTCTTGTCTCTCCCATTTTTATCATGAAATTGAGACAAAACCAACGGTACTAGGTGTTTCGTTATGTATTTCTGTAGCTGTCCGTCTTTGTGTGGGGTCAATGTGGTACAATACTTCGTCTTGGATCGTAAGCGATGGAAATCTGTTTGGGTTTTCTTGAGCTTGTTTCATGAGTTTTGTTATGTCTGGATCTTTCTTCTGCTCACTTGCCATGTGGAAGCCATCTTGATCACTGTCTGGGTTTGATTGTGATTCAGACTTCTGTGTGTTTTCAGATGTCATGTTGGTTGGAGCTAACAACATTAATTTGTTTTGTATTATCATCAATTTCCGTCGATGTGGATGGTTCTTCTTTCACTGTAGTGCTCTGCGTTTTACTCTCCTCATATGGAATCCTAGACAACAGAACTGCACATGTATTTGTTCCGGGGATGTACTCTATGATGGTATCGTAGGATTGGAGGTTAATGGACCATGTCTGTTGTTTCTTAGGTTGTTCATGTATCTTAGAGAGCCAATTGACAAGGGGTTGATGATCCATCCTGATTATGAGCCTGGTTCCTCGTATATAAAAATCCATTTTTTGAATCGCATAATGGATCGCGTATGCTTCCTTCTCTGTCGTCGACCATCTCTTTTGGGACTTAGATAGAGCATGTGAAAGAAACGCGATATGTTTCTCATTGGGGATTTCAGGCAAATTGGCTTTTCGTTTAATGTGATGGGTTGAACCAAACATGCACCAATGGCGTTGTCCGAGGCGTCGGTATATAACACCATGGGTTTGGATGTGTCTGGGTGAGCAAGTAACGGGATTGTAGTCAAGGCATCCTTCAGATATTCGAATGATTTCTGGCATTCAGGAGTCCATTTAAAATGAGCGTATTTTTTGTCAGTTCTATCAGGGGCGTAGCCGCACGGGAGAAGTTGATTATGTGGCGTCTGTAGTACCCCACGCACCCAATGAAACCTCTCACCTGCCGTACTGTACTGGGACTGGGCATTTCCCTGATAGCCTTTACTTTATCTTGGTCTGGACGTATACCATCAGCATTTATAATAAAACCCAAATATTTTGTTTCTTCTTTGAGAAACTCACATTTGCTTAAGTTGAGTCTGATTTGGTGTTCCCTGAGCCTGTCAAATACTAGTTTCACTTTGTGAAGATGGTCCTCAATTGTTCCCGCTGTATGAATTAATGTCATCGATATATGCGAATGCGAAAGGTTGCATCTCCTTCAACACCTCATCCATCAATGACATATAAGTTGCCGGGCTTCCCTTAAGGCTAAAAGGCATGACATTCCATAAGTAAATTCCCATGTGCGTGGTAAATGTGGACTTGAGTCTAGCCTCCGGTTTCATGGGGATACACCAGAACTCTGACCTAGCGTCTAAGGTGGTAAAGTATCTCGAGGTTTTAAGGGTCGCGAGAATGTCATCAATTCTGGGTAGTGGGTAGGAGATTTTCTTTGTGATTTTGTTCAAAGCGCGGTAATCACAACAGAATCTATGCGAGCCATCATTCTTCCTAACTATGACGATAGGTGACGACCATGGTGATATGGAACGTGCAATGATAGCATCTCATTAATGGACCTTTCCACTATCTCTGTTTTTCAGTGGGGTGTGGTAAGGTTTTAGGCTAAGAGCCCCTCTTCGGTAGTGGTATTAATTTCCATTTGGACTGTTGATGTACGACCCAATTCCAAATCATTTAAGGCAAAGACATCTTGATGTTGTTTAACAAAAGCGGTGATCCTTTGTTGGTGTTGGGCCGTAGTATGTAAGGTGTCCAACAACTGTGATAATCTGTCTTCGGTATTTGTTTTTATGTCCTTATACATACTTGTATTTGATCGTTGTGTTTGACATTTCACTCCTCTTTCATGAAAATGGTCCACTGATCTCTCTGAAATTCTCTGGCAATATTTATTGTTGCTCTCTCGTTCTCTCCGGCAATATCTATTGTTGCTCTCTGGTTGTCTACGGCAATATCTATTAATGTTCTCAGATTGTCTCTGGCAATACGTATTGTTGATCTCTGGTTTTCTCCGGCAATATCTATTGTTGCTCTCTGATTCTCTCCGGCAATATTTATAGTTGATCTCTGGTTCTCTCCGCCAATATGTATTGTTGATCTCTGCTTCTCTCCGGCAATATGTATTGTTGCTCACTGGTTGTCTCCGGCGATATGTATTGTTGATCTCTGGCTATTTCCGGCTATATTTATTGTTGATTTATGGTTCTCTCCGGCAATATGTATTGCTGATCTCTGGTTCTCTCCGGCAATATTTATAGTTGATCTCTGGTTCTCTCCGACAATATGTATTGTTGCTCACTGGTTCTCTCCGGCGATATTTATTGTTGATCTCTGGTTCTCTCCGGCAATATGTATTGTTGATGTCTGGTTCTCTCCGGCAATATGTATTGTTGATCTCTGTTTTGTCTCCATTTGTGCAGTTTTGTCTGCCCTCTTTGTTTATTGGAGGTGGGGGGGGGGGTGGGGTGGGGGGGGGGGGGAGATTAACTTTTGCAATTATCGCACCTCTTGCAATGGATGATGTTTTTCCTGAGGTATTTACGATCATGATGGGGAAATCTCGGGAGCTTGTAACTTCTGCAATGCCCTCAGTAATGAATATCAGTGGATCATCGTTTATATCTTCATCTAGCAACGGTACAATTTCTACTGTCTATCCGGGTCGAATGTAGTCTGATCCCTTTACATGACCTTTGGTTATTATTTGTGAGTTTTGTGGAATTGTCACTAGAGCTGTGAGGCGTACCAACGAAGCTATGTGTAAATCATTCTGGAGGTTGATGTATTCTCCGTTTAGTCTAATATTGTGTAGATCGTAGTATATCCGGGCCTTGTGTTTGTTCAGGAAATCATGTCCAATAATAAGATTCCGAGACATACCGCGTGTAATAATGAATTTATGGTTTATTTTCTGTTCCGCACTCTGGAATGTGATAAACGCAGTACCAAGACATTTCATTTCCTGGCCGGTCACGGATGCCATGTAAGTTTTCGTGGGGTGAAATTTCACATATTTCTGAATTTTTCGAAAAAGTTGTTCTTGTATTAGGCTTACCGATGCTCCGGTATCCACCAATGTTCGATAATGCATGCCCTGAATAGAGATGAGACAGGAACTCGGGTATGGGTGGATGTTAATGTTATTTACTACAGTCTGCTGCCTTTTATTGCGGTGAGATTGATGTTCTGTGTTGTGTGACTTCTTCCTTGTTGTGTGGGACCTATAGGGTTTATAAGTGTTCCATTCTGTATAGCTCACGTCAGCGGTCCGATCTAACGTGTACTCGGTCCGTTTCCCGAAGCAGGGAAATACTGTAGTCTACCTCTGGCAAAACCATGTTAGGTTGGTATGCGCGGTTATTCTGTCCTTGTTGTGGTTGGTTATAACCTCGAGATTGATTATGTTGATACGTTCTATGTCCTTGTCTACCCTTTCCGAATGATCCTTGCTGGTGTGATTGGCTTGCACGAGAGACATGCCCATTTTGTCCAGATGTGGAATAGACAATCGTATTGACATTTTGGACATTCTGTTGCCTCGGTTGGTGTGCATGCTAGAACTGACGGTGCTCAGGCTGATGGCATGTAGATCAATGTTGGTGACGGTGCCACTGCTGTCTTGAGTGACCGCTTTCTATTGGTTCGTGGTCACTGTTTACTTCATAGCGAGGATCTCTACCTGTGCGTTGATTGAAACGTTTTCGTACGTTATCCTCCGATACTGCCATTTGTATAGCAACAGTGACAGTTTTAGGATCTTTTCTTATGAGTCGGAGCTTTAATTTATCTGTGAAAAGTCCGTCCACAAAAATGCCTACTAAGTGTTTTTGAATGTCCTGTGATGGTACCGTTCCTTCAATAAAAGCTTCTTCAGCCAAATTCAATAAACTGTCTCCATAAAATTGAAGAGGTTCAGATTTTTCTTGATGAATTTTCTTCAAAAGCGACCACGCGTGCTGTTTGTCGATTATATCACTATACCGTGCAATTAGTTCCTTCTTTAATGATGCATAGGTTTCCTCTTGGTAGATGAGGGAGCGCCGTAGCAGAAAATCCGTCACAAGAGATTCCGATGACAAGTATGCAATTTTGATCTTTTCCTTGTCACTTGTAGCATTTACCATGGAACTAAACTTGTCTATGTTCATCAGCCATCTCCGAAATGTCGTTGAATCGCCGGTGAAGGGAGTTATAACCGAGCGAATTTGGTTATATTTATTATAGTGATCTACATTGGATAGCGTGTCTGTTATCCGTTGCAACGCGGTCATTGTGGGTTCGGCCTCTACAGATAAGGGTATGTTAGCAGGATGGACGTTTGCCTGTTGCATTTCATGTTGCTGTTGTAGCTGCTGTGCATATAACGCCTGTTGTTGTTGCTGTTGGTGCTGTAGTGTATACAACGCTTGTTGTTGCTGCTGCTGTTATTGCTGCTGTTGTTCTTGACCTGGATCCATTATAGTGATTACGCCTGTCTGCTTTCACCAAGAAAAAAGGGCAGGTCACGGCGCCAATTAGTATGTTATGTGGCAGTGCAGTTACTTGTGCGTAGGTCACGGCACCAATTAGTATGTTATGTGGCAGTGCAGGTTACGGCATCAATGAGTTATATTGATTGTTATATCCAATTAGAGTTAATCCTTCATATGTTATTGTGGTTCAAGTGCTAACTGGCCTTCCGCCAGAGATGGTAATACTTGACCTTTACTCATTTTTCTTCTTCTTTCCAGGTTTGTTCTTCCCTTTAAGTTTGGTGATAAGCAAAACAGTTTCAGCACAGCAACGTATATCCAAAAAAATTACTGTAAATTTCCACAAACAGCAATTAAGTAGAAAATTATATTAAAGTTTATTGATGTCGTTAGACAAAAACTGTAAATTTCACAAAATGATGGTTGTTTATCCAAAATGAAAAATATATAATCCAACTGAATAATATACCCACTTGTCTACTAAAAAAAAACTTGTCTTGATAGCCTCAAAGACGAAGTTCACCTATTGCTATCTAAAAAAAAACATCTAGTCTAAAATCATGGAATCCTTGGAATCATAAATCCTGAAATCAATCCTTATCGCCCACATCTCTCCTTTTTATACTGTTCCTGTCTTTGTCCCTCCTTTTTTCACACGTCCCATTCTTTTTTCCACACGTTACAATTTCTGAACACGACTCTCAGTTTTCGACATTTTGCACACGACTTTCTGTTATTTCGACTTTTTCACATGTGTGATCGTTTCCAACTTAACAATGTGATTAAAAAAAACCAGATAACACAAACATTCATTTCCCACTTTCCGCGTTTAAAAACCATACATTATTATTATCTGGCACTGACCTACGTCTGCCTTCTCGGAGCAGTGACTGCCAACTGAACTTTGAATGATACTGCGTTTTGTGTAAAAACGTCTTATTTGCTTTTGAGGTCTGTCATTCTTGTATGTACCATATTATAGCACGTATAAATACTTTGCGTGGAAGTAGTAGGGATAATGCTAGCGTGGAAGGCCATGCGGTCACAAAGTAAAGGTTTTGTCTCTAGCCCTTAGTTTATATAAGAACTGTAGATCGTCTGTTTGTACACGTTGTAATCTTCTATGAGGAACAATTAACGTCAGTAAAGATTACTTTCTGAATGTGAAACGTTTCCTTTTATTTATTTGCTTTAATTCGTTAATAAAAATTCCTTAAGAACATCTCACGGGAAGTAGAAAAGAGGAGAAAACGTTGAAAGTAACACCAGGAAAATAAGCAGCTGAGGGCTGTCACCTCAGGGGCGCATTCCCATAGTAAGTAATGACTGAAGGGGCTATTATTATTATTCCTTAATAACTATTATCAAAATATTTACTATTATTATTGAGTGCTGTTGTTCAAGGCTAAATTATTCTGCTGAAAAATGTCCCGACCATTTATTGTTATTGTAATTGTTAATCAGAATTGACCTCACTGTACTTTGGGCAAACCCATAGGTGCCCAGTCTCCCTCAGCAAATATCAAAGAGTATGAGAGATAATTGTACCTGTAGCACGCTGGTTGTACATACGACGGATGCATCCTCTCTCGCCTCCATTTCTGCTAGTTTCACGTTTGATGCCAAACTCCAACAACCTCAGCCTTGTTCATTCATCCATTGCAGTGTCATTATCCATCAGGCAATCATTTACAGCCCTTGATATCTCTCCCTTATCTATGTCAGTGTCCCCACAATGGGTGCTCTCTAGGCCAGTCTGTCAGCTCTCTCATTTCCAGGTACCCCTGCATACCATGACAGTAAACCCACACCAGTTCTTCAAGACTTGAGCATTCTATTGATGTTTTCCATTTCTGTCGCAGCCATCCGTTCTGAACTTTCCGAAGCAAAGCTTGAGAGTCTGACAATATAACTGCCCTAGTTGATGGAGTTTTAGACAGCCACCTCAGGGCTGCAGTAACTACCTCTACCTCCATTCTCATGCTGGAGGCTGTTGTAATGTAGGCTACACTCTGTTCAGCAACGACCCTGGCCTCGCAGAGGACACATCCTGATTTCTCACCACGCACTACAGACACATCAGTGTACACAATGGCGTCATCATCCCCAGCATGATCACCTATCAGCTGATTAATATCTAGCTCTGCTTTTCCATTGCACAGGATCTGCACTCTCTGCCAAGGCTAATGATGACCTGCTAGTAGTTTATCTAGTTTTCCCCTGACTTACTGTCGTGTTTTGGTCTGTCTTACATCACGGTCATATTTACCGCTCACAATAATAGGATAAAACACACCGATATAACAGCCAATGAGAACGCTCCTTTTTCTTTTGTGTATAATGAAACCTTTTATGCTTAACATAGAGGCCTATTTTGTGTAATTGACAATACGAAGATATTTAATTTCTTAAAGACTAAAGATATTTAAACGAAAAGAAATAGCTAGTTTAACAACGGGGATATTACTTAAGAGGTAGGTGTAAAGACTTCCTCGAATAGATTGTTATTCTAAGAGAAAAATCGTTTTAATTGACATTTATACATCAGTGTAATCCCCAATCATCATCTCATCTCAGCCCGTAACCCGTCATGGGTCGTAGGGGTGCCATGGTGGAAGCATCAGCAGACAGGGTCCTCCACTGCTCTCTATCCTCAGCAATGCGTACAAGTGTGGAAAAACCGTGTCCTGCCCATTCTTTGATGTTATCAGCCCAGGATTTTCTTTGCCTTCCTCTTCTCCGTTTACCTTCGACTGTCCCCTGAAGGATCGTTTTCGAAAGGGAGTCATGACGAGTTACATGCCCAAACCAGGCAAGCTTTCGATGTTTCACTATTGACAAAAGTGGTTCTTGGTGGCCTGCATAGGTGTTTATCTTCTCTCTAACATAGACATTTGTTTTGTGCTCTTTATAGCAAATGCGCAAAATTCTTCTATAACATTTATGCTCGAAAGCCTGAATCCTTCGCTCCGTATCTGCAGTGAGTGTCCAGCTCTCACACCCATACAAGATAATAGATAATACAAGTGATTTGTATAATTTGATCTTCACAGGAAAACTGATGTTACTTTTCCAGATCACATTCAACTTTGTCATGGCAGCTGAGGCCATCTCAAGTCTTGTCTTGATTTCTTTACTTGATCTTCCATCACTACATATAGTGGACCCGAGATATTTAAAGGTGTTAACTTCTTCTAACGTTTGCCCATTTAACGTAATGTTGGTCGGAACATGTTTCTTATGGCTATTCACCAATATCGTTAGTTAAAGGCTGCATAGATTTAAATGCACTTTGCTAACTAAACAAATTTTAGATAGACCGATTGAGATTAATTACCAGTATGATGCTAACTTTAA
Organism: Oreohelix idahoensis; assembly: GCA_024509875.1. Taxonomy (NCBI): domain Eukaryota; kingdom Metazoa; phylum Mollusca; class Gastropoda; order Stylommatophora; family Oreohelicidae; genus Oreohelix; species Oreohelix idahoensis. Next base: position 228,515 of record JAMPIV010022385.1, read on the forward strand.
ATGATTAAAATCGGTCCACAATTAAGAGAGATAATAGATATTAAAATTTCTGCACATTGAACGAGAAGGCAAAAAGACGCATTGGTTTGAGATTCTCAACACCACTTTTACCCCGCGAGGTACGATGCGATACTATATAGGTCCTTGAACTTGGCTGAATTGAGGCCACAACATTTTCAAATACTACGCTGAACAGACGAAAGCGGCAAACGCTTGCTGTCAAATAATTTGACGCTGTATCTACGTAGATGACCTAGATACCCATTTACATCCTGTTACAGCTATTGTGCATTACCTAAGGGTAAGAGAAATATATATATATATATATCTGTTACTGTATGTTTCAGGGCTGTCACTTCTGTATGTATATGTATGGGGGTTGTTCGGAAGATAGTGCACAGCTGACAATGTTGACGTCAGTAATGTCGGGCTTACTGTAGTGGCCGACAGTTGTATAATATATATATATGCGAATGTCATGAGTTCTTTAGGTTTGTTTACTTTCTGTAATCTCCCACACAACAGTGACGTAAGGTCAGGAATAGACCAACGGGTAAGACGAGTTCTTTTCCAACTCATACACAGTTTATTTACGCCAGCAACATAAACATCAGGAACAGTACACTGTCACAAGTTATAATGCAAACATGTTGTAATTATCCATGGCAGTAGGTTGCAGAAAAATAGCAACTCATCACAAATCATATCCATCAGAAAATTGGTTACATTAATAGCAATTCCTTATAAATGATGATGATGGCCGGTATAATCCATGGCCTTAAGAATATCTTCAATATCTAATTGGTTGCATACACTGCAACTCGTCATAAATAGTGAAAGTACATATCCCATCAGAAATAGGTTGCATACTCAACAACTCATCATAAATAGTAATGGCCTAAGTAATCCACGGCCTTTGAATAATATATTGAAAACTCTTCCTTTCAAAAAACTATGGTCACACTAGCGAGACTATCCCGTCTCGAAGCTCTGCCAAAAACCTAATGACCGAGATTATAGTTTCTCAGTATAACTCAGTAAATCTTTGCTCAAGCGCGAACTAACAGTTTGAGGTGTGAGCTCAGCTCACCCGTATCTCTCCCTCAACTACTACTAAGAACATTTGAACACTTTCTTTATTTAAAAAAAAAACTAACACATACTCAGTTCAGCTATGTTCAAAAAAAAATATAGCGTACAAAGCACCCAAGTAAAAAATCATCTCATAACTTTAAACGTGCTTACTCGCGTGTCTATAAAAAATCAGACACTAGGCAAGAGAAACAAGTTAATTAACTTATTAATCACTAATAATGAGCGTATTAAGAAATCAGAAAATAATAACGCGTATAAACAGTTACTACTGGTGCACAACTAAGTGCTAGGTAATGAAAATAAATAACAATGTCAGAAAAAAAAAGAAAAAAACACACACTTGGTAAATGTTCACTACCGAAATGTATCGTAATGATACGTGAAGTTTAAATACTGTAGTCAATACTATTGTCACTCATTCATAACTCATCAACACACTGTCGTGTATGAATAATATTCTAATAACATGTCACATGAAAGTTAAAGAACACAATGTCTTTAATTAGTTATGTGGTAATATCAAAGTTCCAGCGGCCTTGGAAAGTCTTGTGAGCGTGTTGAAACAAAATCATCCACTGCGGAGTCAGAATTCCGAATGGCTTGAATGGTAAAGTCCAATGGGCACAAGGCAACAGCGTCTCTTGTAGATCTTGAATTGTCCAACATATTGATGTCTATTGCAGAGTATCGACGCTCAAATTCAGACAATGGTATGAAGACACGTATAACAGCTCCGATTCCCATCGATAAGGCGCTCCTGCGAATAATCAAATGAAAATTCCTGTTTGGTAACGGTAGGATATATTAGAGAAAAAAGTTAAATTTAACTTTAACCTAACAAATGTGGCCGTGCAAACTTCAGACCACTGTATGATGTTAGTCGAACCTTCTTCCGATAAATGAGAAAGGGTAGCAGTGTAAGTAGCACAGACTGAATTGAAATTATTAATAATATAGGGCGATAAAAGTGTCCTAGAAAAATAGCAGCGTGCAATGACGTACAGAAAAGTCGTGAATACACAAATGATACCCACGTCATGTTGAGTGTAATGATGACTAAGTGTGTAATGATGGCTGACAATCTGAGATTTTGCGCAAGACAAAGGAAATGCAGTTGACAAATGCGTATATCTCAAAGGCTGAAGTGAAGTCATAGCCTGTGTACTGGGCAAAGAAGAAAGCAAGAAATATACCATAAAGGTGTAAAAACAGACAGTAGTAAACATGGATCTGCGTCGAAGTTTAAAAGGAAAGCAGAACGTGCAACAAAAATTCGAAAAACACGAAGATACTGAGCTAACCAGTTAAATAAGAAAGGTAAAGAAACTCATAAGGTATAGATATGTACTAACAACTAAGTCCGTACATGTAGCAAAGAAAACACTAGTCATTGCAGCAAAGAAGTTGCAATCAACGTGACTGGATGTAGATTCAGTCATAGCTATAAAGTTAGTGTGTGTCAGACAAAACTGAAGGATCTTCTTCTATAATAGTACTTAAAGAAGAATCACAGTTAGAGTAACGACGTACTGAGGTATGTCGAACTGGGCTAAAAGAAGCACCAAAATTGGTATCATGAACAATCGTATCATCAATACTGCAAGAATTAGCAGAATTTATCACGTTAGCAGAATGTACCTGGGGATAAGATTTTGGCATAGTTGTTAATGTTGTGTCAGTAAGGTGATGTTGCCGTTCCCAAGTTGCAATTTGTTCCGGCGTACACACCTTTATACCATGTATCTGTCCAACAGTAAGGTCGGCGATTGGTGCTCTGAGCATACATGCGTGTATATAACCAGTGAAAAACGGTGACGCAATATGGACTATGGCAGTCGGAAAAGTCTCAACTGTCCCACCGAATGTCCCACATTTCACCATATTACCTGTTGCGCAAGATGGATGAACTAGAGACTGTCTAATCCCAACAGTTGTACATCCGGAATCAAAGAGTACTGAGACGGGATTACAATTCACAAAACCCTTGTGTAGTGTTAAAGATCCTGATCCGTCATGTGCCGACAAGGCTGAAATAGTCGGTAGACTAGGTAGAGGATGACCACAACGCAAGGTAGTCACCGCTAAGGCTATAATAAAGTTGTGCACTCAGGGCACTGAGATGCTCGATTGAAATCGAAAGCAGAACAAGCAGTAGCATTAGAGACATTATTATTGTTACCCTCATTAACAATAACCTGAGGCTCCTGTTGAGCAGAGTTAGCATGGCGATGCGATCTATCATTTGGAGATCTACCACTATATCGCGATCGATCATAACTATTATCTCTATTGGGACCATTGTTATTTCCTCTATTGGGACCATTATTATTGTCTCTATTGGGACCATTGTTCTGATCTGAACCCCAGTTAGCATTGTTGCGATTACCATTTCCTCTTGGATCAAAATATCTATTTTGTGAATGTTGTTGGTTTCGAGAAAAATTACTGTAAGGTTGATAATCCCTAGTGTAGTTATCCCTACCATAATTTCCAGAATTATCGGAACCAAAATGTTGAGGTCCATTAAATTGTCTCCAGTTTCTTGGAGAAGGAGAATTACTACGTGATGGATTCCCTTGGTACTGTCTAAAATCACGATAATCTCCCTTGCCAAAATTGCGATCAACACTTTGTGATCTACGCGAAAATTAGAACCATATGGTAATGCCGAAGTCACGGGTAAAACTTCTCTGACTTGAGAGTGGCCAACAATTACATTTGGGTGTGCAGTTACGTATTGGCAACAATATTGTTCCATATCGTTCAAGTTTGTAGGCTTTCGCTCATGTCGAAAGGAAAGAAAAGAAGTGTTAACTGACGACATGACTTTGTCACGAAGCAATAGGTCCATGAGGGCTTCATATGTGTGCTCAGTTTTTGAGAGCTCAAGCCAACGTGAGAACGTAAGACGAATATTTGCTATAAATTCAGAAAAATCTTTTCCAGTCTCCGGCAACAGAGATTTAAAGCGGAGACGATAGCCGTCTTCATCAAGTTGGTATTTTTAATAACAAAGCTCTGACAGTATCGTAGTTATTCTTATCAGGACCTTCCAACATACTTACAGCTGTCATAGCTTCACCTGAAAGTAGTTCCATAAGTCGTGTACAGTATTCCGACTTATCTAATTTGTGAGACTCACATGTGAGTTCAAATCTATTCAGATAGAATAAAATATACCAAACTTGTATACAAATTTTATAGCTACTTATATAATTATAAATCAATCATTAAGTGTATGACATTAAGACAAGAAATACATGATGAAGGTACGAAAAATGACAAAAACCAAGACGAAATACCCAAGACAAAGGATAACGTTCGCAGGATCAAATAAACAAGAAAGCAGAACTAAAGAAACAATATTGCAAAAAATGCAATGACACTGCGAAAGGAGTGACAAGACAAGCAACAGCACAGTGTATAAATAAAAAATTTGTATAGAAATAAATGATAGTAAGGTTGAGAATGACAATCACAAACACATTAATCAAGAAACTAAGGCACAGAGAAAAAATACCACAATAACGACAATAAAACAGTTTGTCACACCTAAACAATGGTGTCACAGATCACCAGACACAATGGACTGAAAATCCTTCAGCAAAAATGCTGGAATTTCCACTGCGGGAAATCCGCAAGAGTGTCCCTAAAGAACGCTTACGTAGGCCCTGGAATGAAAACTGGGATGTTTCCTACCGTAAGTCACCTCCCAACCAAACCCGCTTAAAACATGGAACATATAATACTAAGAAAACAAAATGGTACACATTATAAAGAAAGGCTCACTAACGCATACAGTGGCACAGTGCACATACAAAAAACCACTTATCTTCAAAAAGAATTCCCGGCCTTAGTGACAACGACAACGATGGGCATCGAGTGTCACACTGTATGTTGCAGTCCAACAATGATAGGTACAGAAGTTCTAGTTGATAATGGAATTCAAACGAAATACTTGACATCTAGTCTTGACATTGGACGCTGAAATCTTGACTTGGCAACCTTGTACTTCTAGTTTCTCAAGTCTTGAAACGTAACAGTTGACGTCTAGTTGAAACTTGTTGACGAAAATTCGCACTGGCAACACTGTATCTTGACTAGTACACAACAAAACATTTGATAGATGATTATAGGGGGAAACTATCCAATTACTTCTATTTCTGTTCGTACCGCATATCACTGGAGACACCACTTTTGTTACTGTATGTTTCAGGGCTGTCACTTCTGTATGTATATGTGTGGGGGTTGTATGGAAGATAGTGCACAGCTGACAATGTTGACGTCAGTAATGTCGGGCTTACTGTAGTGGCCGACAGTTGTATAATATATATATTCGAATGTCATGAGTTCTTTAGGTTTGTTTACTTTCTGTAATCTCCCACACAACAGTAACGTAAGGTCAGGAATAGACCAACGGGTAAGACGAGTTCGTTTCCAACTCACACACAGTTTATTGACGCCAGCAACATAAACATCAGGAACAGTACACTGTCACAAGTTATAATGCAAACATGTGGTAATAATCTATGACAGTAGGTTGCAGAAAAATAGCAACTCATCACAAATCATATCCATCAGAAAATTGGTTACATTAATAGCAATTCCTTATAAATGATGATGATGGCCGGTATATTCCATGGCCTTAAGAATATCTTCAATCTCTAATTGGTTGCATACACCGCAACTCATCATAAATAGTGAAAGTACATATCCCATCAGAAATAGGTTGCATACTCAGCAACTCATCATAAATAGTAATGGCCTAAGTAATCCATGGCCTTTGAATAATATATTGAAAACTCTTCCTTTCAAAAAACTATGGTCACACTAGCGAGACTATCCCGTCTCGAAGCTCTGCCAAAAACCTAATGACCGAGATTATAGTTTCTCAGTATAACTCAGTAAATCTCTGCTCAAGCGCGAACTAACAGCCTGAGGTGTGAGCTCAGCTCACCCGTATCTTTCCCCCAACTACTACTAAGAACATTTGAACACTTTCTTTGTTTTTAAAAACACTAACACATACTCAGTTCAGCTATATTCAAAAAATATAGCGTACAAAGCACCCAAGTAAAAAAATCATCTCATAACTTTAAACGTGCTTACTCGCGTGTCTATAAAATATCAGACCCGTACGTAAGAATCCCAAACACTTAACTCCTACTCACAAACATGACTTAACAATATATGTATATAATTATGTAATTTTCCTGTGTATAATCCACTTGTGTGTTCGGTAGTGTGTTATATGTGTTAAGAAAAAAAAATTACATCACGAGTGAAATGCCACTGATCTCTCCATTAAGACAGCTGCTATACACCTATTTATCCAAGAGTTTACACCATATGCCATTATACAGTCTATTATGGTTGCAAATTCCACATTGTTATAAGTATCCTCTACGCCAATTGCGACAGCCACCGTTTCTCTTTTACCCGACCATTTAGAGAACAGACAAATCACATATGACGTTATCATGACCATTCCTGGACAAATTCTAGGCAAATATTAACAACCTCAGGCTGACCACTATTTAAATGCGTATTCAAGTAGATTCTAAAACTGTACGAAAAAGAAAGAGAAAGAAAAATAAGAATACGCGTTTTATTGTGACGGTTTGGTTTCGGTGAGGTAATCTAACAATGAAATACAAGAATATAAGCAAATAATGGGTTGCATCAACTGCAAGCCTGGAATCTTGCTTAGCAAAATAAAGTATAAAAGAGCTTCGAACAGTTTGTAAATATTTCAGCACCGCACTACATAAAAACTCCGAGACATCCAGCTAGCAGCAAATGAATTACACATTTACTGTGGAAAACTAGATAAGGAAAAAACATGGAAAGCCATAAAGCTTGCAAGAGATGAAAAAGCAGCCAGTGCAATTGCATTTCGTGTTTGCCTATAATATAAGTGCTACTGGGACGAAAACACGGCAATATTTTTATGAGGTTGTGTAAATGTTTTACATTTCTGCCCTGTAATAATTCAATTTGATAAATTATAGAAAAAAGGGACAACAAATTATTAGTAGATTCAAGGAAGGAAACAATAATTATAATGAAAGAAGTGCACTGAAGGGAAATAAAGTGGCTAACTAAGAACATCTCTCCCGAGAGACAAGAGAAAGGCGACAGGTGATCACTGACACCAGATCTAAGGTAGTGTAGAAGAAATAGACAGAGAAGCACGGCCTGGAATCAGTTTTCGGTTACAGTAGAAGACATCCAGTTTAATTAATTCACTGACGACATATGCGCTCACTATAACAACTACTCACTGGTACTAATGAATAATAAATTCAATGGATTGATGTAGATATTAATATTAAGAATAAATGTGATAGGTATTTTGTGGCAGATTTAATAATCTACCAAGTCCAGCTCGATTACATGTAAGGTTATCTTCGAGGACTTATATACATTCAGTAAAAAAATCACTACTATGGTAACTCACAACTAAGGTGATAGCCCTCAACTGTTTTTTGTGTGTGTGCCTAGTATTCATATCGCCGTGTTTTTTTTTTCTCTTCTGCGTGTTCTAAGTGGTGCAATAAGGATCACACCACTTGGTGCGATCGGCAGCTTCATCGTCCCAGGTTGCTGTATTTATGGCAAGTGCCTTTATGTCTCTCTTGCACACATCTTTGAACTTCAGCTGCAGTAACCCGACTATTCTTTTTCCATCTGCTATTTGTCCGTGGAAAATATCTTTGGGGTTGCAACAATCTTCCATGCGACGGACATGACCAAGCCAGCGTATTCATCGTTGTATACGCAGTTTATTACCTTATAGTTATTGAAGGCTATGGGTAACAAGTATATTAATGTGCTGCCCTGGTCTTGTAAGGTATTTTTGTTATAATAGACAACATTCTAAACAGGAACGTGACGAATGCCCAACTTGAATAATCTTGACCAACAGCTTGTTGTACGTTTTATAACATTTAATATGTCAACAATACAACATGAGTGTACTACACTTTTGAGCGCATATGATGATATGACTGTACATCACGAATACAAATGTTTTCAGTAGCAGGCATGAGCAATAATGTCGTTGTGCCGGCTTAAAGTCAGAATGTCTGTGTATCGTCTACGACGCCTTCATTCTTTAAAAATCAGAACCGTATTCATTCAAATAACTTACTGTCCTTCGCCATATAAAATCAGGCACACGTCGTAATGTAGTCAGTCAATGATCCTGACTCTGAAATATCTTATTGAACACTGGTCTGTCGCTCTCACATATATATCCGTACGCTTTGAAAAACACAAGCCAACCCCCGCCCGAACGATAACCGCTCGTCCACCGCAGCCGACCATGCCTACGTCATATGCTAATTACACGTGCGACACAACTTTCACCAATAGCACGCTTTCCCACTCGAAGCGTTTTCGCGTTCTATAAATTAATATGAAACAAATATAAAGGTATGTTATCAGGCACTCGCAGGAAATAAAGAAGTAGAACACCAGACAACAGAAAAACAACAGACATGAGTGGCTTACCCAGGATTTGAACACTGGACCTTCCGTGCGACAACCCCGCCTAGCCATGCAAGCGAATCACACTATCCGCTCTGCCATCTACGCATCATCATTGATGATGCGTAGATGGCAGAGCGGATAGTGTGATTCGCTTGCATGGCTAGGCGGGGTTGTCGCACGGAAGGTCCAGTGTTCAAATCCTGGGTAAGCCACTCATGTCTGTTGTTTTTCTGTTGTCTGGTGTTCTACTTCTTTATTTCCTGCGAGTGCCTGATAACATACCTTTATATTTGTTTCATATTAATTTATTGTTTACAGGCCTCAGGTTTCCCTCCCTTATTTGTAATAAATGTTTTCGCGTTCTACTGAGTTGCGCACAGCGATGAGTTAACAAGCCTGTGTGCACAGTGAGAGGTAACACAGTGTATACATGTTTTGAAGGCCATCACTTTACAGAACCTCGATATATGTCACTTTGTCCTTCTAGGAAATACCAAAGATGGAAGATATCGAGCCTTCTTTCATGCTTAACATAAGTTGTTCATGTCTCGCTGTCACATAGAAGAATGCTGGTGACGCAGGCGTTATATACTACAGCTTTAGTCTTCATTGTGAGTTCCGAGTTTCCCTAAATACGCTTTGTGAAGCAAGCAAAGATGGCTGCTGCTTTACCTACGTGGCTGTCCATTTCTGTGTCGAAAGAGTGTTTGTCGTTGATGGAAGGCCGCATGTATTAAAGTGGTGCCCCCTGCAAATGTGTTAAGTAATATTTCTTATTAAGGGGAGTTAAATGTTAAAGACTTGAATGTACGGGTCGGATTGTTGTAAACGCTAGCAAACACGCTCTGCGTGATGAGAGAATTTCTTAGTTGGGAGCTGTATGCTCAGTAATTGTTGAATACAGCTCAACTGACTAGTTGTTAGTTTGTTTAAAAATATGATAAAGAAAACTGTTGGTATGTCCCTAGTGAGACTTTTGGGTAGGGAGGGTTTGAGCTGAGCGATGGTCTCAACCGGGGAGTCCGCGCATGTAGTTTTTGTTACTGAGCTGTACTGAGTAGCTGTTATTTCGTGACAGTGTGTTTCTGGCAGAGGTCCGAAATGGACGTCGATTTTTTGCTGGTGTGTATCAGCATATTTGTTGTGAAAGGAATATTTGATTATTGCAGAATGTACTTTATTGAAGATATTATGAGGCCACGGATTGTACAGGCCATTATTACTATCATGATTCATATTTGCTGATATGGATATTTATTCCCATGGATATTATTGTACTGAGAGTTGCTGATATGGATATTTATTCCCAGGGATATTATTGTACTGAGAGCTGCTGATATGGATATTTATTCCCATGAATATTATTGTACTGAGAGTTGCTGATATGGATATTTATTCCCATGGATATTATTGTACTGAGAGTTGCTGATGTAATACGAATTATGATGTTGTTCCCTTTGAGGGATATTTGATCCTGGGAATTATAATGATGACTATTGGATACTATGTGCTACAACCCATGTGCCACGTATTTTATACTTGTAGTAACCTGTGACAGTGTGCTGTTTCTGATGTTTACGTGACTGTGGCGTAATAAACTATGTAAAGCGTTACCAGGAGTTTTAACGTTCCCTGACTCCTATGTCTACTGTGGTGCGTGATTGCAGTCTGTTCAGGTATGCCAGAACCCATTTACATTCGTGTATGTTGACAACCACCCATTTACACACCAGTCGGCCATACGTAAGCCCGACTTTATTGACTAATTCCTTGTCAGTAGACACAGACACCACCTGTGCTGATTGCATCTACCAGCTACCACCATATTAACATGTGTTATCCTAAGCAGCCGCTAACGGCGGTAACAGTGGTGAGCCAGTCTTACGGGGTGTGATACCCACGATATTCGGATTACAGGAGTATATCAGGGAATTATATTAACATTTGGCCTCCTCCTCTAATGTCAAGTAATGAGCCAGTAATAAGGTGTGTTTGACAGACGGTGTATCTCTACAACTACAGTGAGTTCAAGTACATATTTGCAGTGTTTCCAGACCTTCTATACGTATGCCACAGGTCATATTTGCAGTGTTCCAGTTCTTGTTTTCCTGTGCGGCGTGAAGCAGATGTCATACAGTATCAAGGACCTGAGAGTGAGAAGTGACGAGTTCCAGTACCTTTCAGCGGTGGATTTTTCTTTCTTCAGTCTGTGTGATGCCCATCGTTTTGGCATTGTGGACGGAATTGTTTTCCTTTATTGAAGATAAGTGGTTTTTGTTTTGTAAAATGTGCTACTTTGTGTATGTCAACAGACCTTCCTATATTATGCATTACTTATTCTATTGAGTATTGTATGTTATATGTTCCATATTTATGCGGGTTTGGTTGGGAGGTCGATCTGACAAACGAGGTTCATCTCGAAGTTAATTCGAGCTCTAGTCAGATGTTCTGTAGGGATTAGTTTGAAGTTTCAATTGAGCGATAATTCCGGTTCAAGGCTAAAAACCTTGCCAAAGTTCAGATCGCTACTTGTCCCTTACGACAGTAATTGTTTAGGTGTGACGTAGCGTTTCATTGTTGTTATCGTAGCATTTTTTTCTGTACCTTAGTTTTTGATTGATTTGTTTGTTGGTGTCTCCCTCTCTTTCCTATCTTTTATTTCTATACAAATTTTTCGTTTATACACTGTGTAGTCGCTTGTCTTGTCATTCTATTCGCAGCTGTCATTGCAGGCTTTGCAATATTTTTTCTTTAGTTCTGCTTTCTTGTTTATTTCATTCTGCGAACGTTATCATTTGTTCTCTAGTATCTTGTCTTCGTAACTGTTGTTCTTATTGTCCATATCGTGCGTTAATTCTTTGTGACTTATTATAGGATTTTTAAATGCATAAATAATTAATGGCTACACAATAATATAACTTTAACTTCCCTCATATTGATATGAATTTATAAAGGTTCTATAGACAGGAACTTGTTATACTTTAATTAAGGGATAATCTGATTTTTTCTTGGAGAGATATTTAACTGTGTGAGTTAGAAACTCATATAAAATGTCTACATCAGACATAATGTCCGCGCTGGAGGATATTCTCCAGGATGGTAAGGATTATGGCGAACAAGGCCCAGATCTTGAGGATCATGTATTAAACCGTTTTTGTGTGATGTGGCATCACATCTTGAGGAGTTTGTGGATATTAATTTCCAGTCTGTTCCTCACATAATTATTACTAGGGACCTTGCACAATTACTGCGTGATCATCTTCGTTTTTATAGCAAGATATCTCTACGTACCACATGATCACATACTAAATAACATACACCGCGCTATACGCGACGACGATGTTCAAGAGGAGCAAATAAAAGATAACAAACTGAGCGAACAGGAAAGGGTGGATTTTTTAGAAAGTATTGCTGAAGAAAGCGGACTACATGAGACAGTGTCCAAACTTCAAAGTGATCTACATAAATCAAACTTGGCACTTACTAGTGAGCAAGCAGCATTAAATTCAGCATTAAACAAGATCAAAGAGTTGGAAGCTCAGATAGAAGATAAGCATGTCGAAGTTAGAAATCTTACGCAGGAAGTTCAAGAAAAGAAAAGGATGTGTGACAAATTAAAAGTTGAGGCCGAGGAACGTGAGAAGTCTTATACAGAAACGTTTCTTGATTTATTGAGTGATAATGCGACTCTCGAGGTGAGGAAATTGCAAATGCAGGACGAAGAGAGAAAACTTCAGATAGAAACTGAAAAACAGAAATCGGAGGCTGAAGATGGGATACAGCTATGTAAGGAAAGTGCTCCTGTTAGCGAGCTAGAACAAGTCAAAATGGACTATGATAAATTAAAAGTTTTGGCCGAGAAACGTGAGAAGTCATATAATGAAACACTTATTCATCTACTGAATCAAAGTGTACATCTCAGTTGCCAACTTGAAGGGAACAATGCTGTATTTCCAAAGAAGATTGATAAGCTAATGATTAGTCATAGTGCTATTGAAGCACTCAAACTTGAACTTGTGCAGGAAAGGGCCAGGAATATGGAAGGTATTTAACCACATGTGTTGATAGCACAAAAAAAGAGTTTAAAGAAATTGGCGCTACAAAGGAGAGCAAGCAAAGAAAAGGATGAGAAAAAAGAGATTAGAATAGTTAACGATGGAGAGAGAGAAAATGGCAAAGATTGAGAAATCAGTAGCGGAGGAAAAGTGCAAAATTTTGACATTGGATAATTTAAATAAGAGGGAGAGTGAAGAGATTTCACTCAAAAATGTAGAAATTACGGAATTAAGGAAAAGAGTTGATAGATTGTTGGATATTGTCTTAGATAACAAGATGCTGTCTACTGTCAATGTTGACAGTGTTAGACATAAAGTTGATTGTCAACAGGTTACAAATGCAAAGAGTCAGCCACATGCACTCAATGCTAACAGTAACGACAAACATGGTGTACATAAATCTTTTCGTGGCAAATACAATTTCCCACGTACTAACGCTACTACCTCTAATAGAACTGATTCTTGGCGTCAGGCCAACAAAAGTAACCCTACTGTAACAATTAGTCATGTACATCACGATAAAAACTCTGATGAATTTCATGTAAAGGCTCCACAGACCAACCGTGCATCTACTTTTGGAAATTCTGATAAATTGATAACAAGGGACAAAACTAGTAGTACTTGTTCCCGAAATAATACCCATTATGTTGTTAACCATAAGGGTTCTGTCATCCCTGCTACTCATCATACTCATCATAGTCAGTATGATACTTCGGTTAAGCACATTGCCACAGGCAAAAATAAAAACAATTTTTGTAGGAGAGATAATCGTGATTTTAGACAGTACCAAGGGGATTTATCAAGTTGGAATTTTCCTTCTCCAAGAAACTGGAGACAATTTAACGGATCTCAATATTTTGGTTCTAACAATTCTGGAAATTATGGTAGGAATAACTACACTAGAGATTATCAACCTTACAATAATTTTTCTAAGAGACAACAAAATTCACCTAGTGGATATTTGGATCAAAGGAGAGATATTAATCATATTGAACTGGGGTTCAAAACATAACAATGGTCGCAATAGAAGAAATAGCAATGGTTTCAATACAGATAATAATTGTGACAGATCTCTAAATGATATATTGCATCGCCAGGTTAACTTTGCTCAACAAAAGCCACAAGTTATTAGTAATCAAGGTAACAATAATAATAGTGTCTCAAATGCTACTGCTTGTTCTGAGTTTGATTTCGAGAGAGCATCTCATTGCCTTGAGTGCAGAACTTTGTTCCAGCCTACAGCGGTGACTACCTTGAGTTGCGGTCATCCTCTCCCCAATCCTCCTGTTTTGTCTACACGTGACGGAGGAAGGTTTGTTGCTCATCATAAAGGGGCCGGAAGTTTACACAGCCACAGTTTGTAGGTTTAATGTAAAATTGACTGTTGCCTTTCATAAAATCCTACCGGTGTTAAAATAGAAACTTTCATTTGTGTTTTTTCACAGCAACGGCTTTGCGATGAGAGTCAGATCTGCTATGTTTTTGGAGTAGGCTGTTACTCTCTTCAACTTAGTGTATGTCGCCTTGCGCCCGTGTAACTGATCAGGTGAAGCCAGTCATCGTGTTGAATCCACATTGTATGATGTTACCTCTACATATTCCTAGAATGTTTCAAAACCTCTGGAGTTTTTTCCTTAATATTTAACTTTTTTAGGATAGTAGATATTATTGTATTATATAGTATTGTATTAGGATATGGGATAACGTCGTTAAAATAGTATGTTGGTTTATATTTACACACCATTTCATTGCCATATTATTGTTGTATAACTGTGTTTTGATAAGACACCATTTCATTTCCATATTATTCTTATACTACTGTGTTTTGATTAACGTTGAACGTATGACGATTGTAATGAGGTGTAGCATGTCAGTTTGTAGTGACCTGTCTTTAGCTTTTTTGATGAAGGCAGTGGGCTGTTGGTATCTACACACACCAGTCAGAAGACTATGCCCACTTAGACCATATAATCATTGACCTTTGTGCTCTGTTGTGGAGCTTGGAGCCACTGTAGCTGGTACATCTAGCATTGACGTGCTCCTGCAGTTGTGATTCCTAGGACAGTTTACTATGAATGATGAGATTGCCAGCCCTATGCACAACCTCATTAGCTGTAAAGGTGCAGTAGTCGTCTTCAGAGAGCCCCGTGTGTCCCTTTATTCACTAAATTTAAACTTCTTTCTCGTGTTTTGATCCCATGACTGGTTATCATATTGGCACACAGAGAGAAAATATGAAGTAACCGTTATGCTGTAAAACGTAATTTTGAAACGTAGCTTGCATGTATCAGAAATGATCTTGTATTTGAAATTGGGAACATATTCTAAAATTTTGATTTCTTCCAGAGCACGACACCTGAGAATTTAAATAATTTGACTTTCTTGCCAGTCAGGCATGCAACATTTTCCCAGCAGATTATTTTAATACTTAAATATGTTTTTTTAAACCACTGCAGATATTTTTATAGCATTTATTTTCATATCTCACAGTAGCAGTAGATTGTGGATTTCTTTATAGTGTATTGCATATCAGGTTGAGAAAAGTATAAAGTTACAGTTAAAGGACACTGTAGCTGAGCTGAACGTGATTGTCAGCCTGGAGTAACTAAAAGGTTTAATTAAACTGTATATGTAGAATTAATAGAGACAGCTGATACTGTTGTTCGATTGAAGAATCCAGAGGTCTGGTTAAAGCACATAGTCAGGATACATAATGTCCTGCTTATATATTTGCAAGTTGGTATGCAGTTAACAGTGTGTTTTCCCATGTGCCATTTCTGTAACGAATCTTTTTTTTAATGTATAATTATTGTAGTGATGATACTATTTTTACTTAACTTATCATTATGATACATTTCGGTATTTTTAAAAAAAAAAAAAAAAAAAAAAAAAAGGTATTTTTTCTGATATTGTAATATTTTTTCGGTGCCCAGCGCTTGGCTGTGCGCTAGGGGTAACTATGTATAGCGATATTAGTACATTGAGAAAGCGTTTTTTCTAAGGTTGTGATGTATTTTTTATTTGCCCAGCGCTTGAATGTGCGCTAGAGGAACTATGCATTATTAATATTGATGTTTATATTAAGATCATCATTGGTACTTTATAAGTTTAATAATTTGGTTAAATTACCTATTATGCTTTATTTAGTTATAGTTTTCTTTAATGGTTTATATATATATATATATATATATATATATATATATATATATATATATATATATATATATATATATATATATATATATATATATATATATATATATATATATATATACATGGTTTTTTTATTTTATGCCGGTTTGTGATAGTTATATTTTTTTTCCATGCAATGCATTGTTTAACTTAATTGTTACCATGTTGTATTACTGATTTCTTTTCCTATTTCTAATTCATTGCTTTCGCTCATTGCTGGTCATTCTTCTTTTTACTTGATCTTGTCTTTTCACTTTCTATTTATTATTTCCTACTTAGTCTATACTGAATATACTTAACTTTGTTTGAAACCGATCATCTTTGTATACGTAACTGATCACTTTGTATACTTCATTTCCTACTTTCTATTTACTTATAATAATTTTTTGTGAATTTATGGATATGACTTAACATAAGGTAATTCTTGTGTGTGGATATTAGAGCTTCATCGACCTCATATTTTTTGTTGATGTTCATTTAAAAAAAAAATTAAATCATTTTTTTTCCCCGGGGTTCGGTGTAGTCAGTTAAGTCATATTTCTTATTAAGGGGAGTTAAATGTTAAAGACTTGAATGTACGGGTCGGATTGTTGTAAACGTTAGTAAACACGCTCTGCGTGATGAGAGAATTTCTTAGTTGGGAGCTGTATGCTCAGTAATTGTTGAATAAAGCTCAACTGACTAGTTGTTAGTTTGTTTAAAAATATGATAAAGAAAACTGTTGGTATGTCTCTAGTGAGACTTTTGGGTAGGGACGGTTTGAGCTGAGCGATGGTCTCACGCGGTGAGTCCGCGCATGTAGTTTTTGTTACTGAGCTGTACTGAGTAGCTGTTATTTCGTGGCAGTGTGTTTCTGGCAGAGGTCCGAAATGGATGTCGATTTTTTGCTGGTGTGTATCAGCATATTTGTTGTGAAAGGAATATTTGATTATTGCAGAATGTACTTTATTGAAGATATTATGAGGCCACGGATTGTACAAGCCATTATTACTATCATGATTCATATTTGCTGATATGGATATTTATTCGCATGGATATTATTGTACTGAGAGTTGCTGATATGGATATTTTTTCCCATGGATATTATTGTACTGAGAGTTGCTGATATGGATATTTATTCCCAGGGATATTATTGTACTGAGAGCTGCTGATATGGATATTTATTCCCATGGATATTATTGTATTGAGAGTTGCTGATATGGATATTTATTCCCATGGATATTATTGTACTGAGAGTTGCTGATGTAATAAGAATTATGATGTTGTTCCGTTTGAGGGATATTTGATCCTGGAAATTATACTGATGACTATTGGATACTATGTGCTACAACCCATTTGCCACGTATTTTATACTTGTAGTAACCTGTGACAGTGTGCTGTTTATGATGTTTACGTGACTGTGGCGTAATAAACTATGTAGAGCGTTACCATTAGTGTTAACGTTCCCTGACTCCTATGTCTACTGTGGTGCGTGATTGCGGTCTGTTCAGGTATGCCAGAACCCATTTACATTCGTGTATGTTGACAACCACCCATTTACACACCCGTCGGCCATACGTAAGCCCGACTTTATTGACTAATTCCTTGTCAGTAGACACACACACACCACCTGTGCTGATTGCATCTACCAGCTACCACCATATTAACATTTTTTTTTTTTTTTTTTTTTTTTTTTTTTTTTTTTGCGTTCGCCCGCTAATACTCGAGGCGAAATCTCAGGTTATTATTTTATGTCTAACCTGACATTGATTTTACGTGAGTATCCCTTTATTTCTTGTACAGAGACAGGTGTCCCTCGCCATTCAGGCAAATACTCGCCGATTTCGGAGGTACCCATTGCAGCTGGGTCGGCTCAGGAGCCGCCAGTCCCTGGTCGACGACACTCCTTCAAATGTCCTCGCCAGGTCTCGAGTTAATCCAGTCCAAATCCCGGTCGACGAAAAATCCTCAAATGCCGTCGCCCGGGTTTGATCCTGTATCACCCGGTCGCCAGAGCGGTGTTGTAACCACTACGCTAGCGCGGCTCCCTAACATTTGTTATCCTAAGAAGCCGCAAACGGCGGTAACACAATGCATAGTTATCGATAATAATAAGTCTTGCAATATCCACATTTTCGTGTTACTAACTGCCACATTCTGATAGAGGTTATTTGTTAAGTGATTATGTTCAACACGAACAATGGCCAATTACTACGCCTATAAGAAAGTACATCAACTCATGGTGTAAAGATATAGTACACATTTATTACGAATCACATTTGACATTATCATAAAAATGCGTGAGCAATGGGCCAACACTTGTTTTGACCGTTACATTTTTGAGATAACTATATACTCGACACATTCTGTGTAAGTCCGTCGCAGTCCATACATTGAATTATAATCCTTGTTATCCAAATAATATCGTCCATGGGATCTACTCAAATATAGATACTATTAACATATCCACGACTATCACATATGGAAATATAAGCGGACGCTAGTGACATAATCTCAAAACACAGCGATCTCGGCCGGCTACACACAACGGTTTCTTTCGTTGTCGTGCACGAGCACTCCCGTCATAATTCTTACGCGTAACGACGCGCTAAGCAACGTTTTTTAGCACCACAAAGTTTGAAGATAATGGACGCGTTGTGGTGTGCAAAAAAAAGGTGTAACTGTCACCTTTGGCTTTGCTAGGAGCATTATAAATGCTCAAGCAGGAATTATAAACGGTGATTTGGTTTTGCTGAAGTGGGAAAGTATATAAAAATGGTTTAAGAAATAAGAATGGATTTGAATAAAGACTATTTGTCTTGCTAGAAGGGAGATAAAATGAGTGAAATAATACTTTGATCAAAGAGAGGAGACTCTGAATATTAAGGTCAGGGGAGGAAAGTGCTTAATTACACTTAAGTAGATTTGGTGAGTTGGTAATTATGGTTTAGAAAATGTACATATAAGAATTGTATAGCAAGCTTTAGAGAAGACAATATAAGGTTAAGTCAAACCATGCAAAGGGAGACAACGGTTAATTACCTCCTTTATATGATTTAGTGAGTTGAGAGAAAAACTATGCACGTGAAAAGTCTGAGTGAGGTTTACAAGGATAACGGACGACACTTCACTGAGTTGTTTACACAGCGGATAAGCGTGAACATATTCCAGCTGAATGGAAAATAAGAGGGACCAATCAATTTACAGTAAACAAGGACAGATCAGCTGATAATGATTTTTTAGAGGAGAACGCATTTGGACACGCTAGTGAGCGGTCGCATTTCTGAGGAGCAGTCCTAGTAAAGGACATAGAGTGGCAAGAATGTGTTTCTGCCGAGCTCAAGTTCAATCTCTGTGGGAAACAGAATACATTCTTCTGAAGATTTCTTTAGACCTAGTTAGAGTAGTAGAATCTATTCACATATGAAAGACAAAGCTGTGTTTAAAGTATAGGCTTAGCGATAAGGGGTGATAGTAAGAAATATGAGTGTTGTGAGGATTCTGTGAAACAAATGTAAGTAGGTCCTTTTACTCATAACTTTTGATAGACATTGAACAGAATGATTTCAGAAGCTGAGATAAAGTATTACAAGGTTAACGACGCTTACAACTAAGTGAGCACAGGATGATGAGAAATGAAGCCGAAGCTACAAAATTGACTATGAGGTGGATAAAACAAGACTAAGTAAGCATCTGAGAAGATTTACAGAAGAACATGGATTTAATAGCCGTGCTGGGCTATTGTATAATGAACTTTGCAATATCGACTGCTACAAGTAAGATGAGTAAGAAATTGAAGGGTGATTGTATTTACAGAATGAAACATGAGCTCTCAAGCAGGTATAAGTATGAGGATACTGAAACAGGTGTACCCAATGTGTTGAATTGCATATATTAATTTTAAGATGATTGTATTATGATTAATATGAGACAAATCTGACAGGATTAGTAGAGGAGAGAAAACAACTCAGGAAAGAGTTGATGAAAGGCTTGGGAGAAGCCAGAATAAATGGAATAGCCTTAAAGGAAGAAAATAGGTATAAACCATATCTGATAATGTTCTCAGGTAGAGAGCTATATATATATGCATAGGTACATGAATGTGCCCAGGAGGAATGGGACATACAAGAGGCAGTTAGGAAATGTTTGTACCTGGAATTTGTACCACATGCCTCTGTTATGATGAAATTCTGAGATGTAAATAAAATACTTGTTTTGATGGAACACTTCTCAAGTTGGGTTAAGTCTCTAAAAGGTTGATGAGTGCTAGAGTAAACAAGATACTGGACATAAAGAAAATAACCACTATACGAAGTCGTCACTTAATAACATCACAAGAAGTGATAGAACGAGTTTAGGTTGAAAGCTTGAGATATATATCATCCAGGAATAATCAACTCTGGCGGTGATGGCCAGTACTAAGATATACTCTTACTTGGAAGATAGGTCAATAGACAATTGACAACTTGAAGGTACAATAACTAGGCCTGCCATCTGTCACCTAGTTTATTTGAAAGTGAACCAGTTCTACACGGTCACATCTTTACTAATTGGTGCCTTCTATGACCAGTCTTGGAAAATACCCAGTCTTCAGATAGGCACAGACACGGTCACATCTTTACTAATTGGCACCGTGACATAACACTTTTTATGAGGTCAAAGTATTTGTATGTTTGAGCTAAGCTATTCTTCAAGCTCTGGAGATCCTGTTAACTTCGAGTGACGATTGCAGCGTCGTCTGCGAATAACAAGTCTCTTATAGTGACCCTTCTGAATTTTGTTTTTGCCTTTATCCTTGCGAGGTTACACAGTCGGCCATCTGAACTAGTGTTAAGACATTTTCCTTAAGTCTTATCTCCAAATGCATGTTTCAAGAGCAATGTAGCCGTCCCACCCAGTATTATTTCCTTGTGGGACTGGGCACGGTAGCAATTAATGTCTTATGTGGCAGGGTGATAATATCTATCCAATGGTTTACAGTGTTGCAGTATTATGTTTATAACTTTTCTTGTTTATATTTCATGTCTTCTAAGTTATTGGTGTATTACTGGCTTAAAGCTCGCCAGAGATGTTGATTTCTTAGACCCTAATCTGTGGGTGTTGGCTCGTTCCGTTCCTCCTACGGGTGGTATATGGAGAGCATTTGTGGTTGAGATTGGCGTAAACCATGACAATGCATCTATATTAATCCAACATATAAATAATGTTATTCAACAGGCAAACACTCCTCAACGGCCTTGTTCATTTTCCTATATTTTATTCAATATCAAACAGATCAATTGGTTTCCAACCAAAACATTTCATTATTTTATACAATCTGTACAATAGGCAAAACTGGTCGTATTTTCTTCATAATAAGTGCATATCTCTTATTCTTCATGTCCATCCACAAAGGTTCCATTGTATTATTTACCATTTTTCGTATTTTTCGCCATTCTTTTAGATTGTTAAAGTCTCCAATGTAATTTCCTTCTTTTGTAGTTTATTCTTTTGCTTTATTCCCCAGGTCAATCTAAATCGTTCATTCAATTAGCTCCATTGACATGTTTCAATACGCAAAATATAGCTGAAATACATAATAGCAGGGCGAGACTTTACTTACATGCATCAAATAAAACGAATGCTGATCCATGTATACAATTACACATATAAGAATTCTTATTCACAAAAATCACGTTGGAGAACCTCAACTAAGGAAAAACAGAACGTTTTTCTCGTGTCCATCTACGTGGATCATTTCTCTAGGACTACCCGTTCTGAATATCTTGCCAGCAATACATTTTGTGCTTGATCTGGCTACGTTATCATTGGTTGGGAGCTCATTCTATTCGATAAACCATTGCTCAGAGATCATGAGCTCAAGGCGTGAAGTTAGCTATCTTTATTGCGTCCCTATATTTCTATGACAACTGCTGGGTATTTCAGCGTGCCTAGTGTCAAAACTGACCTAGTCAATTATCTACCGCTCACTTCCCTTCCCTTAGTACTTCGGGTTAATTTTTATTTTAGTTAAGAATCCTCCTTGTTTATTTCAACGAATGGTAGTTTTACAATTTTATTACTACTGGCCTCCAGCATGGATAAATGCTGATGGTAGTGGGTTATACGGCCACATAGATCCCGGGGCCATGCAAATGTATCCCACAGGGAGACATTTGAGTACTACCAATACACCCAAAAAAAATCCCGAGAAAAAATTTCTAAGTCTAAAAAGTTTTCAGAAAAATTTAACATAATTCATTAACCGGGGGCCATTGTATATATATATGTATATATATATATATATATATATATATATATATATATATATATATATATATATATATATATATATATATATATATATATATATAATGAGACTGCCATACCTTAACCACGCTTTATTAATGGACAACATTGTGAAAAAAAAAATATTTAAATTTTATCATATCAAGACATATGTTCATCTAAAATTTTTCGAGCGGCATTCTTGAACAACAAAACTGTTAACATTAATCCATATATAGACCACTCAAAACCTACACAGGTGGCAACAGTGCAAAATTTGTCTTTAAAAAAAAAATCATATATCAATCAACCTTATATGTAGTTCAACACCTTCATGTTGCGAAACTTTCCTGGTACTCCAAGCAATGTACATCCAAGTTATTTCCAAGTATCCACATTGTAGGATTATAAGAGTGATCCATGTATAAAGTATTCAATTTTTTTTTCAAAGTATCCAAATTATTTTATTGTAATGGTGGTCCAATCCAGAAAAAAGCCAAGTTATATCCAGGTACTCATGTGTCATTATTTTCTAATTAAGTCATCTACAATGCATTACTATGTTAGCGAAACACATCCAAGAATAAATTTGTCAAAATTCATGTAACTATAATTCAACTATGAACATCTCAATATGTCAGCACAATTGACAAGTTGAAAAATATTTTACATTATGACAAATGCGATAACCTCTACACCTCGCGGTAGAAGGGGAACGACTAAGTAAGTAAGTACAAATGCGACACTGAATCTGCCTTCTGAGACGAAGATTTGTCAGATCGATTGTGTCTGTAACATCTGTTGTCAGAAATGTTATAGGCTGATTCAGTCAGATGGGCAGTCTATGATTTTTCAAAATATCTCTATGGTGTAGATAAAGTAAGGGATGGAAATATCATCATGTCAGGTGTGAAAAGTACTCAGCTGGTCAACCTGTTACGCACAGTCGCATACATATATTTTTAAGCAGCAGTGTATCAATTGATGCAGGGGGGGGAGGAGGAGACGCTGTAGCTAAAGAGGTCGCGTGAGGTTATTGAGGTGTGTTACAAGTTTTTTTGTCGTAATGCTTATTGATGTAGTAGCGCAGGGAAGCTAGGTGCGGGCGAGGGGTCAGCGTTTAACATGGGAGACCTTAATAATATCTCCAGTATCCCACAATCAGTGTTATTGGATAGGATGAAGTTGACTTGATCATGTATCATGTAATCTAAAGTGATTGAGTATAACACATTATCAAAGATTCATTTGTGCATTACGGGTATTCGGGGTGAGCAGTGGCGAGAACGTGGGGTTCTGTGTTTTGGGTCTCATAGCGATGTGCATCTTTGGGTGGTGTGTGGGGATGGGGTCACGGGTTTTAGTGTGGGTGTTTTGGGGGGGGCTGTAAAGGTTTTGGGTGGGTTTTCACGCAAAAACTCTTTTCATATCATGTTGGGAAAAAGTGTCATTGAAGAGCCTCGGTAATCACAAATAACGCAAACACAGATATCATGCCTGTACACTGAAAAAACATCACAAACTTTTCGGGGGTCGTGTCTGATCTTGGTTTAGATCGGGGGGGGGGTTTTTGGGGGACTAGGGTTGGGGGGTTTCTTCATGGGGCATCTTACACATTGTACTAAAGTCTCGCGTTGCGACAAGGCGGGAACGTGAAGGAAAGTTCTGTCGGGGTGGCACGATGTTGGGGGGGTCGACTTATGATTCGGAGATGGGCAGCTTATGGGAGTAGATGCCGTTGGTCAACTTTAGGGGCGTGGGGTGAACGATTGGGGCCACGTAGGGATTGCCGTGACAAAGGCTACCACAATGATTGGGGGGGGGGGGGGGGCATTCGTGGGGTAATTTGAGTTGGGGGGGGGGGTCACACATTGGGGGCGAGTGGGTGGTGCTAATTTAGGATCTATGAGTCTTTCAGGACTGCAACATGAGGGAAAAGGGGGGGGGGGAATTATGAGGGGTTTTTATTTGTTTTTCTATTGAATTATCGGGGAGGGGGATATAGTAGTTCAATAAAACTCAAAAAAAAAACACACAGTGACTGCACAAGGGGGGCAATACACAATCAGCAAGTCAGTTATCGACGCATAGAGCATATATATCTGGCAGATGTCTTGACAAAAAAAAAACAGACACGTAAAAGGGATGCAAGCATCAGGGGGAAACACATCAATCTTCACAGCCCCCCAACAGTGTAGGGGAGACATTGTTCATAATTGAGTTGCGACATATCCACTCTAAACAAAACATATCTCATGAATACGTACTGAGCGCTGAGTCGGAGAGGGGAACTGAAAACCCTGTTGGCTTCACAACTGACACTACTTCGCTCTCAACTGACTCTGTGAACACAAACAGAAATTTGGAAAGTGTGACAGACAGTTCTTGCTTAGTTTAAGCAGGTGCAAATTTTTCTCCATCATTTGATTATTAGTCAAGACATTTCTCGAAGATTTCTTGATCTCACTAAGGGAGTAAGGCGAACAGACAATGACTAGAGTGTTTGTCTCGACACAACACACTGTCAATTAACCGTGTCGAGTCTCGCGGTCGCCACAGTCTATCAGTCGATTACTGCGAGTGGATAGCGGATATCGTTACAGGGGGGTCAGTTCATCGTGATGTACTCGCCCCCAGGCGACACACATGGGGTCACATACTAGTGAGTACCTGTTAAACGGGGGTCGCAACTGGTAGTCTGACGCATGATTCTCACACTTCTCTTCCTCAAGATGGGGGAACTACCTCGTGGGGACTTCACTCGAGGCAGGGGTCAGGTGGTGTGATCAGTATTGCGTGTCTAGAGAGAGATATGGGGGCGTTAGGGCCGGTCGCACGCAGGGAGAGCTCCTAGCAATGGCACGTGGTGAGGCTAGGATGACTAATAGGGGGGGGTGTTGGTCGGGGGGGGGACTTATCGGGGAAATAGGGACTATGGTTGTAGGTGGACTGGGAGGTAATGGTGAGATTTATGGCGTCCTGAGGGAACGGCGGGGGGGGGGAGGGGGGGGGGGGGATTCGGGCGGAGAGGTGATGGAGTAACACGGACACGAGTAGGGGGGGGGGTGCTAGGGCAGGAGTTGTGGGGGGGGTTATCTGGCGGGGGGGGAACATCGGGAGTGGGGTCACTCAACATTGCATTATCACGTCTGGTCTATATGTATGTACGCGTAATGAGCATAGTAGGACTAGGGGGGGTACGTGGGAAAAATCGGACATTGGATACCCAGCGATGTGTGGGGGATAAATGTGGGGGGGGTTGTTTGTGGGGGGGGGGGGGGGGGGGGGGTGGGGGTTGGCAAACTTCCGTAGTGGCAGTCTGTTACGGGGGGGGGGGGGGGGGGGGCGGGGGGGGGGGGGGGGATTAAAATCACTACTATCTAATAACATAGCCATACGTCGGGGGATTTCAGCACTGAACTCCTTCAAATAGGATTAGTAAGCTGTCATGCTGGGACACAAGGGGGTGGGGGGGTCCACAGGTGCTGTAGCGGGCGAACAACACGGGGGGTTGTGCTGTGTAGGGTACAGCATCAGTAACTTAGTGGAGAGAAAGATTTGGAAGATGAGGGCAGGTTCAGGGCATGGATTCAGATAGTATATCTTGGATAGGAATGATAGGTGTATTGACAAAGGCGAGAGTGTGCAAAAAAGAAGTCTCATTCGTCCTGTAACCTAGTGGAGGGTGTCGAGCGGGATGAGTAGAGGTGCGACATGTTTAGCAATGATTCGCGATTATGTGAGCTTAATATGTAGAGTTGTCACGCGATAGATGTAACTAATTTGTTTTCGCATCAGAGAAAGACACACACACACTTGTCTCTCCTATTTTATAGCGCGAAAATCATGCGTATTGCTATGAAGAGCAAAGTCTAGATTTATAATTTATCTTTCTTTCAATTTTATCATCAATGTTGTATCTAACATGGAGACTAAAGTCTACTCGTTAAGGTTTTGCGACATGGAGATGGGAGTTATAAGCTCAATTTGTGTGGTAGCTTGGATATGATGAGTAAGATATAGAAAACTAATTCAACAGTACACGTTCACTCAATAGATGTGTTAGGGCCTGACCCGCTCTAAGGGTGATCGGGTTTGTCGTCATGGAGAGTAATGGAAGGATTGTCAGCACAATCAATTCAGTGTGTTTTTATAATTCATCCACAGAGAGAACAGAGCGGATCTGAGTGGTGGGGGTGGTGTCCTGGGGGCGCAGCGGGGGGCGGGGGGCTTTCAGCTGCTGGTATCAGCGGGGAAGCGCTGGTGTGGGGTGACACAATGGTGAGTGTAGGTTATGAGGACAGGGAGGGGGAGCGGTTGGTACTACATTGATTGTCAAATCCGAAGTGAGGAATATATTCTAGCGGTCATTGTGCTGAAAATAGAGAGGTGGGGAACAGTGTTGCAGTCTTCAACTATAAACAGAATCTGAAATGAGGGTCTCGACATTTTAAGATGGACGCGCGAGTCAGGGGTAATGGTGGGGCGCTATGGTGAGTGTCATGGAATGGGAATTCTTAAAGGAGGCTTGTTAATAAATTACCACAGGAGAGTGATCAACAGAATAGACAACAAGACAAAAACATTATAGTATATCTAAACTGTTCCTGATGAGACACATTTGCGTATGGGCGAAGATCGAGACTGTATCAAGGATCGATGAGCGGCAGCGTGAGGTGCAAGCAGGAGGTGTTGCTGGCACAATTGACAAGTTCATAAGCAGAGGTTTGTCTGAGCTAGCGACACAGTCATAAGTGTACTGAGCAGCATAGAAAATATGATGGAGACGCAATTGTCATTAGTAGACAGGAGATAACTGCACTCGTAAAGTGGGGTAGCGTCACTTGTGAAGAGTACATTAGTTTTCTCTACAGGACATCACTAGTCAAGTCAGTTTCGAGACAGCACTACTTATCTTTCTGTTATACGTATGATACGGATAGTATATTCGAGAGCTATACTATGATATTGACAGGACTAGTTAGATACTAGACGAGCAAAGTGAGACGATGAGCGAAGATCTTCGATAGATTATGTTCTTTCTCAACAGTTGCTGCAGAGAGCTCTGACTTACAGAATAGTACATACACATTCAGAGATGCAGGAGAGGGAGCGAGCACATTTCTTGGATGAGTAGAGTGGGGTGACAATAATTACAGTATCGTTAGAACCGAGGGAGAGAGTGTTAAGTATTTGTGAGTTGAAACATGTCTATGTGGATACTGGCCCTGAGACAACACGCTCTAGGGGCGAAAGTACATGCCCGCAGGAAGAGTGGGGGATAGTATGCGAGAGAGGATGTGCAGTTAGCATTGAATACACACACGATAGCAGACAGACATCTCACGTATGAGCACGTTGAGTATCTTTAGCACTTCTCTTAGAAACGTGATGTGAGAAGAGAGGCACTAAAGCAAGGATTTTCTGGGATTGGAGGTAGATTTATGGTTTGTTAGTTGGTGTGTGTGCGTACAGAGCGAGGGTATTGTTTTACGCAGAGAATATATGCTTCACTTTTGTAATGCGTTCAATCTATCTGTGTTTCAGTACTGCGTACATGGGAGGGGGGTGGGGAGTCGTTCGGTTTAATAGAACACATCTGCTCAGTTCGTGGACGAGTCTCTTTCGCATGAATGTAGCAAGAGTCTGGTATTGATCTATGTGTGAGTTATCTCTCTCTATTATTGGCGCAACATCATAGGGGGGAGGTATTCGGAGGTGGTCTACATCCTGGTTTGGGTCTCAGTTATGTAGTGGGTATGCAGTGAGGTCGATGTGCTCTTGGTCATTTACTTTAAGGGTCTGAAACACACGAGGTTTTAGCGTCAACTGGGGGAGGAAGTCTGGGGAGAGTGTGCTGACAATACGTCAAATGAATAACAAGCAGCGAAGAGAGCGAGGTGAGATGATCATCAAGTTCACGCTGAAGAGCGAGAATAACAGGAGAAGATAGAGAGATAGAGCATGTAATCTTAAATTTATGAATTCGACTCTTGTGGATCACGAGGGGTGTCCGCGCGAGAGATAATTGCGAACATATCTGTACTGAGTGGATATTGTGCATGACGGTAGTGAAAATGGGGGATGGCGTCACGATAGTAGGTAGGAGTTGTTGGGGGGATGGGGGGTTAGTTTTGAGAATTTGAGCACAGTACTCTATATGTATTGAACAGACGAGATCGACAAGGAGACACCAACTGGGTGCCTATAACAACGAGAGGGCGAGCTACTGGGCACAAGCTGTCTTTTATGACAAGATTCCAACTCCAGTACAATCATACTCAGTGTTCTATAGGACAGTCCTGAGAGAGTCTCACGTCAACTCAGTCTCATATGGTCTGAGAGCGGCATGACAGTCTAATTACGGTGACCAATAAAGTGGTAGCGTGTATTTTACATTGAGAGAGTTATTTCTGAGAGTTTGATGCACTCTTAATTTGATGATAGAGAACTTGGAGAATATGTTGCAATCAAGCGGTCTGCTAGTGAGCTGGAGGTAGCAGGCGGGCGGGTGGCGTGACGCGAGCGAGTAGTATATATCGAGTCTTTTATACTTGTTCCACACGCGACATAATGGGGTGTGGAGGTCGGGCGATGGGGTAGGGGGGGGGTCTCACAACACACACTTCTATCTATGGGGTGGGGGGGGGGGGGGGGGGGGGGGGGGGGGGGGGGGAGTGTTATATTGTGGTGGAGTTTGTGGTAGTAGGATTATTAGAGTATAGAAACTCTAGATATATGGTGTAGGAACTCTATCTAGTATGTGCACATAGGAATGGGAGTATGGACGATCTGGGAGATGTGTGTCTGACTGAGGTGGTCATGGTGGCGAGGTATTGTTGGGTATGTGCTGGATTGGGGGAGGCTGCGAAGTCTGTTTCAGAGAGATGGCGAGTTGAGAGGCGCAATAGTAAGGTTTCACTAAGCTTGCTTATGCTCTTAGGGGTATTTTTATTAGATTTAGGCAATGGACTAGGGTACTAGATCTATCTGTTCTCTTTACGTTGGGATTGAAGGAAATAGTAAGGTATGGAGCATTGCAGTTAGTACATCTATCGAAGCCTTTTTTATTGGGGCGAGAAAATTAGTGCAGTGAAGTAATTCGTGATAGATGCTGCGAGGTGTTTCTCTAAGAATTGACTAGGCACGGGGCAAATCTTTCTCCATCTGTGTGTCTTTTGCATCAATGAGGGGTACACTTTGGTCGACGTATCATGGATGCGGAGCGGGACGGGATGGAGTGAGTAGTGTTGAGATACAAAGGTCTGTCAGTATCTCTCTAGGGTGAAGTGGTGAGTGACAAACAGGCGGTTCAGGTAGAGCGAGGACACGAGAAGAGGCACAATACTCGGGAGATATTGAGTGTTATGGAATCTTTCTCAGAGGCGTAGATTAAATGTTGGGTATGATAAAGCGAAGATATAGTGCGTTAGGAGTGTTGTGATGAGGTCTAGTAGATGTCATCGTTGGCACAATGGGTCGGTGGTCATCACGCCGAAGTTGTTTCGCGTGGGCCTTCGAGGTTGTTAAGGACTTCTTTTAACCAGTCTGTTGAAGAATACTTCTAACGCCGGTTGTTGTGGGGCTTCTATTTATGACACCAAGTATTTAGGATGACCAAGTTGTTATATGCGTATTCTGTTCCTGCAGTCGAAGTCCTTCGAGTTCTTATATCACTTTTATAGGATTCCGTAATACTGTCCGTTGGTATCGATATTGTCTTCTTTAACCCGTGTGATGCCTCATTAGCTGAACATGTTTCATATTAAATATTCGACCATTGACTGACCTGTATTAGTCTCTTGTCTTATTGATTATATTAGCAGTGTGAGATGCAGTGTGTTCAGGCATTAATTATCACTGGTCATGATTAGTTGAATATAAACAGCATATTTTTCTTCTTCTTCCTCGTTCGTCCTGAAAAGGACGTTGGTTGCGTTGTGTCTGTTTACGCCGGAGCTGTGATATCTGCACCTTTCGGTCGACACATCCGACTTCAGCACGGCAGTTTTTGGGACCGGGTTTGCCTTCCCTCTGCGATCCCTACTCTCTCAGCCAGACTGCAGTGATGCAGACTGTTTCCAGGACCACCACGTGGAGGTGGAGTAGGGTCTTAGTCAGCTCTGGTTCGCTGACTCTGATGCAAGCAGTCAAACTATGGGTCGCTGACTGCATTCTCTATTGCTGCATCTTTGGGTCCCTAAACAGCATTTAACTCAACTCAGAATACGTCAGTTGATAAGACCGTGATTTTGACGACTCAAAATATTTAATTAATAATTTCATTCCATGAGCAGACACCAACTACATGGGAACAAAAGTCACATCACATTCATGTACGTTCTGCAAGAGTTCTCGTTATTTCATTAACACATGTTCATTAATCTCTATCTAGAGTTCTGGTTAGAGGTCAGTTCCTTTTTAAACGGCCAATGTCCTTTGGCATAAATTCAGAGGCTAACTAGACTTACTCCCGTCGCTAGTTTATACAATAGCCTTTTGCACTAGACTTAATTATCCTGCTAGTTTCGTAATACACTTCTTAAGCTAGGCTTACGTCTACTGCTAGCTATATAATATCCATCTATACTAGTCTTACACTATTGCTAGTACCATAATGTTCCTTTGGCATACCACGCCAGGCTAATCGGCCATAATTATACAAACTGCGTTAGGAACGATACGCCTTACGTTTGATCCACGAACTACACTGCTCAAGTGGCATCCCAGCCAACACAACTAATAAGTGGACGACGCCACACACTTTTAAGTGGTTATACCACACAATATAAGTGGCAATGGCCACACTTCTGAAACACACTGCCGTAGGGGTCAAAACCCACAAGTCGAATGACGTTACCAAGACATACACGTCATGCATAGAGATATGCATACTATGTCGTTACTCTATTCAATTGCGATGTTCCATGGTGCATCAATTCGAGTTGGCCAAACTCAAATGCCTGCACACATGCAACAATCATCGACATCGGTTGATAAAATATATGTCTATTCATTTGAGGTGTTCCATGATACAGTCATTTTGATCGCGCTCAAATCCAAATGCCTGTAAGCATGAAACAATCCTCATCATCATCCCCCTCACTTCCCAACGTGACACTTGTGGCACGTGTGATAGTGGTGGAGAAGACGCACGTCTCTATAATATGTTAGTATAAGTACTATCCACCTGTACTATCATCATTATTGACACCAGTTTGTTAAGGACTTCTTTTAACCAGTCTGTTGAAGAACACTTCTAACGCCGGTTGTTGTGGGGCTTCTATTTATGACACCAAGTATTTAGGATGACCAAGTTGTTATATGCGTATTCTGTTCCTACAGTCGAAGTCTTTCGGGTTCTTATATCACTTTTATAGGATTCCGTAATACTGTCCGTTGGTATCGATATTGTCTTCTTTAACCCGTGTGATGCCTCATTAGCTGAACATGTTTCATATTAAATATTCGACCATTGACTGACCTGTATTAGTCTCTTGTCTTATTGATTATATTAGCAGTGTGAGATGCAGTGTGTTCAGGCATTAATTATCACTGGTCATTATTAGTTGAATATAAACAGCATTTAACTCAACTCAGAATACGTCAGTTGATAAGACCGTGATTTTGACGACTCAAAATATTTAATTAATAATTTCATTCCATGAGCAGACACCAACTACATGGGAACAAAAGTCACATCACATTCATGTACGTTCTGCAAGAGTTCTCGTTATTTCATTAACACATGTTCATTAACTCTTAGTATCCGGCAAGCCCCGTGAAGTGGCGCGGGTTTAGTACCAATTTTACGGCTCGGCAGTTCAAGTGGCGCGCGACGGTAACGATAGCTAAACTAGCGCGTAAAAACGTGGTTTTAGCTCCCGTCCATAATTATACAAACTGCGTTAGGAACGATACGCCTTACGTTTGATCCACGAAATACACTGCTCAAGTGGCTTCCCAGCCAACACAACTAATAAGTAGACGACGCCACACACTTTTAAGTGGTTATACCACACAATATAAGTGGCAATGGCCACACTTCTGAAACACACTGCCGTAGGGGTCAAAACCCACAAGTCGAATGACGTTACCAAGACATACACGTCATGCATAGAGATATGCATACTATGTCGTTACTCTATTCAATTGCGATGTTCCATGGTGCAGCAATTCGAGTTGGTCAAACTCAAATGCCTGCACACATGCAACAATCATCGACATCGGTCAATAAAATATATGTCTATTCATTTGAGGTGTTCCATGATACAGTCATTCCGATCGAGCTCAAATCCAAATGCCTGTAAGCATGAAACAATCCTCATCAGTGGTGATATTTTTCTCCTCATTCCAGATGATATAATTGATGGGGGGTGTCTGTGTGTAACCATCAATCTTTTTCTGGTGGATTTCTTTTTCCTTCGGTGTTTCTTTCTGTCTGGGTTGCATGTTATTCCCGTGGGTGTGATGTGTCCTATCCATAATAACTAAATTTATTTCTTGGTATCTGTGATCTTTCTTTCCTCGTTTTGTTTGACCTATGTGTGTCCACCATCCATCTTCTGTCGTTAGGAGACAACCTCGTCCGTTCTCTAATGCCACGTTTGTAAATTCCCATATCTTTCTGGCTTTCATTTCGGCAATGAAATTTCTGACTGCCACTCTATGTGCCCTTTTATTTAGTGTGTCCCAGTGTTTGCCAACTGTGGTCGTGCGCCTTGATTTGTTGCCGTAATACTTGATCGGCGATAGTGTACGTGGAGTGCTCTCCGTTCCCCTGTGGCAATAATGTGGTAGGTTTCTCATTGGTACATGGGGGTGGGCTCTACCGGGGTTCGAACTGGGGACGGTCTGGGTTGTGTACTGTCGTCTCTGCCACGTTCTACGTGGGTTCTCGTGCGTTATTAAATTAATCATGTGTCCAACCATTTTATACTGAGGACGATTGTTATGTTTATGCAAGTTCCTCCTGTTTTCAACATTGTAACTGCGCCTGTCCGCGTATGTTACTCTACGATTATCTGGCAAACAACCGTCATCATATCTTCCGGGGATGTAGAGTTGCTTTCTCCTTCCAGGTGAAGGGGTTTCGTTCCGTCTGTTCATTTTCCTAATGGTGTAGTAACCTCCTGTAGTTGAATCGTACATAAATTCTTCATGTTCAGCGGGACATACATTAGGTTTCTGTACTGTATAATAACCTCCTGTATTTGAATCATACATAAAGTTGTGTCTGCTCTCCGTAAGAGGACTGGTCACTGGCACCAATTAATGTCTTATGTAGCCGTCCCATTCAGTATTATTTCCTTGTGGGACTGGGCACGGTAGCAATTAATGTCTTATGTGGCAGGGTGATAATATATATCCAATGGTTCACAGTGTTGCAGTATTATGTTTATAACTTTTCCTGTATTTTATTCCATGTCTAAGTTATTGGTGTATTACTGGCTTAAAGCTCGCCAGAGATGTTGATTCCTTAGACCCTAATTTGTGGGTGTTGGCTCGTTCCGTTCCTCCTATACAAGTAGGTGGAATTTGGAGAGCATTTGGGGTTAAGATTTTCGTGAACCATGACAATGCATCTATACTGAAGCACATTAAAAACGCACCACTTTTATATATACTGATGCCGAGAAGCTTGACAAAAAAAGTGTGGGAATGGATTTTCCCCGTGTTTGTCATGAGGTAGAGAGCGAATGGCTGCTGGAATGGAAAGTGCATGATTCAACCCACGGGTTTGTGTACAGACTACATGAAAACAATAAAAGTTACACGTGCAACACGATTCTCAACAGCTATGACCCTGAAAATGTGTACGCGTTTTGGCAGTATACTCGGTCATATCATGCAATAGTACTCACTACCCTCCTGTATGCCTGTGAAACATGGACAGTGTATAGCAGACATGCCAAGAAGCTTAATCAGTTCCACAAGAGCTGTCTTCGCAGGATTCTCAGGATCAGGTGGCATGATAGAGTATCTAATTCTGAGGTCCTCAACAGAGCACATATCTCAAGCATCTACACATTGCTGCAGAGGGCCCAAACTAGATGGGCCGGACATGTTGTTCGCATGCCCGAAAAACGCATCCCAAAGCAGTTGATGTACAGCGAACTCTCCACGGGTAAGCGAACAGCAGGGGGACACAAGAAACGCTTCAAAGACACACTGAAAGCATCGTTGAGCAGCCTCAAAATTGATGTCTCCTCCTGGGAGACTATCGCACAGGATCGCTGTGCCTGGCGGACAAACATTACTCAAGGTGCTCGCATTGCAGAACAGAATTTAGCTGATAAGGCAGAAGGCAAGCGAGCTGCAAGAAAGGCCAGAATGCACAGCTACACTACTATCGACTCTAACCATGTGTGCCCCGTATGTGGCAGGGCCTGTAGGGCCAAAATAGGACTAACTAGCCACATGAGATCACGGCACAGATGTGTCACAACTCAAGTCTGAAGCTATCGCCATCTTCGCTTGCGATGGGCAACTACAGGCCTTACTGCAAGACGACCTTATGTTGGGCTAAACTTGACTCACAGACATCGTCAGCAGCGCCTGCAATGGGCAGAGCAACATGTCAGATGGACTAGACTGCAGTGGAATGCTGTCCTATTCACAGACGAGAGCAGATTCAACATATCCCTTGCTTATGGACGTATGCGGATTTGGCGACGGTGTGGAGAGCGCTTTGCAGATTGCTGTGTTCGTCAGCACAACCGATTTGGAGTTGTCAGTATTCACATTTGGGGAGGATTCAGTTTTCACCATCGCTTGCCTCTTCACGTCATCCGTGGAAATGTTAATGCTGTGACCTATCGAGATGAGGTTCTGGATTCATTAGTTGCTCCTGCGTTCACAAATTATCCAGATTTGCAGCTTCTCCAGCAGGATAACGTACGTGCGCACACCGCATGCATTACGCAGCAATATCTACAGCAGCAGAACATCGTGACGATTGATTGGCCTGCCCTATCACCAGACATGTCCCCTATAGAACATCTGTGGGACGAGCTTGGACGCAGAGTCTACAGGAAAGGTTCTCCAGCTAATCTGCAACAGCTCGAAGCTGCTCTTACACATGAATGGATTCCCCGGAATTTCCTTCAGAGACTTGTGCGTTCCATGCGAGCCACTGCCAAGCTTGTTTGCAAGCACACGGTGGACATACCAGATACTGAGGATAGTGTGAATGAATTTTTTTCTTGGTTGCATTTCTGGTTTTCTCCCTTGCCTGCACAGAATGCAATGAATTTCATAACAATCAAATGTACAAGTTAATGACCAGCATGGATTCATAGGAAAATGAATGAAGATTCCAAATATGTAAACTTGTAACCACTTATATTTACATTTCACACTCTGTTCCTGGATTATACAGGGGGTGCGTTTTTAATGTGCTTCAGTATATATTAATCCGACATATAAATAATGTTATTCAACAGGCAAACACTCCTCAACGGCCTTGTTCATTTTCCTATATTTTATTCAATATCAAACAGATCAATTGGTTTCCAACCAAAACTTTTCAACATTTTATACAATTTGTACAATAGGTAAAACTGGTCGTATTTTCTTCATATTAAGTGCATATCTCTTATTCTTCATGTCCATCCACAAAGGTTTCATTGTATTATTTACCATTTTTCATATTTCGCAATTTTTCTAGATTGTCAAAATCTCCAATGTAATTTCCTTCTTTTGTAGTTTATTCTTTTGCTTTATTCCCCAGGTCAATCTAAATCGTTCATTCAATTAGTTCCATTGACATGTTTCAATACGCAAAATATAGCTGAAATACATAACAGCAGGGCTAGACTTTACTTACATGCATCAAATAAAACGAATGCTGATCCATGTGTACAATTACACATATAAGAATTCTTATTCCCAAAAATCATGTTGAAGAACCTCAACTAAAGAAAAACAAAACGTTTTTCTCACGTCCATCTACGTGGATCATTTCTCTAGGACTACCCGTTCTGAATATCTTGCCGGCAATATTTTTTGTGCTTGAGCAGGCTACGTTATCATTGGATGGGAGCTCATTCTATTCGATAAACCATTGGTCAGAGATCATGAGCTCAAGGTGTGATGTTAGCTGTCTCTATTGCGTCCCTATATTTCTATGACAACTGCTGGGTATTTCAGCGTGCCTAGTGTCAAAACTGACCTAGTCAATTATCTACCGCTCACTTCCCTTCCCTTAGTACTTCGGGTTAATTTTTATTTTAGTTAAGAATCCTACTTGTTTATTTCAACGAATGGTAGTTTTACATTTTATTATTACTGGCCTCCAGCATGGATAAATGCTGATGGTAGTGGGTCATATGGCCACAGCAAGGCAAAGAAGATCTTGAATAGGGTTGGAGGCAGGACGCAGCCTTCTTTGACGCCACTGTATGTCAGTGACTTCGCGACGGTGTCTAAGTGTGTGCGACGGAACGAACGGAATAATTTGTCTTCTCTTTGTTACTTTCACAATTGCCTCCACGGCTGGCGGAGTTGTGGATTTTAAAGTTGCTACCATAAGTGGAATGGGTTCATTTTCGATACAAGACAACAGGAAGCTGAGACGCTTGGGAGTCATGACCCAAGTGGGCCCGCCCCCCTTAGAGTGTAAAGGAGTATATAGGGCCGAAACTCTTGTTGGACGGGGGGACTACTTCTGATGATCAGATTGCTTCCTGTTGTATCGCTCTGCAAAGAGTTTCCTGTCAAAGGACTGTGGCATTTTTCAGCATACTGGACTGTTCCCTTCATGTCTTCGTGAAATGACTTTATCAATTCCAGCAATTTAGTCGGGCAGCCTATTTTCAGATGGACTTTAAAACCTGGTCAAATGCTTTTGTGAGATCGATAAATACGACATATACATGTTTTTGTCTGCTCTCTTGATTTTTACTGAACTTGGTGAAGAGAAAAAATCATGTCTATCATTGTTCTACCAGCTCGGAATCCTCACTGCAACTCTGGATATATGCGCTTATCTTATTTATGTAGTCTTACTAAGATGACGCCTGCGAAAACATTACCAACTGTACTAAGAAGAGAGTAGTTGCAATCACTTGTGTCTATCTTAATTTTAAATAATGTTACCATCTTGACATCTCCCATGTCTTCAGGGATAGTTAACCCAGCACAGACTCAGCATTATGTGCAGCGTGTTCAACAGTGTGCTTTTACATCATTTGATTAATCATGAGGAATCCCATCGCTTCTAGTGCTTAACCAGAGTCCAAGCTATCGATTGCATTGCTGAGTTCTTCCAATGTTGGTTCAGCATCCAGCTTCTCCATAATTCGCAGAAATGTAATGTCGCGAGAGGTTCAGATATCAGAATATATGATATTCCAGACAAAAAGTTGTATCAAAGGATACCCGTAAAGCGCCAGATAAGAGACTGGTCTTATAAGTAATATCCCCTTCTCTGAAAAGAGTAAATGTATATCGACAGTCAAGGTAGGTTCAAGCTGTATAAACCTTCAAGTATGATGATAGTGAATGTTAATGAAGGTCTAAGTGCTACCTCTCCAGATCCCACCCTGAATAATGGTTATATAGTTATTTTGACTCTGCTAGGGGATAAATTAATTTAATAAATTTGTAATATACATACAAACAGCACCTAACTCAACTTGAATAATTAAGTAAGACTGAGTGTAAATATTTACAATTTATTGATCCTATACCGTTTATCTTTTTGGTTAGGAAAATGATAATAAAATTCAAATGCTTTTTACATAATAGAAATAAATAAGTATGGAATGTTTATTTCCACAATAGTTAAATATGATAGTTATATTTCAAATGTCAATTTTTGTATTCACTTAAATGTATAGTTGTTATTTTCACTGGACTGTAAAGTGGGTATAAGTGTATTACATATTTCATGGGTCATCACTCAATTGTTTGTTTGCTGTGTGTTTTATTTATTATAAATTGAGTCTGAATGTGCCGACAAATGGAGTTGTATGGCCACCTACCTTGTATATGGCGAAGCATCCACTATAGCCAGGATCATACAGTGTCTTGATCTCCAGGCTAGTAACCACTGGGTGACTCGCTCTAAGTATCTTGAGAAAGTTTCGCACCAACAGAGTTCCTCAGAATTTAATGTCTCAAAGACGGTTAGTCATATCAGGATAAAACCTGGGAAAATACAAATAATTGCAAACCGTGTAGGGTCCAGCACTATCGTATCCACACACACACACAACAAACGTTACAAACAATCTCAGATAATGTGCTAACAGTTGCACATGACACTTCACTTCAGTACCACTTACAGCCAGTTTGATGTGATAACATTTTCCTTATAAATCATAAGTTCGATCCATTGTCCATAATATGCTTCCTTACAATGATTAGGTTTATTACAAACTAGTAAGTGACACCTTGATTAATACATGGTAACAATTCCGGCCATCCTTTCTTATGTTCCTGAACAGAGTGACGTTCCTTTATGAAATACTCCTTCAAATACATTATTAAACTTACAGTCGTAGATTCTGCCATAATTCTCAATTATACTACACATTCGCAATGCTGGCTTTCGTCTCTAAAAGTTAACACACGCTTGCGATCAAACCGGCAGTACACTCGTCCTGTATTTTTGTTCTTATCACAGATAACAAACACACTATCGAACACATAAGTGAATTATACGCAGGAAAATTACATAATTATATACAAATATATAAATACATTTCTCTTACCCTCAGGTAATACTTAATAGCTATAACAGGCTGTAAATGGGTATCTAGGTCTGCTACTTAGATACAGCGGCAAATTATTTGACAGCAAGCGTTTGCCGCTTTCTTCTGTACAGCGTAGTATTTGAAAATGTTGTGGCCTCAATTCTGTCAAGTTCAAGGTCTTATATAGTGTCGCATCATACCTCGCGGATGGGAAGGGGTAAAAACGGTGTTGAGAATTTCAAAACAATGCGTCTTTTTGCATTCTTGTTCAGTGTGTAGAAATTTTAATATCTAATATCTTTCTTAATAGTGGACCGATTTTAATTATTTAAAGTTAGTATTATACTAGTAATTTATCTCTATCGGTCTATCTAAAATTTGTGTAGTTAGGAAAATGCATTTAAATCTATGCAGCCTTTAACTAACTATATAAATGATGTATAAATGTTAATTAAAACGAAATTTCTCTTAGACTAACATACTATTCGAGGAAGTCTTTACACATACCTCTTAAGTAATATCCCCGTTGTTAAACTAGTTATATCTTTTCGTTTAAATTTCTTTAGTTTTTTAAGAAATTAAATATCTTCGTATTTTCAGTTACACAAAATAGGCCTCTATGATTAAGCATAAAAGTTTTCCTTATACACACCGGAAAAAGGAGCGTTCTCATTGGTTGTTATATCGGTCCGTTTTATCCTATTATTTTGAGCGATAAATATGATCGTGGTGTAAGAAAGACCAAAACACGACATGTAACAACATTAAGGACAGCATGTGTGACGGTATTTGTTATTTTTATCAGTTAGTTATCTGCACTGATGGTTTTGAGTGGTACCGTCTAACACTTTTGTGGACTAAGGGCTTTCTTTGAACATTCGTAAATGTGCACAGTGTTAATTTTTTTGCGCTCTGTCTAGATGTTTTTGCTGAGCTAGAGCCAGTACATTAATTTACCACACCTGTCTATTTTTGTTTTAGCTTCTCGTAGCCGTCTGGTCTGTTAGGATTTTAGCACTCGGTAAACTATTGTTTTTAATCACTGCACTTGCGTTTCAATTTTTGAACATTCGTTGCACAGTGACTTTTTTTTGCGCTCTGTCTAGATGTTTTTGCTGAGCTAGAGCCAGTACATATTTACACACCGTCTAGCAGTTTGTTGGACTTAGCTTCTCGTAGCCGTCATGGTCTGTAGGATTATAGCACTCGGTAAACTCTTGTATTTAATCACAGCACTGCGTTTAGCTTCAATGACAGCTTTATCTTATCTGATGAAGCATTAAACCAGCCATTTGACTTCACTGTCGTCTATTAAAAGTAGCGAGTGCAGTACCGTGAATACTGTTCCGCATGTGCTCCTAGGTCTCTGTAACAGTATCACTGTTGGATGTTGAGTGTTTTCTTGAAGGTAGTGATAAATTGAGCGATCATGACAGGGTCTGACATCTTGTTGATATCAATACGTGGTTTTCCTTTATGTCTGACATGATGGAACTTTCTTTAATGATGTTAATTTTTTTGACTGCAAGCTATAAACTCCTTGAAAAATTATTTTTGGGTTTTTAGTGCATTAAAAGCCTGTGTTTAAAATATATTTTTCTTTTTTATTATCTTCTTTTTAGTGTTAGAAAAATTATGACATACTAAAACATTAACAATATTTTTACTTATTGTAAATCTGGTCTAACATTTCTTAAGCGATCCATTTCTTTTAGAGCGTCAATATTACAAACAGTAATTCCACAAGATCGCTTCTTTCTGTCACAATACAACCTCTCCTGGACACAGGACTGCTTCTTCTGGACACAGGCAGCAAGAGACATTAAAATAGCATCTCCAGCACACTTTTCAATTGTCCATTCAGAATATGCTGAGTGATACGGGTTTATCTGGGTAATGTTGGCCCACTTTAATTTTGTACGCGTTAACACATTATTGTGCCACCAATGTTAGGTGTTTGCACTTAAAGCCATTATATTGACCGCGATTTTATGGGATTGACTAGTGATAGATATGACGTAGTATGTTGGTAGGCTGGGGCATAGCAACGCTCTTCATACACCCTTCTTGAGACTGAATTTGTTCAAGACAGTCTTGTTTTGCATCGCTCTAGATGCTTGTGAATTATGCAGAGTTTCTCCTGGATTAAAAGGCATAGGGTCAGCCTTTATGAAATATGGATGCAAGTTTAAGTCATCCCAGTTGTATATATCAACTACGGTTAAAGAAGTAATGCAGGGAGTATTTTGAATAAGAATTGTTAAATTTATAATATTGTCAAAACCTCAACGATCACTATCGGATGTTCGCTAAACGGCATCGCGCATATACACGTTGACACTTTGACGACAGAGGAGTTTATATCGGAGACTGCAGGAATACTATGATTGATTGATACTATGAATTGAACTATTTGATAGTATGTTCTCGTCATTAAACCATGTGATATTTATGGACTCTCACTCGGAATGCGTTGTCAACTTTATGAAGTGAAGTTGGATTTTTTTACACTCAACATTCGCGTATTATATCAGCACTTTTGCTCAATTGAACAAGCAGAATATTAAGGCGAAAGAATGAAGTCCAAAATAATGAACACCAGACCTAATACCATAAACCCAGGACTTTCATAGATAGGCCAGCTAACCAACGCCTTAACCTTTACAACGCCTCTACAAAATACAGACTGTAAACGGAGAACAGTCAGTAACACTGAGCGTAATGCTATTTGTCAATTTGATGTTAAATTTGTTCACGCCCGTGCGATAGTGTATGTGTGGAAAGGGAGGGAAGTTTCAAAATTTCTTTAAAGAGAGACAATCTTGTTGGAAAGAATACACCTAGATTATTTGCAGTTATCGCCCTTTTCGGTGCCGATCCAATGCAAAATACAAATTAATATTAATTTCAATTTTATTAATTGTATTATTTGTACGATTGATTATTGTATTGTCGTGGGGAATACACAACTATGCCAAGTTTCAGAGCTATTGCTCATCTGAAAGTGATTGAAACATCGATTGCAAGATTTGAAGGTGACATAGAAAGCAAGTTAAAGAAAAGCCTGTAAAAATCAGCGGTTCTATTATCTGAATCTTTCTGCTCTCCGCGTACGTGTGCTATTGGCACATTTTAAAAGGTTGCAACGAAAAAACATTATCCGAACATAAATTTGATGTTGCAGCAATAGAGTTGTTCATATGATGAGAAATATTCTGTTCAACCTCTGATGGGTTATAATTAAGATATATATGGTTTTCAATTCTAAACATATGAATAATTGCCGATAAGTGAAAGTGTTATCATATCTCCTGTCAAAACATTGTAAATAGTGAATATTAAAATTATAATACTATGTCGTGTCGCAATAAAAACGACCTTAGCAGAAACTGCCGTAGAGGGGTGGAGCGTTAGAGACTTCATCATACTAGGTTGAGAGTTGTTGTGAGGTGGGATGATTAGTTTCATTCTTCGCTGAATTTGCTTTTCCTAACTCAAGAGCAGTATTCGGTACCACTTTACAGCTGTGCAGATTGGAGTTCATGAAGCTACTAGTTTTCGATCACGGATGCTAGTAACTATGCCAAGAAAGGAAAGCGCTTGTAACTGCTTGGCCAATGGAAATATTTTGTAAAGTCTTTTGCGTTTTAACCACAAAAATCTCTTACATCTGAGGGTGTGGAATGGTGTGATGATTGCTTTATGTGATGTTTCACGTATATAGATCAGTGGATAAACACAGTAATATGTGTGCTCGTTTAGACAGACTATGGTATGACTGTAAAATTGAGAATTAGATGCTTAAATGGAGATCAGGAGATAATGACTGAATAACTACTTCATTTTTTTATGGTGTTTATATGACTTTCATAATTTTTTTTTCTTTCAGAAATGTAAGTGCTATGACAATCCCGATTTGCCAAACGTGCTTTGTTCACAACTGCAGCAATTTCCACCATTGGTGACAGGACGTAGCATCACTTTTTACCTTAAAGCAGTTTTTTTTGTAAGTACACCATAAAATCATAGACTTTAATTTTTTATATGTAAGAAATGTCAGCTGGATCAAACATTAAATGGCCTAAATGCATTCAGAGACAAATACCTTGGCGTAATAATTAAATCATCGGATAGCTGATGATAGCTCACAAAGACGCTTATTAATATTGGACAAATATAATTCACTTTGGCCATTTTAGAAGACCGTGGAAGGATGGCAAATTTTGTGACAGGCTGACTTATTCACAGAAAACGATACCTAAGACGTCAAAGTGAGAATATACATGATAGTTTAACATTGTGGAATGGAAATAAGACAACAACATAAATGATGAAAGTCACTATGGACGGTGTGTTAGTCAGACCTGCAAAGGGAGCATGTCGTAGAAGGTGACTAAAGGAGTTTTGGCACGGCGCCGACCACCTCATCTGGTCCACACGTGGAACCAAACAGCACAAACAATATAAACAAGTCATTAAAGACAAATACACATATAAAATTGCGTTACAGGCCATCAAAGAAGACATTGGCACTTCTATTTGTTTAGTGTATGAATTACGTGGTAAAGTGTGCAAGGTAATATGAGCGAACTTTATTTCCAAAGTGTGAGCATATCCGGCGTAGTTGAATTCGGAAACCGGTAACATAGCCACGAGAAAGGTGCACTCTAACGAATTTGATAGTCTGAAGCTCCATTCATATATATATATACTCAAGACCAAAAGAAACGCACATATTAATTGTTCTAATTTTCAGACAAATTAAATAAAAAAATCAAGTTTAAATCGTCTTTAAACACAACTTTAGCAATGCAAGACGATACTGCCCGTGGAAAATTTGTGCTGCGGTGAATTGTTTACGGCGTAGATGAGCAAACGCTCAGAATAAAAATTCATTACAGTTCGTGCATTTCATGATTTTTCATGCACGACTTTTGGTTGTCTGTTGTTCACCCAATTCTCTATAAAAAGCGCGTAGAACCCATAAAAATTTCACACAGCAAAACGATGCCTAGACTGAATATTGACGAGCGTAATCAAGCAGTGGGAATGCTCAGAGGTAGAGCATCAGTTAGAGAGGTGTCCCAGGGATTTCAAGTTCACCATACCTCGATTTATCGTCTATTGCATCGAAACCAAACAACAGGGACCATCGCCGACCGACTCCCGTCTGGCACTCCACGCGTTACGACATACAGGCAAGACAGGGACATTCGGCGCACTCATGAGCGAGACAGCTTCATGCCTGCTGTAGCCACAGCCAGAATAACCATTGGAACTCGTGGCAACGCCATTAGTGGTCAAACCGTGCGCAGGAGGTTAAGGGAAGCTCAGCTCATATGCCATAGACCCTACACCGGACAGATCCTCACAGCTCAACACCGGCAGGCACGATTGGACTGGGCTCTCAACCGTGGCTATCTAGTGCGTCAAAGTTGGCGAGACGTGGTCCTTTCCGACGACAGTCGGTTCTGCATCCACCACAACGACGGCCGAATTCGAATTTACAGACGACCAGGAGAACGATTCGAAAACAACTGTGTCATTGAACGAGATCGCTATGGTGGTCCCTCTGTGATGGTATGGGCTGCCATCAATTACAGATTCAGGTCCAGACTCATCTTTATCGACGGCACCTTAACTGCCCAGCGGTATGTGGATAAAGTACTCAGACCCCACCTGCTTCCGCTGTTGGCAGCAAACGGAGGCGCAACCAGAATGGTGTTTCAACAGTACAATGAAAGGCCACACTCCGCTCGTGTTACTC
The DNA here is from genome assembly GCA_024509875.1 of Oreohelix idahoensis. Lineage (NCBI taxonomy): Eukaryota > Metazoa > Mollusca > Gastropoda > Stylommatophora > Oreohelicidae > Oreohelix > Oreohelix idahoensis. The sequence goes on from JAMPIV010022385.1 coordinate 273,064, forward strand.
AGGGATTTTTGCAGCAGAATGGAGTTCGAGTTATGCAGTAGCCTGCCGTTTAACCCGATCTAAACTGTATCGAACATCTTTGGGACGTGTTGGGACGATATGTGCAACGACAGGTCCCTCACAATCAACGGCAGCTAAGAGACGCTCTACAGAGAACTTGGAATGCCATCCCGATGGAAACTATTCAACACTTCGTGAGGTCGATGCCTAATCGTCTTCAAGAATGTGCCAGAGCTATGGGGGGACACGCCCAATATTAAGACATTCACGCTGTGGTTTGAAAAAACTTTAGTGCAGTTGGATATTTTGTTGGTACTTCAGAATATGCAGAAGTGCGATCTCATGAGGGGCGATAATTGTGAGTATTGATTTGAAAACGTTAATAAACATTCAGACACTTCATGTGCGCAAATTTCATTATTTTAAGTTTGTCGCTTATATTTGAAAATAACATTTTATGCCATGTGCGTTTCTTTTGGTCTTGAGTATATATATATATATATATATATATATATATATATATATATATATATATATATATATATATATATATATATATATATATATATATATATATATATATTTATATATATATATATATATATATATATATATATATATCCCTACCGAAAGTGACGTAATACATATGCGTAGACAGCAATACTGATAAACATTTTCTACACATATTTCAACAATAATGGCGTCGTCAACAAATTTGTGCACATTCAGTTCTTACCTAGTGCTGATCTAGAATTGTAATAAACATGGTAAAACTCGAGTCATGGCATCTTCAATCATAGTCCTTAATTAATGTCCCCAAGTCTAAGATGATCCAATGTGCCGAGAGACTGGATGGCTACTGTGAAAGTAATCTTGAACATTGGTTGTCTGGAGTGAGAGCGGGGCAGCAGCAGGCAGATGGACTTCCTAAGGAACATCCCTTGCCTCTTCCATGGCATGGTGGCTCTACCAGGGTCACCGGATATATATATTTTGCATTATGCAACAAACCAGAATTACCTTAGGAGCTACCGGGATCGTGCTCTGACGGTGATGTCTTCGCGAAGGTAAGGAAGAAATGCGGATGTAGAAGTGAGGTAGGGGAAAGAAAAGGAAAGAGAGCTGGTATGGAAAAAAAACAAGAAAGAAAGCGGACGTACTCTCTATGAAATATATACGCATAGGGTGCTGGAACTGTCCAAGTGCCTACCAATAGGCAGACATTATTCAAACACCAGCACCTCTGATTCATGCTATACAGAGCTTCTACAAATCTTGCAGAAATTATGTGAGGACAGCAAACCATAAGTCAGAAGAGTTCAGCACCACCACTGGTGTAAGACAAGGTGATATTCTGTCACCTTATCTTTTCATACTCCTCATGGACGATGCCATCAAGGCATCTAAGTAGATAACAAGAAAGTATTCAGTGGGGTACTGGAAGATGAGACACTTCTGTATTTCAGAGCTGGTATTTGCTGATGATGTTGCACTGATTGCTAAATCAGAGGCACATCTCCAATCCAACCTGCAAGTATGGAAGGAAGAACTGGAGAAGAGAGGAATGGTCATAAGCAGCTCTAAAACAAAATCCATGGTGATATCACGAGAAGAAAGAAGGCATCAAATTAAGCTGGGAGAATAGGTCCTAGAGCAGGTCGACCACTTTAAATACAACGGAGCTGTTATAGACTGGAAGGCAGGCATCAAAGAAGAGTTGGCCACTCGAAAAGCAGCAGCTGGACCATTTCAGGCCAAATCTGTGTGGACCTGGCAGACGCAAGCAATGTATGTGAAAAATGAACTACTCTTACGCTTGGCTACATCCATGTTTCCATCCTAATGAGGATGCAGAATTGTAGGGCATTGTCGTGCATATAAGCAGTTAAGCATGGCACGTCTTCAGTTTTAGATGCCAATGTGGATCGCCTTCATGAAGAGGGTAGGTGGTAGTTTCTGATACAATTGTCCGAAGAACCTTACACGATGTGCTGAATAGCCAGTGATTTTAATGCTAGATCTAATGAGCGGGGGAACGTAGCTCACGCATATCCATTTTAAATTATAGACGCCCAACAAGACGGCATCTACACAAGGTGATACTGATGATGTCATAGATCTTGCATTGATTTCTAGTGCTGCCGCCACCTTTGCACGTTGGGATGTATTGCAAGCTCAATAAAGCGATCACCTAACTTGTGTAGTACTCATTGCGAAGGGAAAGACCATCAGAAACAGGAAACGGAAACAGACTTTTCAGTATCATACAGGTCCCCATGTGTGATAAACGAGCGCCAACGCCTTATAGCTCTATGTTTTCATACATCTTTCGTATTGTATTTTCTCCGACATTTGCTCTTTCATCCCACATTTGCGATCCCATATTTGCTATTTCATCGTTGTGATTACTCGCGACCAGTATCTAGAGAACCACATTTGTTCTTTCATCGGGGGAAATAAAGTCCTTTGATTGAGTCCCCATACCTAACATTATCGTTTGAAGCCCACATGGGACGCCCAGATTGGCCAAGTGAAAACGTCTCATGCTGTAAGGGTGTTATCTTTGGTCGGCCGCTGTTCAGACAAGCGTCGGGTCACCACATTGGACGCCCAGCTTGGCTATGTGATAATGTCTCATGCTGTTTAAAGCAACCGGCATATAATATAATAGGCGGTGCCACAAAGAGGACATGTTAGCATGCTGGCGACGATAAACAACCAGAGAGTAAGGTGACAGCAATTTGACAGCACTTTTGCATTAGTCCGCCAATTATTTCCATACCTGTTAGTCAAACCACACCCACGTTTGGACTGACAGGGGACAAGAGCGATCCTGTGAATGAGTGACCAGAGGGGCTTTTAAGGATTGGTTGGTATGGGCGGAGCTGCATGTCATAAATCCAAGTAACCCATATTGGACTCGCAGAAATATAATACCGCGTAGCTTGCTAGAGGAGGCAGTTCAGTTTTTATATTGTGAGGCAGAGATACAATCCCTAAAAACGCCTAGCCTAAAATACACGTGTTTATTCAGAGTGGATACAATTCAGTTCTGTGGTGAAGTGTGTTCTTAAAGGATTTTGCGAAGGGAAAAGAAGGTTAGTAGATCTTATACAGATTATTAATACATTTTCTTAATTTTTGTTTATTTTAACCTCACAGCTAAAATGTGCGAAAGATAGAGTTTCAAATAATTCTTTGCATAACTGATTAATAAAATCAGAAGATTTTCCTAGAAGATGGTAGGAGGTAATTAATAGTTCATACTTCACCTTCATCATCATCACAGTCTCTCATGCGCACACACTCTCATGCACAAGATATTTAACATCATTAGAATTGAACTCAGAGAGAGATCAATAATGAGCAGTAGTATAAATGCAAGTCAACCAGTGATGTTAAATGTGAAAAACTTACGAAGACTTTTGTGTGTCTTCAGTTCATCAGAAGTCTGAGTCTACACGCAACGTGTCTGACGTCTAACCAGAAATAAGTTATCAAAAACGGACATTTGGCTAGCAGAACTCGCCATAGGACATCTTTCATTCCTCAATTAAAAAGGAATATTATCTCACCCACAAGTCAGAAGGTGGACGCAGCATTATCGTCACCATATACTGCTTGCTCAAAAAGTTCAATACATCGTTATCACAAGTTCAATACAGAGTTATCACAAGTTCAAATCACTCGAAAGATCATTATTATCTGAAGTCAAGCTAAAGAGCTCAAAAGTGGAATCTCACATTTATACCAAGTGCAACACACTCTTAAGCGCATTCTATGAAGCAGGCTCTATATATTTTATGAATCACGACTACATACGCAAGGTTATGAGTCTACATATCACTAACATTTCGTGAAGATATCCAGTCTGGCCAGTGCCCTCGGGAGATTAGACAACAGACCTTTTGTTCATATGACAGCTATTAACTGTTGATCAACACTACAGAGATAAACTCAAACAGTGAAGAAATATATATATATATATATATCTCGTCACCGTTCTCAGTCTGACAAAAGTTTTCATCACAACGTCCTCGACTTAGAGATACCCCATTCGACATAACGTATAACAACTTGGGACATTGTATGCCTACACGTGAATCCTCATATCAATGCGAAGCATTTAGAGACACGTGGACTGTGTAGATTACTCACCATTTTGGTAACACGTATCATATCACATCATCATCATTTCGCTTTGCACCAGTTCATTCTTAATTAACTACTACTTAATTAACTGCAATTTTATTATCTCATCTGTGTGTTTTGTGTGAATCGTCTTTCACCATCATCACGTTCTAACCATTACTAACCCTATATGTGTGGATATTTCATTAATAAACCCAACGATCGTTTGATCATTATCTAGTTTGTTAATGTATCACTCGTGCTGTCGGTGTTACATATTCACATATAGGAACCTTTCTCTACTCAGATGAGGTTGGGGGCTTTTTCTTTACGGGATCTAAGGGCAGAAGCTAAGGTCGTGGGGAAACAGAACTCTTTCCATAATTAATTAGAAAACACTGTCCAGTGGACAGCATTCGCATTCCTGTCTTTTTGTCCCTATCTCGAATAGGTCTTTATTCTTTCTTAACGAGCCAATTTCTAGAGACCTTATATCTAATATCTCATAGACTATTCCTGGCAAAAACTACTAGTTGCCTCAGTACTCACCACACGACAATTGTGGACTCGTCTTGGGATTAGTGAACCCGGACTTAGAAGTGTGATAAATCCCATTTTCATTGCGATAATTGCAAAATTTGTTGGCATTTCGAGGGATTATCTCCTAGACTGACTCTTACTATAATTTGTCTATTTCATAGGGGAAATAATTTATATCTCTAAAGCACGAGTGATACTTTTTAAATTGAGTATCAAACGGACAAAGTAAACACTTTTGAGAACAGAGGATACTGGACGGAACTGAAATTTTTTTTTTCTGTAACTGCAGGGAAAATTTTTATCATAAACATTTAGCAAATTTTTCATAGAAACTTCGAGATAAACTGTGTAATATTTTTTCATAATACGCTGAGTGAGTGATTTTTAAGAACTATTTGAACTTGATTACTAATTTAAATCTAGCTGGTTTTAAAGAGATAATTACTTGTGCGAGTCTAATAAATTTGTTTGGAGGTCACTGCCAATTTTTCCCTTCGCGAACCCGTACTGCATATCATGGCAGATGCCGCAAAAATTAGAACTAGTTTAATGGAGGCAGGGCGTGAATACGGGTTAAGTGGAAAAGATCTGATGAAATTTGTGAGTGAGGAGACTGATACACTCCATGCAAGAGAGATGGAAGTGCAGAAACTTGCAATGGAGAAGGAGAAGGCCGCAGCAGAAGCAGCGGAGCAGAAAGCCGCAGCAGACGCAGTGGAGCGGAAAGCTGCAGCAGAAGCAGCGGAGCGGAAAGAGAAAGCCGCAGCAGAGCGTGCACTTAACATGAAGCAACTGGAAATCCAGGGACAGACCAATCAGATAGAGCTGGCAAAAAGTGCAGCGGCTTCCAACTGTGATGGAGGGTACTCACCCCGCTCAGATGGTGTGCCTACTTCGCAACCTGCGCCACCCAATGCCATGAACTTTCCGCTGGAACCTTTTTCAGAAAGGAACGATACCATGGATGCCTTTTTAGACCGCTTCGAACGCTTTGCAACAGGGTTTGGACTTGAAGAACGGAAGTGGAACTTGAAACTTTCTCAGGGCCTAAGAGGAGCCGCCTACGAAGTTTTTAATAAACTTCCGGCCAGAGAGCAAGATGACTATCAGGCATTGAAAAAAGCTCTCTTGGTGAGGTACGAGCTTCATTCAGAGGCTTACAGGAAAAAATTTCGAGGTTCTAGGAAGAAGGCCGGAGAGAATTTCTCACAGTTCGCAGCCCGTATTGAAGACTACTTAGTGAAGTGGTGTACACTGGGAAACTTTACCAAGAACTATGACGGGTTGAAGGAGCTGATTGTGATAGAGCAACTAAAAGAGTCTATGTCGGTTGAAATGCGTAGATTTCTCAATGAAAACGGCGCTGACCGGTTAGAAAATATTCTTACACTGGCAGAGCAATTCCAAAATGCTCTCATGGAGTCTCAAGGAGCCAGAAAGAAGTTTTCGGATCAGGCGCCAAAGCAACCTGCTCGCTCCCAACCAGACCAACAAAGCAACGGACCACACATCTCGCATAAACAGCACACAAAACAAGATAACTACAAAGAGCAAAACAAGAAAAATGCCGCGGAACACCAGAGACAGGGAGATAAATGGTGCAAGTACTGTCGCTTGAACAATCACAACACTAATGAGTGCAAGCGCAGACCTCCTCCCCAACATGCTGCATGTCTGCAGACAAAATCATCACCCCAAAAGGAGCAGAGGACCGGAAACGTTTCTCATCCTCCCGTCATCGAATCAGTCCTCGTAAGCGGACAATCTGTGGAGTGCCTTTATGACACAGGACTTGCTTTCAATGCGGTGGTCAGGGCATCTCTTGTCACTCCTGACCAGATAACAGAAGAGAGTGTCGACATCCAAGGTCCGACGAAGGATGTTACACCCATGACACTGCCAATTGCACTTATCAGAGTGGAATCTCGTTACTTGACAGGAGAGATTCGTGCAGCTATAATGGAAGAACCAATCTACTCTTTAATCTTGGGATGTAGATATGTGTTCCTTGGAGAATCGACTCAACCACTAGTCATAGCGACCGTACAGACTAGAGGACAATCAAAAAAAGACGCAGAGCAGGAACCTCCTACCAATATCCTCCCCGAGGAATTGAAGAGGGCCCAAATGGAAGATTCCACACTGGCGCCCTGTTTTTAAAAATTACCTAGGACACACAACCCACCTACCAAGGGAGACTTCTTTATGAAAAATGGATTGATGTATCGCCGAGCTGGAAATGAAAGACAGGAACACAACCAATTATTAGTTCCTGCAACCTATAGGAACCAGGTGCTTGAGATGGGCCACTCTATCCCATTTAGTGGACACATGGGAATGAGCGCCACGACTCAAAGGATCGCCTGCCACTATTATTGGCCAGGGATCACCGGTGACATTGAACGTTTCGTCAAGTCTTGTCCTCAGTGCCAGAAAGTTGCACCAAAACACTGGACGGCACCCGCGACCCTTGGGGAGATGCCAATCTTGGGCACCCCATTTGAAAAAGTGGCCGTGGATATAATTGGACCTCTGCTGAGAACTAAGAAGAGGAACTCCCATATCCTTACCTTAGTGGACACATGTTCCATGTGGGGCGAAGCCATAGCCATGCCAGCATGCGACTCAGTGCATGTAGCTGACGCTTTACTCAATATCTTTACTAGATTGGGCTTCCCGCATGAAATTCTCACAGACAACGGGTCACAGTTTAGAGGCAAGTTGACAGAGGAGGTGCTTAGAATATTCAAGACTAGGCATATTCATACTTCGCCCTATCACCCCCAAAGTAATGGGCAAGTAGAGCGGTTTAAGGGGCACTTACCTCTATTCTTCGGAAGTTGGCACAGGAGAAGCCCGAAACTTGGGATCAGTATCTTCCTGCCGCATTATTTGCTTATAGGGAAGTACCGCATGCGTCAACTGGAGTCCCTCCGGCCACATTACTCTTCGGAAGACCTATTAAAGGTCCATTAGAAGCCTTACTAAGAACATGGACAGATGCCAAGGCAGACGACACTGTCACATCAGCCTTCCAGTACGTTTCAGACTTGAAACAACGTCTGAAGACTGGCTGGGAATTAGCCACAGCGAAAGTACGGGAGGCTAGGCGGAAACATGCCAAATATTACAATCGGAATTCGAAGGACCGAGAACTAGCAGTAGGAGAGAAGGTGCTACTTCTTCTGCCAAGTAGCAGTAATAAGTTGCAGATTTGCTGGAGGGAACCCTACAAAGTTGTGAAAAAGATTTCTCGCACCAACTATAAAATCGCCGTGAACGGAAAGCAGAAAATTTATCACTTAAATCTGCTTAAGAAGTTTTACGAGCGAGCCCCTGCCGAACCAGCGCACCTCATGACTATGGCCATTGCAATGCAAATGGAAGAAGAGCCATTATCATAAGTAGAGTTCCCGGTGATACAGGAGGAATCACATTTAGATGTGAAAATAAGCTCCACCCTAACGGAAGCCCAGCAGGAAAGTGTGAGGAGATTGATGGAAAACCACGCCGACTCCCTGACGGACAAACCGGGCCGGACAAACCTGATGGAGTTTGACATGGAAGTCACGGATCCTACGCCCGTCCGAATGAGAACCTATCCAATTCCGTATGCCAAGGCGACGGCGTTAAAGCAAGAAATTGATTATTTACTAAAGGAAGGCATAATTTCGCAGTCGGAGTCCCCTTACAGTGCGGGAGTGGTGCTATTACGCAAACCCAGCGGAAAACACCGCTTGTGCATCGACTACCGACAGCTGAATGCGTTAACACAGTTCCAGCCAGAATCGTTACCGGACCAGAACCAGCTATTTACTAATCTGAGCAGGGCTCGCTATTTTTCAAAGATCGACCTCAGTAAAGGGTACTATCAAATACCGGTAAAAGCTGAGGTGAGGAACCTGTTAGCCTTCAGTACTCCAGATGGACACTTCGAGTTTAATGTGATGCCATTTGGACTAAACAACGCTCCTAGTGTCTTAACAAGGATGATGCGAAAGTTATTGGATCCTCTGAATCATCCCGCCATCAGCAATTTTATGGATGATATCCTAGTAGCTACTGAATCGTTTGAAGAACATATATCAGCGCTATCCTTGCTGTTTTCAAGTTGGGTGTGAACAGCTAGAGTTCCTAGGACATACTATATCTAATGGGACCATGTTCCCCGAGATTCAAAACGTTGAGAAATGCACCGAGACCGTCCACAAAAAGGGATGTCCGGTCATTTTTTCATGCTGTGGATTCTACCAGAGATATATAAAGGATTTTAATAGCCTCTGTGCGCCGCTTACATCGCTAACCAAGAAAGGAAACCCATATAAAGGGAAATGGTCCAGCAGAATGTGAACATGCATATACACTCTTAAAAGAGAAACTCACCACAAAACCTATTTTACGGCTCCCGGATTTATCTAGAAAATTCATCTTGCGCACAGATGCCAGTAACATTGGAATCGGGGCTACATTACTACAGCCGGACGACAGAAGCTCACCAAATCTATTTCCGGTCGCCTACGCGAGTCGGAAGTTAAACCGAGCAGAACAAAACTATTCCAACATCGAAAAGGAATGTTTGTCCCTCGTCTGGGGAATACAAAAATTTCAAGCATACCTGTACGGAAGGAAATTTACAATCCAGAGTGATCACCAACCTCTGACCTTCCTCGCCACTTCAAAGAATTTGAATGCTAGACTGATGAGGTGGTCGCTTGTTCTACAACCTTACACGTTCCAAGTGGACTATATCCAAGGAAAACATAACGTAGGAGCGGATTTTTTAAGCCGTCATCCTATGAGGCAGAACGGAGAGCACCAAAAAAGTAGAGGAAAGGGTGGAAACCGGAGAGAAAAACGAAAATGAGGAAAAGGATTAAAAATTCCCGAGCAAGAAGGCTAAGCTCTCCTGAGTACGATTGACATCACACTTGAGGAGGGGCTATTGTGATAAACGAGCGCCAACGCCTTATAGCTCTATGTTTTCATACATCTTTCGTATTGTATTTTCTCCGACATTTGCTCTTTCATCCCACATTTACGATCCCATATTTGCTATTTCATCGTTGTGATTACTCGCGACCAGTATCTAGAGAACCACATTTGTTCTTTCATCGGGGGAAATAAAGTCCTTTGATTGAGTCTCCATACCTAATATTATCGTTTGAAGCCCACATGGGACGCCCAGATTGGCCAAGTGAAAACGTCTCATGCTGTAAGGGTGTTATCTTTGGTCGGCCGCTGTTCAGACAAGCGTCGGGTCACCACATTGGACGCCCAGCTTGGCCATGTGATAATGTCTCATGCTGTTTAAAGCAACCGGCATATAATACAATAGGCGGTGCCACAAAGAGGACATGTTAGCATGCTGGCGACGATAAACAACCAGAGAGTAAGGTGAAAGCAATTTGACAGCCCTTTTGCATTAGTCCGCCAATTATTTCCATACCTGTTTGTCAAACCACACCCACGTTTGGACTGACAGGGGGGACAAGAGCGATCCTATGAATGAGTAACCAGAGGGGCTATTAAGGATTGGTTGGTATGGGCGGAGCTGGATGTCACAAATCCAAGTAACCCATATTGGACTCGCAGAAATATAAACCGCGTAGCTTGCTAGAGGAGGCAGTTCAGTTTTTATATTGTGAGGCAGAGATACAATCCCTAAAAACGCCTAGCCTAAAATACACGTGTTTATTCAGAGTGGATACAATTCAGTTCTGTGGTGAAGTGTGTTCTTAAAGGATTTTTGCGAAGGGAAAAGAAGGTTAGTAGATCTTATACAGATTATTAATACATTTTCTTAATTTTTGTTTATTTTAACCTCACAGCTAAAATGTGCGAAAGATAGAGTTTCAAATCATTCTTTGCATAACTGATTAATAAAATCAGAAGATTTTCCTAGAAGATGATAGGAGGTAATTAATAGTTCATACTTCACCTTCATCATCATCACAGTCTCCCATGCGCACACACTCTCATGCACAAGATATTTAACATCATTAGAATTGAACTCAGAGAGAGATCAATAATGAGCAGTAGTATAAATGCAAGTCAACCAGTGATGTTAAATGTGAAAAACTTACGAAGACTTTTGTGTGTCTTCAGTTCATCAGAAGTCTGAGTCTACACGAAACGTGTCTGACGTCTAACCAGAAATAAGTTATCAAAAACGGACATTTGGCTAGCAGAACTCGCCATAGGACATCTTTCATTCCTCAATTAAAAAGGAATATTGTCTCACCCACAAGTCAGAAGGTGGACGCAGCATTTTCGTCACCATATAGGGCTTGCTCACAAAGTTCAATACATCGTTATCACAAGTTCAATACAGAGTTATCACAGTTCAAATCACTCGAAGATCATTATTATCTGAAGTCAAGCTAAAGAGCTCAAAAGTGGAATCTCATATTTATACCAAGTGCAACACACTCTTAAGCGCATTCTATGAAGCAGACTCTATATATTTTATGAATCACGACTACATACGCAAGGTTATGAGTCTACATATCACTAACATTTCGTGAAGATATCCAGTCTGGCCAGTGCTCTCGGGAGATTAGACAACAGACCTTTTGTTCATATGACAGCTATTAACTGTTGATCAACACTACAGAGATATACTCAAACAGTGAAGGAATATATATATATATATATATATATATATATATATATATATATATATATATATATATATATATATATATATATATATATATATATATATATATATATATATATATATATATATATTTATATAGATATATATATATATATATATATATATATATATATATATATATATATATATATATATATATATATATATAATATATATATATATATATATATGTATATATATATGTAATATATATATATATATCTCGTCACCGTTCTCAGTCTGACAAAAGTTTTCACCAGAAACGTAACCCTCGACTTAGAGATACCCCATTCGACATAACGTATAACAACTTGGGACATTGTATGCCTACACGTGAATCCTCATATCAATGCGAAGCATTTAGAGACACATGGACTGTGTAGATTACTCACCATTTTTGGTAACACGTATCATATCACATCATATCATTTCGCTTTGCACCAGTTCATTCTTAATTAACTACTGCTTAATTAACTGCAATTTTTATTATCTCATCTTTTGTGTGAATCGTCTTTCACCATCATCACGTTCTAACCATTACTAACCCTATATGTGTGGATATTTCATTAATAAACCCAACGATCGTTTGATCATTATCTAGTTTGTTAATGTATCACTCGTGCTGTCGGTGTTACATATTCACATATAGGAACCTTTCTCTACTCAGATGAGGTTGGGGGCTTTTTCTTTACGGGATCTAAGGGCAGAAGCTAAGGTCGTGGGGAAACAGAAACTCTTTCCATAATTAATTAGAAAACACTGTCCAGTGGACAGCATTCGCATTCCTGTCTTTTTGTCCCTATCTCGAATAGGTCTTTATTCTTTCTTAACGAGCCAATTTCTAGAGACCTTATATCTAATATCTCATAGACTATTCCTGGCAAAAAACTACTACTAGTTGCCTCAGTACTCACCACACGACAATTGTGGACTCGTCTTGGGATTAGTGAACCCGGACTTAGAAGTGTGATAAATCCCATTTTCATTGCGATAATTGCAAAATTTGTTTGCATTTCGAGGGATTATCTCCCCCTAGACTGACTCTTACTATAATTTGTCTATTTCATAGGGGAAATAATTTATATCTCTAAAGCACGAGTGATACTTTTTAAATTGAGTATCAAAACGGACAAAGTAAACACTTTTGAGAACAGAGGATACTGGACGGAACTGAAAATTTTTTTTTTCTGTAACTGCAGGGAAAATTTTTTATCATAGATATTTAGCAAATTTTTCATAGAAACTTCGAGATAAACTGTGTAATATTTTTTCATAATACGCTGAGTGAGTGATTTTTAAGAACTATTTGAACTTGATTACTAATTTAAATCTAGCTGGTTTTAAAGAGATAATTACTTGTGCGAGTCTAATAAATTTGTTTGGAGGTCACTGCCAATTTTTCCCTTCGCGAACCCGTACTGCATATCATGGCAGATGCCGCAAAAATTAGAACTAGTTTAATGGAGGCAGGGCGTGAATACGGGTTAAGTGGAAAAGATCTGATGAAATTTGTGAGTGAGGAGACTGATACACTCCATGCAAGAGAGATGGAAGTGCAGAAACTTGCAATGGAGAAGGAGAAGGCCGCAGCAGAAGCAGCGGAGCAGAAAGCCGCAGCAGACGCAGTGGAGCGGAAAGCTGCAGCAGAAGCAGCGGAGCGGAAAGAGAAAGCCGCAGCAGAGCGTGCACTTAACATGAAGCAACTGGAAATCCAGGGACAGACCAATCAGATAGAGCTGGCAAAAAGTGCAGCGGCTTCCAACTGTGATGGAGGGTACTCACCCCGCTCAGATGGTGTGCCTACTTCGCAACCTGCGCCACCCAATGCCATGAACTTTCCGCTGGAACCTTTTTCAGAAAGGAACGATACCATGGATGCCTTTTTAGACCGCTTCGAACGCTTTGCAACAGGGTTTGGACTTGAAGAACGGAAGTGGAACTTGAAACTTTCTCAGGGCCTAAGAGGAGCCGCCTACGAAGTTTTTTAATAAACTTCCGGCCAGAGAGCAAGATGACTATCAGGCATTGAAAAAAGCTCTCTTGGTGAGGTACGAGCTTCATTCAGAGGCTTACAGGAAAAAATTTCGAGGTTCTAGGAAGAAGGCCGGAGAGAATTTCTCACAGTTCGCAGCCCGTATTGAAGACTACTTAGTGAAGTGGTGTACACTGGGAAACTTTACCAAGAACTATGACGGGTTGAAGGAGCTGATTGTGATAGAGCAACTAAAAGAGTCTATGTCGGTTGAAATGCGTAGATTTCTCAATGAAAACGGCGCTGACCGGTTAGAAAATATTCTTACACTGGCAGAGCAATTCCAAAATGCTCTCATGGAGTCTCAAGGAGCCAGAAAGAAGTTTTCGGATCAGGCGCCAAAGCAACCTGCTCGCTCCCAACCAGACCAACAAAGCAACGGACCACACATCTCGCATAAACAGCACACAAAACAAGATAACTACAAAGAGCAAAACAAGAAAAATGCCGCGGAACACCAGAGACAGGGAGATAAATGGTGCAAGTACTGTCGCTTGAACAATCACAACACTAATGAGTGCAAGCGCAGACCTCCTCCCCAACATGCTGCATGTCTGCAGACAAAATCATCACCCCAAAAGGAGCAGAGGACCGGAAACGTTTCTCATCCTCCCGTCATCGAATCAGTCCTCGTAAGCGGACAATCTGTGGAGTGCCTTTATGACACAGGACTTGCTTTCAATGCGGTGGTCAGGGCATCTCTTGTCACTCCTGACCAGATAACAGAAGAGAGTGTCGACATCCAAGGTCCGACGAAGGATGTTACACCCATGACACTGCCAATTGCACTTATCAGAGTGGAATCTCGTTACTTGACAGGAGAGATTCGTGCAGCTATAATGGAAGAACCAATCTACTCTTTAATCTTGGGATGTAGATATGTGTTCCTTGGAGAATCGACTCAACCACTAGTCATAGCGACCGTACAGACTAGAGGACAATCAAAAAAAAGACGCAGAGCAGGAACCTCCTACCAATATCCTCCCCGAGGAATTGAAGAGGGCCCAAATGGAAGATTCCACACTGGCGCCCTGTTTTTAAAAATTACCTAGGACACACAACCCACCTACCAAGGGAGACTTCTTTATGAAAAATGGATTGATGTATCGCCGAGCTGGAAATGAAAGACAGGAACACAACCAATTATTAGTTCCTGCAACCTATAGGAACCAGGTGCTTGAGATGGGCCACTCTATCCCATTTAGTGGACACATGGGAATGAGCGCCACGACTCAAAGGATCGCCTGCCACTATTATTGGCCAGGGATCACCGGTGACATTGAACGTTTCGTCAAGTCTTGTCCTCAGTGCCAGAAAGTTGCACCAAAACACTGGACGGCACCCGCGACCCTTGGGGAGATGCCAATCTTGGGCACCCCATTTGAAAAAGTGGCCGTGGATATAATTGGACCTCTGCTGAGAACTAAGAAGAGGAACTCCCATATCCTTACCTTAGTGGACACATGTTCCATGTGGGGCGAAGCCATAGCCATGCCAGCATGCGACTCAGTGCATGTAGCTGACGCTTTACTCAATATCTTTACTAGATTGGGCTTCCCGCATGAAATTCTCACAGACAACGGGTCACAGTTTAGAGGCAAGTTGACAGAGGAGGTGCTTAGAATATTCAAGACTAGGCATATTCATACTTCGCCCTATCACCCCCAAAGTAATGGGCAAGTAGAAGCGGTTTAAGGGGCACTTACCTCTATTCTTCGGAAGTTGGCACAGGAGAAGCCCGAAACTTGGGATCAGTATCTTCCTGCCGCATTATTTGCTTATAGGGAAGTACCGCATGCGTCAACTGGAGTCCCTCCGGCCACATTACTCTTCGGAAGACCTATTAAAGGTCCATTAGAAGCGTTACTAAGAACATGGACAGATGCCAAGGCAGACGACACTGTCACATCAGCCTTCCAGTACGTTTCAGACTTGAAACAACGTCTGAAGACTGGCTGGGAATTAGCCACAGCGAAAGTACGGGAGGCTAGGCGGAAACATGCCAAATATTACAATCGGAATTCGAAGGACCGAGAACTAGCAGTAGGAGAGAAGGTGCTACTTCTTCTGCCAAGTAGCAGTAATAAGTTGCAGATTTGCTGGAGGGAACCCTACAAAGTTGTGAAAAAGATTTCTCGCACCAACTATAAAATCGCCGTGAACGGAAAGCAGAAAATTTATCACTTAAATCTGCTTAAGAAGTTTTACGAGCGAGCCCCTGCCGAACCAGCGCACCTCATGACTATGGCCATTGCAATGCAAATGGAAGAAGAGCCATTATCATAAGTAGAGTTCCCGGTGATACAGGAGGAATCACATTTAGATGTGAAAATAAGCTCCACCCTAACGGAAGCCCAGCAGGAAAGTGTGAGGAGATTGATGGAAAACCACGCCGACTCCCTGACGGACAAACCGGGCCGGACAAACCTGATGGAGTTTGACATGGAAGTCACGGATCCTACGCCCGTCCGAATGAGAACCTATCCAATTCCGTATGCCAAGGCGACGGCGTTAAAGCAAGAAATTGATTATTTACTAAAGGAAGGCATAATTTCGCAGTCGGAGTCCCCTTACAGTGCGGGAGTGGTGCTATTACGCAAACCCAGCGGAAAACACCGCTTGTGCATCGACTACCGACAGCTGAATGCGTTAACACAGTTCCAGCCAGAATCGTTACCGGACCAGAACCAGCTATTTACTAATCTGAGCAGGGCTCGCTATTTTTCAAAGATCGACCTCAGTAAAGGGTACTATCAAATACCGGTAAAAGCTGAGGTGAGGAACCTGTTAGCCTTCAGTACTCCAGATGGACACTTCGAGTTTAATGTGATGCCATTTGGACTAAACAACGCTCCTAGTGTCTTAACAAGGATGATGCGAAAGTTATTGGATCCTCTGAATCATCCCGCCATCAGCAATTTTATGGATGATATCCTAGTAGCTACTGAATCGTTTGAAGAACATATATCAGCGCTATCCTTGCTGTTTAACAGACTCAGAGAAGCGGGACTAACCGCCCGCCCAACCAAATATCAAGTTGGGTGTGAACAGCTAGAGTTCCTAGGACATACTATATCTAATGGGACCATGTTCCCCGAGATTCAAAACGTTGAGAAATGCACCGAGACCGTCCACAAAAAGGGATGTCCGGTCATTTTTTCATGCTGTGGATTCTACCAGAGATATATAAAGGATTTTAATAGCCTCTGTGCGCCGCTTACATCGCTAACCAAGAAAGGAAACCCATATAAAGGGAAATGGTCAGCAGAATGTGAACATGCATATACACTCTTAAAAGAGAAACTCACCACAAAACCTATTTTACGGCTCCCGGATTTATCTAGAAAATTCATCTTGCGCACAGATGCCAGTAACATTGGAATCGGGGCTACATTACTACAGCCGGACGACAGAAGCTCACCAAATCTATTTCCGGTCGCCTACGCGAGTCGGAAGTTAAACCGAGCAGAACAAAACTATTCCAACATCGAAAAGGAATGTTTGTCCCTCGTCTGGGGAATACAAAAATTTCAAGCATACCTGTACGGAAGGAAATTTACAATCCAGAGTGATCACCAACCTCTGACCTTCCTCGCCACTTCAAAGAATTTGAATGCTAGACTGATGAGGTGGTCGCTTGTTCTACAACCTTACACGTTCCAAGTGGACTATATCCAAGGAAAACATAACGTAGGAGCGGATTTTTTAAGCCGTCATCCTATGAGGCAGAACGGAGAGCACCAAAAAAGTAGAGGAAAGGGTGGAAACCGGAGAGAAAAACGAAAATGAGGAAAAGGATTAAAAATTCCCGAGCAAGAAGGCTAAGCTCTCCTGAGTACGATTGACATCACACTTGAGGAGGGGCTATTGTGATAAACGAGCGCCAACGCCTTATAGCTCTATGTTTTCATACATCTTTCGTATTGTATTTTCTCCGACATTTGCTCTTTCATCCCACATTTACGATCCCATATTTGCTATTTCATCGTTGTGATTACTCGCGACCAGTATCTAGAGAACCACATTTGTTCTTTCATCGGGGGAAATAAAGTCCTTTGATTGAGTCTCCATACCTAATATTATCGTTTGAAGCCCACATGGGACGCCCAGATTGGCCAAGTGAAAACGTCTCATGCTGTAAGGGTGTTATCTTTGGTCGGCCGCTGTTCAGACAAGCGTCGGGTCACCACATTGGACGCCCAGCTTGGCCATGTGATAATGTCTCATGCTGTTTAAAGCAACCGGCATATAATACAATAGGCGGTGCCACAAAGAGGACATGTTAGCATGCTGGCGACGATAAACAACCAGAGAGTAAGGTGAAAGCAATTTGACAGCCCTTTTGCATTAGTCCGCCAATTATTTCCATACCTGTTTGTCAAACCACACCCACGTTTGGACTGACAGGGGACAAGAGCGATCCTATGAATGAGTAACCAGAGGGGCTATTAAGGATTGGTTGGTATGGGCGGAGCTGGATGTCACAAATCCAAGTAACCCATATTGGACTCGCAGAAATATAAACCGCGTAGCTTGCTAGAGGAGGCAGTTCAGTTTTTATATTGTGAGGCAGAGATACAATCCCTAAAAACGCCTAGCCTAAAATACACGTGTTTATTCAGAGTGGATACAATTCAGTTCTGTGGTGAAGTGTGTTCTTAAAGGATTTTGCGAAAGGAAAAGAAGGTTAGTAGATCTTATACAGATTATTAATACATTTTCTTAATTTTTGTTTATTTTAACCTCACAGCTAAAATGTGCGAAAGATAGAGTTTCAAATCATTCTTTGCATAACTGATTAATAAAATCAGAAGATTTTCCTAGAAGATGATAGGAGGTAATTAATAGTTCATACTTCACCTTCATCATCATCACAGTCTCCCATGCGCACACACTCTCATGCACAAGATATTTAACATCATTAGAATTGAACTCAGAGAGAGATCAATAATGAGCAGTAGTATAAATGCAAGTCAACCAGTGATGTTAAATGTGAAAAACTTACGAAGACTTTTGTGTGTCTTCAGTTCATCAGAAGTCTGAGTCTACACGAAACGTGTCTGACGTCTAACCAGAAATAAGTTATCAAAAACGGACATTTGGCTAGCAGAACTCGCCATAGGACATCTTTCATTCCTCAATTAAAAAGGAATATTGTCTCACCCACAAGTCAGAAGGTGGACGCAGCATTTTCGTCACCATATAGGGCTTGCTCACAAAGTTCAATACATCGTTATCACAAGTTCAATACAGAGTTATCACAAGTTCAAATCACTCGAAGATCATTATTATCTGAAGTCAAGCTAAAGAGCTCAAAAGTGGAATCTCATATTTATACCAAGTGCAACACACTCTTAAGCGCATTCTATGAAGCAGGCTCTATATATTTTATGAATCACGACTACATACGCAAGGTTATGAGTCTACATATCACTAACATTTCGTGAAGATATCCAGTCTGGCCAGTGCTCTCGGGAGATTAGACAACAGACCTTTTGTTCATATGACAGCTATTAACTGTTGATCAACACTACATAGATATACTCAAACAGTGAAGGAATATATATATATATATATATATATATATATATATATATATATATATATATATATGTATATATATATATATATATATATATATATATATATATATATATATATATATATACATATATATATATATATATATATATATATATATATATATATATATATATATATATATATATATATATATATATATATATATATATATATATATATATGTATATATATATGTATATATATATATATATCTCGTCACCGTTCTCAGTCTGACAAAAGTTTTCACCAGAACGTCCTCGACTTAGAGATACCCCATTCGACATAACGTATAACAACTTGGGACATTGTATGCCTACACGTGAATCCTCATATCAATGCGAAGCATTTAGAGACACATGGACTGTGTAGATTACTCACCATTTTGGTAACACGTATCATATCACATCATCATCATTTCGCTTTGCACCAGTTCATTCTTAATTAACTACTGCTTAATTAACTGCAATTTTATTATCTCATCTTTTGTGTGAATCGTCTTTCACCATCATCACGTTCTAACCATTACTAACCCTATATGTGTGGATATTTCATTAATAAACCCAACGATCGTTTGATCATTATCTAGTTTGTTAATGTATCACTCGTGCTGTCGGTGTTACATATTCACATATAGGAACCTTTCTCTACTCAGATGAGGTTGGGGGCTTTTTCTTTACGGGATCTAAGGGCAGAAGCTAAGGTCGTGGGGAAACAGAACTCTTTCCATAATTAATTAGAAAACACTGTCCAGTGGACAGCATTCGCATTCCTGTCTTTTTGTCCCTATCTCGAATAGGTCTTTATTCTTTCTTAACGAGCCAATTTCTAGAGACCTTATATCTAATATCTCATAGACTATTCCTGGCAAAAACTACTAGTTGCCTCAGTACTCACCACACGACAATTGTGGACTCGTCTTGGGATTAGTGAACCCGGACTTAGAAGTGTGATAAATCCCATTTTCATTGCGATAATTGCAAAATTTGTTTGCATTTCGAGGGATTATCTCCTAGACTGACTCTTACTATAATTTGTCTATTTCATAGGGGAAATAATTTATATCTCTAAAGCACGAGTGATACTTTTTAAATTGAGTATCAAACGGACAAAGTAAACACTTTTGAGAACAGAGGATACTGGACGGAACTGAATTTTTTTTTCTTTTTCAGTAACTGCTGGAAAATTTTTTATCATAAACATTTAGCAAATTTTTCATAGAAACTTCGAGATAAACTGTGTAATATTTTTTTCAGAATACGCTGAGTGAGTGATTTTTAAGAACTATTTGAATTTGATTACTAATTTAAACCTAACTGGTTTTAAAGAGATAATTACTTGTGCGAGTCTAATAAATTTGTTTGGAGGTCACTGCCAATTTTTCCCTTCGCGAACCCGTACTGCATATCATGGCAGATGCCGCAAAAATTAGAACTAGTTTAATGGAGGCAGGGCGTGAATACGGGTTAAGTGGAAAAGATCTGATGAAATTTGTAAGTGAGGAGACTGATAAACTCCATGCAAGAGAGATGGAAGTGCAGAAACTTGCAATGGAGAAGGAGAAGGCCGCAGCAGAAGCAGCGGAGAGGAAAGCCGCAGCAGAAGAAGCGGAGTGGAAAGCTGCAGCAGAAGCAGCGGTGCGGAAAGAGAAAGCCGCAGCACAGCATGCACTTAACATGAAGCAACTGGAAATCCAGGGACAGACCAATCAGATAGAGCTGGCAAAAAGTGCAGCGGCTTCCAACTGTGATGGAGGGTACTCACCCCGCTCAGATGGTGTGCCTACTTCGCAACCTGCGCCACCCAATGCCATGAACTTTCCGCTGGAACCTTTTTCAGAAAGGAACGATACCATGGATGCCTTTTTAGACCGCTTCGAACGCTTTGCAACAGGGTTTGGACTTGAAGAACGGAAGTGGAACTTGAAACTTTCTCAGGGCCTAAGAGGAGCCGCCTACGAAGTTTTTAATAAACTTCCGGCCAGAGAGCAAGATGACTATCAGGCATTGAAAAAAGCTCTCTTGGTGAGGTACGAGCTTCATTCAGAGGCTTACAGGAAAAAATTTCGAGGTTCTAGGAAGAAGGCCGGAGAGAATTTCTCACAGTTCGCAGCCCGTATTGAAGACTACTTAGTGAAGTGGTGTACACTGGGAAACTTTACCAAGAACTATGACGGGTTGAAGGAGCTGATTGTGATAGAGCAACTAAAAGAGTCTATGTCGGTTGAAATGCGTAGATTTCTCAATGAAAACGGCGCTGACCGGTTAGAAAATATTCTTACACTGGCAGAGCAATTCCAAAATGCTCTCATGGAGTCTCAAGGAGCCAGAAAGAAGTTTTCGGATCAGGCGCCAAAGCAACCTGCTCGCTCCCAACCAGACCAACAAAGCAACGGACCACACATCTCGCATAAACAGCACACAAAACAAGATAACTACAAAGAGCAAAACAAGAAAAATGCTGCGGAACACCAGAGACAGGGAGATAAATGGTGCAAGTACTGTCGCTTGAACAATCACAACACTAATGAGTGCAAGCGCAGACCTCCTCCCCAACATGCTGCATGTCTGCAGACAAAATCATCACCCCAAAAGGAGCAGAGGACCGGAAACGTTTCTCATCCTCCCGTCATCGAATCAGTCCTCGTAAGCGGACAATCTGTGGAGTGCCTTTATGACACAGGACTTGCTTTCAATGCGGTGGTCAGGGCATCTCTTGTCACTCCTGACCAGATAACAGAAGAGAGTGTCGACATCCAAGGTCCGACGAAGGATGTTACACCCATGACACTGCCAATTGCACTTATCAGAGTGGAATCTCGTTACTTGACAGGAGAGATTCGTGCAGCTATAATGGAAGAACCAATCTACTCTTTAATCTTGGGATGTAGATATGTGTTCCTTGGAGAATCGACTCAACCACTAGTCATAGCGACCGTACAGACTAGAGGACAATCAAAAAAAGACGCAGAGCAGGAACCTCCTACCAATATCCTCCCCGAGGAATTGAAGAGGGCCCAAATGGAAGATTCTACACTGGCGCCCTGTTTTTAAAAATTACCTAGGACACACAACCCACCTACCAAGGGAGACTTCTTTATGAAAAATGGATTGATGTATCGCCGAGCTGGAAATGAAAGACAGGAACACAACCAATTATTAGTTCCTGCAACCTATAGGAACCAGGTGCTTGAGATGGGCCACTCTATCCCATTTAGTGGACACATGGGAATGAGCGCCACGACTCAAAGGATCGCCTGCCACTATTATTGGCCAGGGATCACCGGTGACATTGAACGTTTCGTCAAGTCTTGTCCTCAGTGCCAGAAAGTTGCACCAAAACACTGGACGGCACCCGCGACCCTTGGGGAGATGCCAATCTTGGGCACCCCATTTGAAAAAGTGGCCGTGGATATAATTGGACCTCTGCTGAGAACTAAGAAGAGGAACTCCCATATCCTTACCTTAGTGGACACATGTTCCATGTGGGGCGAAGCCATAGCCATGCCAGCATGCGACTCAGTGCATGTAGCTGACGCTTTACTCAATATCTTTACTAGATTGGGCTTCCCGCATGAAATTCTCACAGACAACGGGTCACAGTTTAGAGGCAAGTTGACAGAGGAGGTGCTTAGAATATTCAAGACTAGGCATATTCATACTTCGCCCTATCACCCCCAAAGTAACGGGCAAGTAGAGCGGTTTAACGGGACACTTACCTCTATTCTTCGGAAGTTGGCACAGGAGAAGCCCGAAACTTGGGATCAGTATCTTCCTGCCGCATTATTTGCTTATAGGGAAGTACCGCATGCGTCAACTGGAGTCCCTCCGGCCACATTACTCTTCGGAAGACCTATTAAAGGTCCATTAGAAGCCTTACTAAGAACATGGACAGATGCCAAGGCAGACGACACTGTCACATCAGCCTTCCAGTACGTTTCAGACTTGAAACAACGTCTGAAGACTGGCTGGGAATTAGCCACAGAGAAAGTACGGGAGGCTAGGCGGAAACATGCCAAATATTACAATCGGAATTCGAAGGACCGAGAACTAGCAGTAGGAGAGAAGGTGCTACTTCTTCTGCCAAGTAGCAGTAATAAGTTGCAGATTTGCTGGAGGGGACCCTACAAAGTTGTGAAAAAGATTTCTCGCACCAACTATAAAATCGCCGTGAACGGAAAGCAGAAAATTTATCACTTAAATCTGCTTAAGAAGTTTTACGAGCGAGCCCCTGCCGAACCAGCGCACCTCATGACTATGGCCATTGCAATGCAAATGGAAGAAGAGCCATTATCATAAGTAGAGTTCCCGGTGATACAGGAGGAATCACATTTAGATGTGAAAATAAGCTCCACCCTAACGGAAGCCCAGCAGGAAAGTGTGAGGAGATTGATGGAAAACCACGCCGACTCCCTGACGGACAAACCGGGCCGGACAAACCTGATGGAGTTTGACATGGAAGTCACGGATCCTACGCCCGTCCGAATGAGAACCTATCCAATTCCGTATGCCAAGGCGACGGCGTTAAAGCAAGAAATTGATTATTTACTAAAGGAAGGCATAATTTCGCAGTCGGAGTCCCCTTACAGTGCGGGAGTGGTGCTATTACGCAAACCCAGCGGAAAACACCGCTTGTGCATCGACTACCGACAGCTGAATGCGTTAACACAGTTCCAGCCAGAATCGTTACCGGACCAGAACCAGCTATTTACTAATCTGAGCAGGGCTCGCTATTTTTCAAAGATCGACCTCAGTAAAGGGTACTATCAAATACCGGTAAAAGCTGAGGTGAGGAACCTGTTAGCCTTCAGTACTCCAGATGGACACTTCGAGTTTAATGTGATGCCATTTGGACTAAACAACGCTCCTAGTGTCTTAACAAGGATGATGCGAAAGTTATTGGATCCTCTGAATCATCCCGCCATCAGCAATTTTATGGATGATATCCTAGTAGCTACTGAATCGTTTGAAGAACATATATCAGCGCTATCCTTGCTGTTTAACAGACTCAGAGAAGCGGGACTAACCGCCCGCCCAACCAAATATCAAGTTGGGTGTGAACAGCTAGAGTTCCTAGGACATACTATATCTAATGGGACCATGTTCCCCGAGATTCAAAACGTTGAGAAATGCACCGAGACCGTCCACAAAAAGGGATGTCCGGTCATTTTTTCATGCTGTGGATTCTACCAGAGATATATAAAGGATTTTAATAGCCTCTGTGCGCCGCTTACATCGCTAACCAAGAAAGGAAACCCATATAAAGGGAAATGGTCAGCAGAATGTGAACATGCATATACACTCTTAAAAGAGAAACTCACCACAAAACCTATTTTACGGCTCCCGGATTTATCTAGAAAATTCATCTTGCGCACAGATGCCAGTAACATTGGAATCGGGGCTACATTACTACAGCCGGACGACAGAAGCTCACCAAATCTATTTCCGGTCGCCTACGCGAGTCGGAAGTTAAACCGAGCAGAACAAAACTATTCCAACATCGAAAAGGAATGTTTGTCCCTCGTCTGGGGAATACAAAAATTTCAAGCATACCTGTACGGAAGGAAATTTACAATCCAGAGTGATCACCAACCTCTGACCTTCCTCGCCAATTCAAAGAATTTGAATGCTAGACTGATGAGGTGGTCGCTTGTTCTACAACCTTACACGTTCCAAGTGGACTATATCCAAGGAAAACATAACGTAGGAGCGGATTTTTTAAGCCGTCATCCTATGAGGCAGAACGGAGAGCACCAAAAAAGTAGAGGAAAGGGTGGAAACCAGAGAGAAAAACGAAAATGAGGAAAAGGATTAAAAATTCCCGAGCAAGAAGGCTAAGCTCTCCTGAGTACGATTGACATCACACTTGAGGAGGGGCTATTGTGATAAACGAGCGCCAACGCCTTATAGCTCTATGTTTTCATACATCTTTCGTATTGTATTTTCTCCGACATTTGCTCTTTCATCCCACATTTGCGATCCCATATTTGCTATTTCATCGTTGTGATTACTCGCGACCAGTATCTAGAGAACCACATTTGTTCTTTCATCGGGGGAAATAAAGTCCTTTGATTGAGTCTCCATACCTAATATTATCGTTTGAAGCCCACATGGGACGCCCAGATTGGCCAAGTGAAAACGTCTCATGCTGTAAGGGTGTTATCTTTGGTCGGCCGCTGTTCAGACAAGCGTCGGGTCACCACATTGGACGCCCAGCTTGGCCATGTGATAATGTCTCATGCTGTTTAAAGCAACCGGCATATAATACAATAGGCGGTGCCACAAAGAGGACATGTTAGCATGCTGGCGACGATAAACAACCAGAGAGTAAGGTGAAAGCAATTTGACAGCCCCTTTGCATTAGTCCGCCAATTATTTCCATACCTGTTAGTCAAACCACACCCACGTTTGGACTGACAGGGGACAAGAGCGATCCTATGAATGAGTAACCAGAGGGGCTATTAAGGATTGGTTGGTATGGGCGGAGCTGGATGTCACAAATCCAAGTAACCCATATTGGACTCGCAGAAATATAAACCGCGTAGCTTGCTAGAGGAGGCAGTTCAGTTTTTATATTGTGAGGCAGAGATACAATCCCTAAAAACGCCTAGCCTAAAATACACGTGTTTATTCAGAGTGGATACAATTCAGTTCTGTGGTGAAGTGTGTTCTTAAAGGATTTTGCGAAAGGAAAAGAAGGTTAGTAGATCTTATACAGATTATTAATACATTTTCTTAATTTTTGTTTATTTTAACCTCACAGCTAAAATGTGCGAAAGATAGAGTTTCAAATCATTCTTTGCATAACTGATTAATAAAATCAGAAGATTTTCCTAGAAGATGATAGGAGGTAATTAATAGTTCATACTTCACCTTCATCATCATCACAGTCTCCCATGCGCACACACTCTCATGCACAAGATATTTAACATCATTAGAATTGAACTCAGAGAGAGATCAATAATGAGCAGTAGTATAAATGCAAGTCAACCAGTGATGTTAAATGTGAAAAACTTACGAAGACTTTTGTGTGTCTTCAGTTCATCAGAAGTCTGAGTCTACACGAAACGTGTCTGACGTCTAACCAGAAATAAGTTATCAAAAACGGACATTTGGCTAGCAGAACTCGCCATAGGACATCTTTCATTCCTCAATTAAAAAGGAATATTGTCTCACCCACAAGTCAGAAGGTGGACGCAGCATTATCGTCACCATATAGGGCTTGCTCAAAAAGTTCAATACATCGTTATCACAAGTTCAATACAGAGTTATCACAAGTTCAAATCACTCGAAGATCATTATTATCTGAAGTCAAGCTAAAGAGCTCAAAAGTGGAATCTCATATTTATATCAAGTGCAACACACTCTTAAGCGCATTCTATGAAGCAGGCTCTATATATTTTATGAATCACGACTACAAACGCAAGGTTATGAGTCTACATATCACTAACATTTCGTGAAGATATCCAGTCTGGCCAGTGCTCTCGGGAGATTAGACAACTGACCTTTTGTTCATATGACAGCTATTAACTGTTGATCAACACTACATAGATATACTCAAACAGTGAAGGAATATATATATATATATATATATATATATATATATATATATATATATATATATATATATATATATATATATATATATATATATATATATATCGTGACCGCTCTCAGTCTGACAAAAGTTTTCACCAGAACGTCCTCGACTTAGAGATACCCCATTCGACATAACGTATAACAACTTGGGACATTGTATGCCTACACGTGAATCCTCATATCAATGCGAAGCATTTAGAGACACATGGACTGTGTAGATTACTCACCATTTTGGTAACACGTATCATATCACATCATCATCATTTCGCTTTGCACCAGTTCATTCTTAATTAACTACTACTTAATTAACTGCAATTTTATTATCTCATCTTTTGTGTGAATCGTCTTTCACCATCATCACGTTCTAACCATTACTAACCCTATATGTGTGGATATTTCATTAATAAACCCAACGATCGTTTGATCATTATCTAGTTTGTTAATGTATCACTCGTGCTGTCGGTGTTACATATTCACATATAGGAACCTTTCTCTACTCAGATGAGGTTGGGGGCTTTTTCTTTACGGGATCTAAGGGCAGAAGCTAAGGTCGTGGGGAAACAGAACTCTTTCCATAATTAATTAGAAAACACTGTCCAGTGGAAAGCATTCGCATTCCTGTCTTTTTGCCCTATCTCGAATAGGTCTTTATTCTTTCTTAACGAGCCAATTTCTAGAGACCTTATATTTAATATCTCATAGACTATTCCTGGCAAAAACTACTGTCGTAGTTGCCTCAGTACTCACCACACGACACCATGACAGTAGTAGCCCTATACACATATTACGTCAAAGTGCGAAACAAAAAGCTACTCGCACACTGATGCGTGATGCCATATGAGGATGGATGGTATCCGCATGTCTGGTTTTGTGTAGTGTGCAGATGTGTTCAGTCAAACAATGTTCATACAAAAATAACAGGGCAATCCACATAGGACGTCAGTAAACTCACGACGTATAAAGTCAATGATTCTTGTAACAGCCGTTGACGTTTTTCTTCATTATTTATTGTGGACGCCACAGTGACAAAATGGTTACGCGAATATGTAGGCACATCAAACAGTCATTATCACAGCAACATTCAATACAGCAATAGACGGTAGACAGCATTACAATGATGAGTCAGATGCATGTTATATTTCATAGTGCTGTAAATGTAGTCAGGTGAAAAACTCCATCCTTTTCTATAACAGCCAGGAGATAACCAGATGTATGAGATCAGTTCACTCTCCTTAGTCTGACTTCAGCAAGACAGACACGTCCTGCCGAAGTATAAATAATGTCCTCAAAAATATCCTCTAGATAATAAAGGTTTTCCAAACCTAGTTCATTTAACAAAGTAGCAAGTAATGGTCCTTGGGACATGCATCAACCGATGCAGTACAATACAGCGACATGTGAGCTGGGAAAACATCTCGTGACGACGACTTTCGAAGACAGGCTATGAATCGAAA
Organism: Oreohelix idahoensis; assembly: GCA_024509875.1. Taxonomy (NCBI): domain Eukaryota; kingdom Metazoa; phylum Mollusca; class Gastropoda; order Stylommatophora; family Oreohelicidae; genus Oreohelix; species Oreohelix idahoensis. Next base: position 301,057 of record JAMPIV010022385.1, read on the forward strand.
TCGCTCACGACCCAAAATCGATAGAGTTAATGAAAAGTCAATTTACCTTGCCTTCAGGAAATACACAGAAATATCACGCCTCCCGACATGTGGGAAACACTAGAGGTATTATCTCGAATAAACGAAATATCCATTAAGAGGACTACACATCCCTGACAGAACAAAAAATAGCGGAGATCCCCTCTTCAACGAGGCATCTCTTTCGCCATTCAAATCGCTCACTCCACTAGTGGTGGGCGGAAACCGATCGACCAAAAAACAAGACCAGTCATGCGCAGTCCAGCGCAAAATGACCACAGCTCAAAACTTAACTGCATTCAATACCAACGCGAGAAGACAAATGCTTACCGAGAAAAGTGACTATAAATTTCAAGCAGTTGTTGCCCTTGCGTTATAAAATAGATATTGTAATAAAACGATGTTGCGAGAATTTATCACGCAACATATCACCACCTCCTCCTGATTAAAAAAAAAATGTGGAACATATTTTTTTTTTTTTTTTAAATATCAAAGAGCATGCGATAAGCGGCTCAAAACGCACGAATTATGCGCTGATAATTAATTAAATTGCCTAACATGAGGCTAAATATAGAGTGTCTGGTGAGGATATACCTCAACAGAAAAATAAATATGTCTCAAAAAATATTCACATCGGGGAGGTGTCACCAACACACATCACGTTAGCATGTAAACACAATATACGTATGCAAGTTACCATAATCATCATTAAACAGCATACTCTAATATTGTCTTTAAAAATGGATGTACAAATCTGATAGGAAAATTTAAATAGTACATTCTTTGACATGTAATGACATAAGTACATAGTAAAGTTAAACTACATGACGATCCAGGACATATGCTCTGGTATTCCGAGGGTAAGTACACAATCTAGAACTCGTCATGCTTGATACTAGTAAGGTAAGTCCTCAGCTCAACAATGACATTCTGAGAAAGTACAAGCAATATAATGCTAATTAATAACTAATATGCTTCATAAGGTACAATACATTATTAATAATTGTGGCTGTTTAGTAAACTAACGGCCCTTATATTAACTACTCAGTCCTCCTCTATCATCTTAAAAAACGAACAGAAGAAGATGACAACAAAGCACGATAGTGTGTACATATAAAGTAAGTACAGATGTGCTAATCTATTGTAGAAATATAGGTGTGTTATGACTCTGTAATATATGGAAATATAGGACAGAAGTATTAGTTGGAGTCATGTGGGCATCTAGACAAAATGTCAGCCATCACATTATCCGCACCACGGATAGCTCGTACCGTGAAGTGAAAAGGTTGAAGAGCTATAGCATATCGAGTGGATCTCGAACTCTTCAAATTCTTAGTCTGAATAGCTGTAAGAGCTTTCTGATCAGTCTCTAGAATGAAATGTGCGCCCAGGAGGAATCTTTGTAGCTTTAGAATTGACCAAAACCATCGCTAACAACTCACGGTCTAAAACCGAGTAGTTCCTCTCTGCCGCATTTAGTTTTCTAGAAATGTACATAACAGGATGCAGAGTATTTGCATATTCTTGCATCAGTGCTGCTCCAATCCCAGTGGATGAAGCATCACTCCGAAGAACAAAAGTCCTATCAAGAGTAGGTAATCTTAAGATGGGAGGAGAAGAAAATATATTCTTGATTTGGTCTAGTGAAGATTGGCATTCTTCAGACCAACGGACCAGATTAGGCGAACCATTCTTCAACAATGTTGAGAGAGGTGCCATGATCGAAGATAAATTTGGAATAAATCTCCCATAAAATTGAATTAAACCTAAGAGACTCCTAACTTGTTTCTTCGTTTTAGGAACAGAGATTTCACCAAAACCAACAAAAGCTTTAGAAGGTTTTGCTGTCAAATTATTCTCACGTAGAGTGGACAGTAAGTCATATAACCCTAAATAGTGATCTTCCCAGGTATCACTGAAGAGACAGATGTCATCTAAGTATGCGATGACATCCGAACGATGTGACAGAATTCGACGCATCATGCGAACGAAAGTGGCAGGGGCGTTCATGAGACCAAAAGGCATAACATTCCATTGAAATAGACCCTAGGTGTAGAAAAAGCAGTAAGAGGTTTGGCATGCTCTGCTAAAGGCACTTGCCAATAACCTTTAGACAAGTCAAGTTTAGTGAAGAATCTAGAATTAGAAAGTCTAATCAGTAGATCTTCTAACAAAGGCATCGGTTCAGCATCGAACTTTGTGACCTGATTCAATTTGCGATAATCAACACAAATTCGTATGTTCTTATCCTTCTTCCGGACAATAACCATGGAAGAAGAATATGGTGAAGTCGATGGTTCAATTATATTTAATTGAATCATTTCATCCAATTCCTTTTCCACTTGCGACTGAAAGTGTATAGGAATAGGATAAGGCCTAACCCTAATTGGATTATTGTCGGTAAGAATTATGTCATGTTCTATGACATCTGTGTGTCCAGGAATGTCAGTGAGAACATCCTGAAATGTTTGTAACATCGACGAGACTTGTCGATGTTCGTCACCAGAAAGATTAGGAGAAACAGAAACGTTTTTCCAAGATTCCGTAGAATGTAATGGAACCACTGGAAGGGGAAGATTAACATCAGAGAAGGTAGATTCCTCATCCTGTATGACAGACAGGGATGAATAATGACCGTGAGGTGCAGGAGCATCATCCGTTGCCTGGAAAATAGGCAGCAAATAGTCCGGACGTTCGTGAAATTCCGAAAGCATGTTTATGTGGAAAGTTTTATGCTTTCCATCAATATCGACCACATAGTCAACATCGGAAATCCGAGAGACTATTGCATACGGACCTTTCCATGCAATAAGAAGTCTATTTTCCCTACTGGGGAGTAGGACGAATGCTTTGTCACCTGGACAAAGTTGTCGTAGACATCTATTCTTGTTAGCAAACTGCCTTGCCTTCTCTTTAGCAATTTCTGATGAAGCAGTTGCTAGCTTACATGCCTCAATGATCTTTTGTCTAAGAGCAATGACATACTCATATGAGGATTGAGTTTCATCGCTAATATCATCGGCAGTGATGAGATCGTGTAATAAAGACATAGGGCCGCGTGGACGCGCGCCAAAGACAAGTTCGAAGGGAGAAAATCCTGTGTGTTCATTAGGGACTTCTCTATAGGCAAAGAGAGCCGCGGGTAAAACCCTATCCCAATCTTGAGGATGATCTTCAGTTATCTTACCAAGCAAAGTCTTGAGCGTTCTATTCAGACGCTCAACTAACCCATTAGACATAGGATGGTAGATACTACTGAGAGATCGTTCAATATGTAAGGTAGACATTACCTGTGACATAGTGTCAGATATGAGTTGAGTGCCATGGTCTGACAATATTTCTCTGGGGAACCCCAAGCGAGAAAAATATCAACCAAAGAGCATCTGCGATATCTGTAGTAGATATGCTCTTAAGAGGAATAGCCTCTGGCCAACGTGTGCACATATCGACACATGTAAGGATAAACTGATGTCCTCTGGCCGACTTGACCTTAAAAGGGCCAATAATATCTATGGCCATTTTCTGAAACGGCCGAATAGGAATGTCAGCAGCCTGGATAGGCGCAGCATGTCGTGGTCCTCTAGATTTGACCTCCTGACATACCTTGCATGATCGGCAGTAAATACGAATGTCCTTATTGACAAAAGGCCAAAAGAAAGCCGCAAGGACTCTCGACTTCGTACGGGAAAAACCCATATGTCCAGCACATTGCGAGTCATGAGCATGTTGTAATATTTGCACTCTCATGCTCTTGGGAACAAGAATTTGCGAATGTGCCGACGTAGTCGAATCTTGTACCATACGTACAAGTACGCCGTTTCTCATTGCAATCCAAGATTTTCTATTTGTATCCTGATTCGGATCACCTTTCTTCGCAAGAACGAAGAATTTTTTTAAAGAAGGATCTTCTTCTTGCAATTTTATGAAAGAGTCGCGAGTGATTACTAAGTGACTATCTTGGCTATCAACTTCATTATCACTATTCAGTGAAGTTTCGGGTGTTTGTAGAGCTTGTGCTCTTGTAACTACTGCATTTGTAGCTTGCATGTTATTATCTTCCCAAGCAGCAATCTGCTGTGGGGTACACTCCCTAACTCCGTGAATACGACCAATAATAAGGTCCGCAATAGGATTAGGTAAGAGACAAGCATGCACATCTCCAGTAAAGAAAGGAGTGGCAATGCGAATTACAGCAGTAGGATATTTTTCTAGAGTGCCGCCAAATGTGACACATTTAATAACCCTTCCTGTAGCACAAGATGGATCTACAAGCGATTGTCTAACACCAATAGTGGTGCATCCGGAATCGAAAAGTAGTGAGACCGGAGTATCATTAACAAGACCCTTATGTAGAATTAAAGAACCCCTCCCGTCATGCGCAACAGCAGCAGGAAGAGCGGGAGGTGGGTGACCACAACTCAAAGTAGTTATGGTACCCGGTTCGAATAAAGTACTGCATTGGGGGCATTTGTTTGCTCTCTCAAAGTCAAAAGCAGAACCAGTGACAGCGTCAAAGTTTTTACTATCAACAACATGATTACAGGCTCCCTCAGTTTCCTGTTGTACAGCATTAGCCTGCTGATATCTCTTTTTTTTGTGTTGAGATCTACCCCGACTATTATTACCTCTGAAGTTATCAGAGTTATTATTATCTCTGCAGTTATTATTGTCTCTATTATAATTGTTATCCTGGTTCGAATTCCAGTTTCCACGATTACTATCATGTTCACATTGATGCGAACATCTATTTGTTTGGTTTTGAGGTCTTCGGCAGGAATAACCTCTATTACCATATCCTCTTTTGAAATGCCTATAATTATTAGGGTGATAGTAACGAGTACTATCAGGTTGTCTCCAATTCTTCGAAGAAGAATCACCATGAAATTGATTTCCATGATTTTGACAGAAATTACCGCTACTCTTTCTATCAAAATTTTGTTGGAATCTACGAGCAAAGTTTTGGCCATACGGAGCTGCCGAAGCAACTGGTAAACCTTCTTTCACCTTAGAGTTACCCATGGTTATGTGTGGGTGCGCAGTTACGTATTGGCAACAGAAATCTTCCATTTCTTTTATTGTTTTAGGTTTACGTTCATGAAGGAAAGCAAGGAAAGACTCATTGACAGACGACATGACTTTGTCTCTAAGTATTAAGTCCATAAGTCCTTCATAAGTTTTTTCCGTCTTAGATAGTTCAACCCATCGTGAGAAAGTAATGCGTATTCTTGCAATAAACTCGGAGAATTCAACTCCATTTTCAGGTAACATGTTTTTAAATTGTAGACGATAGCCGTCTTCGTTAAGCTGATATTTCTTTAACAAAGCGGCCCTGACAACCTCATAATTGTTCTTGTCAGGTTCATCCACCATATTTAATATACTTAGAGCTTTACCTGTCAGTATCCCTGATAACTGATAAACATATTTTGCTTTGTCTATGTTATGAGCTGTACATGCTTGTTCAAATCTGTCCAGATAGAACATTATGTCATCACTGGAAGGACTAAATGTTGGTAACTTAATCTTAAAAGTATCATTATTAGCCTTACCAGAAGATGAACCCTTGTTTGAATCATTACCATTACTCATGCTCGTCAATTTCAATTTTTCCAACTCTAAAGCTAAGACCTTTTCTTCATGTTCCATTTTTGCTTTCTCTTTCCTCTCATCAGACTCTCTCTGTAATCTTCTTTCCTCAGCCTGAGCCTCTTTTTGAAGTCTTTCAGCTTGTTTTTCAAGTCTTTTATTTTCAGCCTCTTTTTGAAGTCTTTCAGCTTCTAGCTGTAGCTGGAGTTTTCTCTCCTCAGCTTCTGATTCCCTTTTTTGTTTTTCCATTTCCATTTGGAATCTTTTTTCATCCACCTGCATCTGCAGTTTCTTTTGTTCAGCTTCCATTGCTTTATCATATCGAGCAGTTGCAAATTCTTCTAACTTATCACCAGTCTTCCCACGCAATTTACCCTGCTCAATAAAGTGCTCAAATGTAGACATGTTGTCTAACATATGAGTCCAAAACCTGAAATAATTAACTAATTTATTTCAAACCTAAGTGTAACAAGTCTTAATTAAGCACTTGTATATTCACATCACATTATATTATCCCAGTCTCTGTGGGAAACAAGTCTCCAATCAAAGAACTTGTATATGAAATATCAGCACTCAATTCTTGATCATAAGTGCACTTCTCATTCAATAGTGCACGACACTATTCATCATTCATTTATCATCAGTGTAGTAGTAACAGTGCATTAGCATAGCCCATTAACTAATTACTATAACTGTAAACAATGACTATGTAAACACATGCAGAATGTAAACATTGAAAATGTAAACAATGCAAACAATGTAAACAATAACAATGTAAACAATAACAAAGATCAGCAACAATACAAAAACGTTCGCAGAAATCAACTAAAAATAAAGCAGAAATTAATGAAATTTCACAAAAAATGTGACGATATCTGCGCTATAATTAAACAAAATACATGACACCACAGTGTATAAACAAAAATGTTGTATGAAACTAAATTATAGACAAGAGTAGGCTAACAAATACAAACAAATCAAAACAAAACTAAAGAATGCGAAATAATAACGAAAACGATATTAAAACATGTCATCACAGCTAACATAAATAGCAACAGAAGTCGCTTAGCAAATTCCAGTATCGGAAATTTGCAAACCCTACAGAAAACGCTCACAATAGACGACCTCTATGACGTGGCATAATCTAACGGAGACACCACCCAACCGAGAACCCGCTGAAATATAAACATATAAATATACAAATAACATATAGACATATAACATATAGAATGAGATGATACACAGAAGACTCAACAGAAGCATAAGGGCACAGTTTACATACAAACAGGCCACTTAACTTATAGGCTTCCAATCGTAGAACAGCAGAAAAAACGGATGTCAATCAACGTCCTAAAGAGCGAAGCTCCAACGATGATGGCACATCTGAACTGCTTCCACTGCTAACACGATGGTACAAGAGCTTCTGAAATACTGTGTGTTGAGTTGTTTCGGCACTTGACCTTCTAATCCAAAAGTAAGTTGATGGAAATCGGTACTTGGCCTTCTTCAGAAAACAACCCGTTTCAACCGGCACTTGACCTTCACAAAAACGACAGCACTGGAACCTTGACAGCAGCAACTTGCTTGACTTGCGTAAAAGATAACAGCAGTCCGAGTTATCCGGCAACATGTAACAACGCCGGGTACTGTCAAATTCTTGTTTCCGTCAAAAAGTTGAAATTTTGACTTTTACCGGGCAACGCCGAGTACTTTGAAAATTTTGAAGATGTTGACTGTATTGAAGAATGTTAATTTCTTGAAGGATGCTGATGAATTCTTGTTGAAAATGAAGTGGGTAAGGGACCCCGTGTTTGCTGGTACCAGAATCAAACCAGCTTATGGCCACCAAATGATGCGTGATGCCATATGAGGATGGATGGTATCCGCATGTCTGGTTTTGTGTAGTGTGCAGATGTGTTCAGTCAAACAATGTTCATACAAAAATAACAGGGCAATCCACATAGGACGTCAGTAAACTCACGACGTATAAAGTCAATGATTCTTGTAACAGCCGTTGACGTTTTTCTTCATTATTTATTGTGGACGCCACAGTGACAAAATGGTTACGCGAATATGTAGGCACATCAAACAGTCATTATCACAGCAACATTCAATACAGCAATAGACGGTAGACAGCATTACAATGATGAGTCAGATGCATGTTATATTTCATAGTGCTGTAAATGTAGTCAGGTGAAAAACTCCATCCTTTTCTATAACAGCCAGGAGATAACCAGATGTATGAGATCAGTTCACTCTCCTTAGTCTGACTTCAGCAAGACAGACACGTCTGCCGAAGTATAAATAATGTCCTCAAAAATATCCTCTAGATAATAAAGGTTTTCCAAACCTAGTTCATTTAACAAAGTAGCAAGTAATGGTCCTTGGGACATGCATCAACCGATGCAGTACAATACAGCGACATGTGAGCTGGGAAAACATCTCGTGACGACGACTTTCGAAGACAGGCTATGAATCGAAATCGCTCACGACCCAAAATCGATAGAGTTAATGAAAAGTCAATTTACCTTGCCTTCAGGAAATACACAGAAATATCACGCCTCCCGACATGTGGGAAAACTAGAGGTATTATCTCGAATAAACGAAATATCCATTAAGAGGACTACACATCCCTGACAGAACAAAAAATAGCGGAGATCCCCTCTTCAACGAGGCATCTCTTTCGCCATTCAAATCGCTCACTCCACTAGTGGTGGGCGGAAACCGATCGAACAAAAAACAAGACCAGTCATGCGCAGTCCAGCGCAAAATGACCACAGCTCAAAACTTAACTGCATTCAATACCAACGCGAGAAGACAAATGCTTACCGAGAAAAGTGACTATAAATTTCAAGCAGTTGTTGCCCTTGCGTTATAAAATAGATATTGTAATAAAACGATGTTGCGAGAATTTATCACGCAACACACACCTTATACACAACCACCCTGGTGGAATGAGACAGTCAAGACGGCATGGCTGGAAAAGGAAAGAGCAACAAAGGGATGGCGAATATCACTAAAGAGAAGGACAATCATTGGTGAAGAGGGGACGGATTTTAAGGAGAAAAAGCAAAGAGCCATCAATAACTTCAAAGGTTAGGCAAGAGAAGCCAAAGACTAAATCTAGGAAGCCTTTATGACACAGATGGGCACTGATAAAACACTACATAAAGTATGGTCCTTGTCGTAGATTTTTGATAGGGGAATTAAGACATAGATTGGTCCCTTCTGAATAGATTAGAACAGGTGGTGACTCAGTGAGAGATAATCAAAGAGATAGATTTTCACGAGTGAAATGGTGGAAGATAAGTAGAGTCTGTCCCTGAACTTGAGAAGTTTTCTCTCCTTCAGCCTATCTCTACAACAGAACTTGGTTAGTCAGACAGTCTACTAGAATATATATTAATATATCGACCACTCACATACACTCACACATAAGTACGTGACGACAGTTAGACGCAGAGACGTGAAAACTATAACTATGGAATAGGGATCTTTTGGGACAAGCTGGCCAACACAAGTAAATAACGTTTATGTAAATTTTATTTATCATAAAGAACTACAACACAACAATATCTTTGAATATCAAAATCAAATACAATGAACATAGGTTAATGAATTAAATTAAAGAGTTAGACTCATAGGTTTAATCCTCCCTCACTCTGTTGAGACAAGAGTCCCGTTAGACCAAAGTTATTAACCCCCAAAAGAGTCAAAGGTTTTTACGCTATGGTCTAAAAATTCCCTATACAGTAAAGAACAGCGTTATACGTTAATCTATTCTGAAAGGAATAAAGGTACAGCATTAGCAAAACTTGCATATGAAAATACAAAGTTAGTAAATGGGTTATATCCAAACAGAAGTATTCTTTTCCCGCTTTCTCTCGCTCTGACAAAACCTGTGCTCACAAATTCAGTCTCTCTTACCTACAAAGGTACTTACCCACATCTGGAACAATTGTTAAGGTATCCACAGACCAGCTTAGAGCTTGTCTTATCGTTAAAACTCCCGTGAAATAAATTCTAGTTATTTTTAAAAAAAATCAATCATCATGAATTAGAAATAAATACATATTTCGTCAATACTCATGATGAATCAGTGCATTTACTTAGTTGGTTAAAATATTATCTGACTGGTTACTAGCAGTTAATAAAATTTATATTTAGCTGGAAGAGTTTAGCTAGAAATTATTATATATTCTGCTATCCACTGCAGCACAGTAAACCCTAAAGAGAAATATCTCTGACGACTCAACTAGTAAATCACTCTGCACACAATCTAGTAAAATATAATCGACGATTTAACTAGTTAAATCACTGAAACGACTAGTATCGTATTTACCTAAACACACAACTACTAAGACTATTCTCCAACGAAACTAAGAACTCTACTTGATACAGTGATTCTAGAACGAAGCTAGCTGTCTAGAGGAATCTGCGTGGTACTGAATACTGAGGCTAAAATGCTGGGGTTTAAATATTAGAAATGAAAGAAATAGCCCAGACTTAATACATTTAGCACCTACGCCCAGATTTACATATTCCCTTGCTCATTCTGCGAATCAAATGAATTCTTCGCACCAGTTTGCCGCTCTCTCGCCATCTGCCAGCGTACAAACTGCTTAATATCGGGCGAGAAAAGTCTTAGATCAGGCGTCACGTAATTGACATGACCCGTGCGAGATTTCTTCTATCGAAAAATCACACTATCTGCCATCTGCAGATATGGTCATAAAACGAAATATAGCGAGCCCGTCTTTTGATATGGCGGTTCGCACCGTGAATAATTAACTTACAGGCGAAACAGATCAGTGAAAGGTGATAGACAATTGTCTCCCTTATTATCACTGTCTGATCTCATTACCACGATTCTACAATCGCTGGCGTGAAATATCAGCGCAGCGTAGCTTATTGATTTGCTCGTGAACCTACATCAAAGGAAATCGAGAACAGAGATTAAATTGCCTGCTTTAAATTAGAAAAAGAAGACAGATCTCAGAATGTAGGATGGTTTAAGTTAACAAAAGTATGAAGATGAAATTTGGTAAAAGAGAATGTAGATGAGGAAATAGATATATGAAATATATTTATCATAATCTGTCACAGTCCTTACATCGAAAAAAGAGTAGGAAACGACAACCCAACCAATTCCTAATATTCTCTGCTCGACAGGGATAACACTGAAGATTTGGTTTGGTTTGGTTTTTTAAGAACTATCTTCATTGCACACGGACTACTTCATCAGTGCTCCGATCTCCTCCCTTTAATCACACAAGGAGGATCTCAGCACTGTGCACGAACTCCGTAGCACCAGCGAGAATCACAAAATGTGTATATAGAAATCACACATTCTATAAATATTTTTGTTGTCCGTAGGTTTCTATTTTTTTTAAATTTTGCCTGGGCAGCGGCTTGATAGGCCTACTCTTTACGATTTCCAACTGCCATGGGATTTTTAACGTGCGCAGCTTGCACACGGGACCTTTTGACAGAATGGAGCGCGTCTTCTCGATCTCTGTTTCACTATGGCTGTATAAGTTACATTTTTGTACTGATTTGTATTGCGTGCTTTCAATTGTAGCAATTATTTTTCTTTCTTTCTCTGCTTTGGTAGCAGATATTTGGTATTTTCATTCGTACATTCCTCATCGCGATAGTTGTCACGTCTGTGTGCTTACCTGTCTATCTATCCCTGCGGATAGAGTAAACGGTGATGCAAGGTTGACCGACATAAATCCTGTTGTACCACAAGGGTGCGACTGTTTTTGCACGTAAATGGCCAAGCGAGTTTAGTTGGTGCTGATATGGTTCGTGTGACTAACTAGTTATTGTCGTGATAAGACACAGCACAGATGGTCAAACAGGAGTTTATGTTTGCTCAGGGAGCGAGGGTCAAGTATCGACCTCTTGAGATGACAGGCGCACCTGAGCGGAAATGTTGTAATATTTCCGGGTAGATGTAAGAAGTTATATGTAAACATTGACGAGAATATTTGAATGTCACGATTGCCATATATGGAAACCGCGACTTTTGCATCACGCGCAGACATCTTTCCATGTCGGAAATATTTGAAATTTCCCTACGGGACATTTATGTGTGAAACGATTGGCGCTTTTGCTCAACAGCGTAACAAACAGATGGGGGGGGGGGGGGGGGGGCGCGGGGTTTGCAGGCAAAATATCCTGACACGTTTCAGTGTTATTTCATTGTGAGATTCACGTTTGCCAAGACACCAGACTTGCCAGAGTTAGATTTCAGAATTTCCATCTATCAGACCGGATACCTTTTATTGGAGTATTTATCAAGACTTACAAAACAGCCTAGGAAATCTCTATCATTTTAAATAAGGAAACCAGGAATATCTGAGGAAACTGAAACACACAAAGTCAAAGAGGGAACTTATTAAATTAACGACCCCAAAAGACCACGTGTAACAGGCCTTCATTCATCTGAGCAAAATGTCTGTGAGCCAGGATTGGAGTAAGTTTCCATTTTACATTCTTTATTTTAATTACTAACATGTGAACTAATATGTATGTATTACCATGTGAATATTAATGTGTGAGAATCGCTAATAGATGTCCAACTCTTTTGAGGCTGGCAACCTCAGCGTATAGAATGATGATTCATGAACCACCAATGCTACGGCTGGTGACGGCTTTATTGCTAGTTTCTTAAGGAGAACTAAACGCATCAGTAATCCCCCGTTCCTTATAGAGCAGGGAGGGAAAGATGAAAACAATGATATACATTTTAATTATAATACTTACAGTTTCAAACCAGTCTAAATGTCTATGTAAACATTTTCATTTTTAAATTATTGGAAGTTTCAAACTTTTCGAGTCAGTGTAAACTTAAATGAAAACATATTCACTTTATATTGTGAACACTTTTCAATCAGTGGAGATGTAAATATAAATGTAAAGAAAGTTTTATCCCGAGGGATTAAATTTAATTCTCATCGAGGGTAAATTCTGAGTTAAATGGGATGGTGGAATAAGAAATGGGACACATAACTATGTGTTGGAAAACACAATACTCAGGAGAGCGTTTAGTTTTTTTCATTGACATAGTTATTGGTGTTACCAGCAGAAAGTACCATCTCTGGAACAAGAAGGGAACAGTGGCCTAAGCTTTAAGACGAGGGACCAACTCTGTAGACTCTCTCTGACATTCTGGGAAACGAGTTTTACCCTACATCCTTGACCAGCGACAAGCGTGAGCAGTGAAAAAGAATCAACCATTCAGCATCAGCAGAAACAACCACTTGCAGCTAAGTGCAATATATCAGCTGCTAAAGTGAACTTTTTCTCCAAAGAACCTACTATCTATCAATGATGAATCTTTTCTGTTAAACTATTCAATTATTTTCAAACTCTTAAAACTTTAGTGATTATTAAATTTTATTCTTTGTAATTTTACAAATTTAACTCCGGTTTAATCATTATAAACGTACTGCATGTTTGTCTCAGTCAATTTACTAAACTCACTCTAAACAGAGTTATACCAGAATAATAATAATACTTCCACTGAGTGAATCAGAGGTGGGGGCTGAACGAGCTAAAATAAATAATTGCTTAATTCTTCACAAAAGTTATCGGCAGATTCTAGAATTAACGTGCTCAGCCAAAGCAGCGTTATTTTCACTTTTCTGAATATCTTGTGAACACTACCGTGGGATAGAAGCGTCATTGCCCTTCTATCTACATTTCTGCCATGAGTAATCTTGTGCGAATGTATACATCTTTGACGACCCACTTTAGATACTCTTGAGTTTTGGCCATTGTTGGACCACTACTGTAAAGCAGGGGAGGCCATACCGTCACAGACCTCCTATTGTGTTGCTCTTATCTGAGAAGCCGGCGTGGTGCTGACCACATCACCCCTAGTGAGCCGATGGTCAAGAAAATATAGGCCTAACACCATATTCCCAAAATAACTCAATGCGTGTGTAATGGGATCCTTTCTGAGAAGGCTAGGCATCCGATCTCACTACCCAGCAGACGAGAGGGGAAGTATGACATCATTAGGACCATCCTGTTAGGGCATGCCTAAAGGAATGATAAGATCTTGGGTAGACATCTGGCAACCCGGGCATAAGTTTTATAGGACACCATTTTATTTTTGGCATAAACGTCCAGTGGCTGGTATTGCATTTCGTAATTGTCTGTTCTTGTCAGTATACCTATACGATATCTGACATGTTTTTTGGATTCCTTATAAAATTGCCTATAAGATAAAACTATTGTTACTTCTCTGGGACTTTTGACTGTGAATATTCAAGTAAAAAACAAACAAAAAAAATGTATAAAAGATGGGAATAGATGACAATGTATTGAAGTATGAACATTAAATTGCATGTAATGGAAAATACATAAACGGTAGCGGGTTAGAAAACGTCCTCATTGAAAACCATGTGTTTGGTCCAAAAGTAGCACAGTGTCCTTAAAGGTAGCAATTACGTAAGGTCAGTGAAAGGAATGTTTATGATAGCAGAAGTGGAAGAGAGGCTTAAATGAAAAAACGTGTTTGAGTACCATTGAGGATGATGATGGATTAGCTACACGGGTTGGTGATGTGCTGAATGCTATGCAACACTCAACAACAGAAGACGCACAACTCAAGTTCAAAGAGCTGATCACAATATCAGAAAAAACAATGAAATCGTTGGATGTTTTCACACAGGAACAAGTTAAGAATTCTGAGCAGTGCAAATATCTGGAGGGATTCTTGCATCTGATAAGTCTTTTAAAGAACCCCATAAGAGCGGATAGGAAGGAGAACTGGAATCTCTACCTGCAAACAGTGAAGGGTGTTCTTCCAATTTTCCACATTTTTGATAGAGTTAACTATTTGAGATGAGGTTCACTGTTCTTCGCGCACATGTTGAATCTTGTGACTCATCATCATGATGTATATGACCGATTCAAGAAAGGTCATTTTGTTGTTCGAAGAACGAATGGAACGTTTTATGCCGTGGTTGTGGACATGGCTGTCGAACAAACAATAAACCGCTCTCAGAAGTCTACCGGAAATATCATTGGCCAAGCAAAAAGAAAGGAATACATTGCCGAATGGGAGCTTGCTTACCACGAAGTCCTCCTCAAAAGAAAAACATGTCAAAGGCTGCTGAACATTACACCAGTTGATTACACGCTGATAATGCATCAGGAGTTAACAAGAAGCCTCAGAAATAGAATGGAAGCCAACATCCAACAGATGCTAAGTATGTTGAAAGCAGAGACAACTCATACCTTGGAAAAGGTAAAGTTATTCTTCACAACATTCTAACAAGTGAGTTTGTTCCAGCATTGAATGCCAAGAAGATGCTCAAATTTGTGACGACAGCACAAATTTTTTTCTTTAAGTTTCGAGAGGAAAGGTTTATAACCCACTCAAAACCACTAACGGCACCTATTCACCAGCCAAAACTTCCCACTTTTCTAACTGTAGCACAACCAGACATGTAGACAAAAAAGCAAACTGAAAAATGCCATCAAAGATATTTTGCAGGTTCTGAGAAAAGAGGAATGACTAAGGCAGAACTTCTTATCTACGATTTTTTACTTTCGTCTTTATTAGACGAGAATGGTGATACTACCAAACTCATGAAGTCTCAACTCATGTCTGAGTTGACAAAAAAATTAGATACCACAAACAGGAATTTCCAAAAAGAGTATACCCTGAAAACCAGTGTTGTTGTTGATGTCATGAATCAGTTGCGAAGGTTGCCAGTTAAAGGAAACGACACATTTGAAAACCTATTTACAATCCTTGACAGTAATTTGAATAATGTCTGCAAATTCAGTCGTGTTGACTATGTTTATGACAGCTACCTTCAATCATCAATCAAAAATGCTATGAGAGAAAGAAGGTCTTCTGTGCAACCACTACCGTTGACTTCCATTACTACCACTACGAAGCTTCTTGTGCAGATGGCAAGATTTTGGGCGTCAGGTGACAACAAAAGTTGGATTCAAGATTCCTTTAGCGAGTTTCTGAAGACGGTATCAACTAATCGACAATGGGAAACTATCCTTGGCGACGTGTTGCTTGAAAAAGGACCTATTTCGGCGTTAACAATAAAAGATGGAAGCTTCACACAAATCAAGGATAATCTTCAAATAACTGTTGAGGAGGCTGACTTACATATTAATCCTCACGTTTTCACACCGTTAAACAAGCGTTGCAGTGTGTTGTTGTGCTTTCAAACGACACAGAGTTTCTACAAGTTTCTTAATGAAAATGGACTCACTGAACTATGGATGAGAAAGTCAGCATTAGATATCATACCAATCCATACTCATGTAAACAAGATAAGTGCTACTACAGACTTCCTTCTTTATACCCATTTTCTTACAGGATCTGATGTGGCCAGTAAAATAGGCACCAATGTGTCATGGCTCAAGGCAGAACCAGAAAGCTATCTGTACAACTTTGGTAGGCGTCTTCCTCCAAGAACTCAATCTTTTAAGCTTGCTGAGGAATTCTTGGTGAAAGCTCTGAGCAAGACATGTGCAAAACAATTGACGCACATCGATTTGAAATGATGACCCAATGTGACCGCATGGCCTTCCACGCTAGCATTATCCCTGCTACTACACTAGCATTTATACGTGCTACAATGGTACATATAAGAATGATAGACTTAAAAGGAGATACGGCGTTTTTGCACAAAACGCAGTGTCATTAAAGTTCAGTTGGCAGTCACTGCTCTGAGAGGGCAAATGTAGAGGGCAAATGTCCCAGATAATAATGAATGGATTTTATGCGCGGAAAGTGTGAAAGGAATGTTGTGTGATCTTAGGTTTTTTATCCAATTGTTAAGGTGGAAAAGATCACCAGTGTGAAAAAAGTCGAAATAATAGAAAGTCGTGTGCAAAATGTCGAAAACAGAGAGACGTGTGTAAAATTAGCGAGTCTTGTGTAAAATTAGCCAGACGTGTGAAAAATGGCGGGAAAAAGAAGTAATTGTATATAAGTCGGAGAAATGCAAGACTGAGCAGAGATTTGCTGAGAGATTTGCTGAGAGATTTGCTAGGTATTCATTGTGTTGTGTTAGGCAAGCCAGGTTCGAGTTTCGTCTTAGAAATTAGATAGATAGAAATTTTGTGTTAGGCAGTTTGTAGTGTTAGGTGAACTTCGTCTTTGAAGTTATCAAGACCAGTTTATTTTTTTCTTCTGTTGGATATATTTTCCTTTTGGATTTTACACTATTTTGTTTATAAGTATGTAACGATCTTGTGAAAATACCAGTGCTTGTCAAATGGCGATCAATAAACGTCTGGTTGAATTTACTGCATTGATGTTTTTGGAACTTTACAGTATTTCTTTTGGATATACGTTGTCATGTTGAGACTATTTTGCTTATCACTAAACCTAAAGGGAAGAATGAACCTGGGAGGAAAAATAAGCAAATGTCAAGAATCTCCATCTCAGGCGTAAAGCCTGTAGCACTTGAACAACAACAACATATAAAGGATTAAATCTGATTGAAAATAAAATCAGTATAACTACTTGCACATTTAACATAACTGACGCGGGCACACCAAGCTCGTCTTCCAAACTTACAAGGCTTACCTTGCAAAAGCTCTTCTTTGCGAGGTCACCTGATAAGATCATTTTACATGGTATACTTGTGCTCTACAGTGTTGATCATGGACGAACCATTAGCCCCAACGGATTTTGGATGGACAATCAGTGCTGATGACTCATCACTCACGCCACACCCTTGCATTAGTGAGCTACCTGAAAATGTGATTCTTACCTGTACTTGCAAGAGCTGTCATACTAAACGATGCCGGTGCTGCAAAAACATTGTTTCTTGTACGTCCTTTTGCAAATGCACAATGTCTTGTGACATTCAGGAACATGTATAAAGTACTGAAAATAACCATTTAACTGTGTATAGTTTGTGGTTCTCTTTTTTTAATGTATCGGAATTTAATGTTAATAATTCAATACATTGTCATCTATTCCCATCTTTTATGCATTTTCTTTTTGTTATTTTCTTGAATATTCACAACCAACGGTCCCAGAAGAGTAAAATATAATTTTATCTTAAAGGACATTTTATAAGAAATCAACAACAAAAAATACATGGTATAGGTTTACTGACAAGAATAGAAAATTACAAAATTCAATACTAGCCACTGTATGTAAATGCCAAAAACAAAATGGTGTCCTATAAAACTTATGCCGGAGTTGCCAGATGTTACCCACAAGTTTATCCTTCCTTTAGGCATGCCTTAACAGGATCTGAAGAGAAAACTCGTCCACCTCAAAATTCCTACAAGTCTTATGGTCAGGGTATGTATTAATTAGGTTCTGAAAAAAAGAAATTATATTCCATCAACTGGGAATCGAACCCGGCACCTCTAGAACTCCTGCCATCACCGGTGTCAATACCTTGTCGAGATATGTCGGCTTGCGTACCCTGAATACCCCCAGAGCTATGCCAGCGGGAGTTTTACTCCAGGAAGG
Organism: Oreohelix idahoensis; assembly: GCA_024509875.1. NCBI lineage: Eukaryota > Metazoa > Mollusca > Gastropoda > Stylommatophora > Oreohelicidae > Oreohelix > Oreohelix idahoensis. The sequence continues at coordinate 319,145 of JAMPIV010022385.1, forward strand.
TTCTACCAAGCTGGACAGGTTTGCGCGGGCAGGGGTCAGACTAAAGTAGACACCCTGGTCCTCCAGGTTGAGCGTTTTAGCATAGGGCTGATACCCCTGTCTATGTAAAAAGAAACGAAGTTACGAAAACGACAACAAATGAACAAACTTTGCTGCAGGACGGACATCGAACGAACGAACGAATGAAGGAACGAACTTTATTTTCGAAGGGTTAAGAATTGGGCGTGCAGGCCTGTCTAACTATCTGCCCTTCTACTCTCATTAATCTATCATATTATATCCTTTCATTCCAGCGTTACCTAAAGCATTAATATGAAGACATGCAATATTATAAAGGTAATATAACAGCATACGTTTACAGTATGTAGTCATAATCAAAATTAAGTATTTTTCATTAAACAAACATTATAATAAAATGAAATTTAAAAAAAACTAAATTATAAACAATAAATAAATTAATAAAATAAAATAAATAAAAATTAAAAATAAAAATTAAATAAAAATAACTTTAAAATTAAAAAAAAAAAATATTAGGCAGGATAATTATACAGAGAATTTCAAAAGCAGTCTATCATTACTGAGGAAAGAACAAGCAGGATTTAGAAAGCCCTACTTTCTGAACTGTGCAGCCAGCGCAGGGTCACCATGCAATGGATACCGTCTCATTGTGGAATACCAGGAAACGATAGAGTGGACCGACTGGCTAAAGAAGGTGCTGCAGACGAGCAACCGGATGTACCAGTTACTTACCATTAGAAGAAAAAGATGATCAAATCAATCAGAAAGCCACCAACACTAACACAGGATGACTACCAAGCTATGAACAGATCAGAACAAATTGTCATTCTGCGCTTCAGAACAGGACAAAACCGACTCCGCAGATACATGTATACAAAATTCAAGATTGGCAATTCAGCCATGTGTACATGTGGACAGGCACCCCAAACTGCGGAGCACGTACTTCAAGATTGCCCCGAATATGATATATTGAGGCAAACCCACTGGCCCAGAGAAACAACACTGGAAGCAAAACTATAGAGAACTCTGTATGAACTAGAAAAGACTGTGAAGTTTATACAAGAAACAACATTGCAGATATAGACAATATATTTCAAGCGAACGAAAGAAGAAGAAGAAGAAGAAGAAGAAGAAGAAGAAGAAGAAGAAGAAGAAGAAGAAGAAAGAACAGAAGATGTTCAGATCATATATTTACCCTCGGGAACATTATAGAGCAGTGCTTAGAATGGCATAGACAGCTGTACCTTAATTTCATTGATTTTGAAAAGGATTTTGACAGTATTCATAGGGACAGTCTATGGAAAATACTGAGGGCTTATGGAATTCCAAGCTGCATAGTGTCAATCATAAAAAGCCTCTATGCCAACTTTAAGTGTAGTGTTGGGCAGAGAAACCTAACTTTTGAAGTGAAAACAGGAGTACGACAGTGTTGCTGTCATTTTCGACGGAGTCATCTGTCAAGTTATTTGCCTATGTTTTATCATAAGTATAATTGTGTCTTTACCTGCGATGTCAGGTTGATTAGGGGTTGTCTTCCCTTGTTTATTCATTCATTGTGTTTTGACCTTTAGGGTCAAAGGTTGACAGTTCGGGCGTAGGCCTATGGGAAGGTTTTTTAAGCGGGAGAGAGTTATACTTCCGGCAAGCCGGGAAGGTCCTGTTTTTCTGAAGGGACCAAGAGTCCATTGTTTTTTCGGGGAGAATCTTCGAAGTAACTGCTATGGCAGTTTTCCCCAGTAAATCTCTGTGCGTCGGGATGACGACAGAATTCCTTGTTATGTTCTGAGGATTCATTTTCCAGGTAATACCGACCTTTATGCATTATTACGCTTTTCGGTGGCAGAACATGTAAAAGGATTACTTAGTGTGAACTGCAGCTCACCGATCCTATATATTTCAGAACTTATATATTTGTGCTCGAGGTAGCCATCCAAGACTGGTAGTCTTTATATTGTCCAGAAATCCAGTGACGAAGATATATTGTGGGAACCGCAGATTGGCGGGATTTATGTCTACAATAAGCATTACTGCAGGGTTGATGATAACCTATTTAACAGAAGTACACAGCCGACGTCAGAACGAGGCCTGTGCTTTCGGCTATTGTACTACAGCCTGATAATGTGCAATTGGCGGGGAATGCCAAGTTGCCCCTATGTGTCAAAGTGACTAAGGCATCTGACGCGTTTAGTCAGAGACGCCAAGGGCGACGCTACGAACTGTCATTATTGAAGAACTTTGCTATTGACCATGCACGTCTATTCTGATGTTTACCTTTTTGAATGTCAAATGTATACCTATCGATGTCAGGTCAGCATGACCTTGTTACACTGACTGTTCCTGTTGATACTATGTGTGTTCTCGTCAATAAATGTCTTGAAACATGCCTGCAGTGTCCAAGCATCCTTGACTACTGCATGTGAGAGTATGGGTTGCAGGGTCTTCATATATACGAGCCTAAACACATTCGCGCCTTCATTCGCACCCACACTCAGTTCATCATACGCTCGCACTACACATCTAACAACAAGTATACTGTCTTGGGCCAGTGATCACCTCAACAAGAGAAAAAGACAGTTACATTTCTGGTGGACCAGTTACGTGGGCTCTTAAGATACATTTCTTGTCGCCAATGTGGCCTAGAAACTTACATTTCTGATGGACCAGATCTGTGGGTTTAAAAAGAACAGAGCGAGCATTTGACATTATTGTTGACATTAATGGATCCAGAAATTTACATTCCTGGTTGGCTGTTACATATATGATGTCTCCAGTTTTGTCCAGAAATTTACAAGAAGGACAAGTACACATTACACTTCTGATCTGTGGGTCTAAGCTACACACGGGACAGCCGTAACACACAGCGCTAATTCTACATTTGCAAGTTTTGGCTACAACAGGACAGAAATAGGTCATCAACGGTTGACCTAGATAAACAGTGCGGGCATTTATATTATAATGCTACATAAACCACGACAAGACAAGTACTGAAGTTAACATCTAGGCATTTGCTACGTGGACCATAACTGCATAGAAGGCGGGTTCCTATTGTGAACAGTACTGCTGGTTGTTACACGTTTCAGTCAACAACAGACTTTTCTATGTCCGAGCATTCAAGCTACATTGTTCGAGGTCAAGTGTTTGTAAACAGTACGTGGAAATTGTAAACATTCAATGTGCAAGTCCTAATTCGAGAAGGTCATAGTAACTTTGGTTCGTGAATACCACTTTATGCTACAGTGGATTTGACGTTCAGTGCGCGTTTGACATTTTGTTTCTGTGTTCGCAAGGAGCAAGAAATTTATTTTAGTTTCAGCTGTGACTGAACTTGTTCTGCAACACATTGAAATTGATTGCTATATGTTTATGTTACTTCTACTGTTTTTTGTGTATTTTTCAGCGGGTTTTCGGTTGGTGGGTCTTACAGTAAATATGCCACTTAATCGAGGCTTACTGTAAGCGTTCTGTAGGTGCAAATTTTCTTAATTTGAAAATTTGCTAGTGACAATTGGTCGCTATTGATGTTAGCTGTGATGTAATTGTACTTAACGTTGTTTTTGTAATATTTTGTCTGTTTTTCAGTTTTGATTTTCGATTTGTTTTGTTTGTATTCTGTAGGTCTCTCCTTTCTTTTGTGTATTTCTCTACACATTTTTGGTTAAAACAGTGTTGCCATTTGTATTGTTTTGTATCTTTGTCTTTGTTTTTTTTTTTTTTTGTACTACATTACTGTCATGCACAGTCTACATACATATACTTGGTCATGTATTGGTATTATTGATAAGGTAGACTCTTCATATAGAGTTTGTTAATAAAATATTATTATATAAGATATTTATACAAGTTCTTTGATAAAAGACTTGTTATCTACAAAGATTGAGACAAGGTGAAATACATATTCAAGTTCTTTATAAAAAAGACTTGTGCCCATAGTGAGTGGGATATAAGGGATTTTTTTTTTCCACAGGTACTCAAGTGATTTTTTGGTTACATTATAAACAAGAGGACCATACAAAGTCTTTGTCTAAGACTAAGAGAGTGAAATAAAGTGAAGTGAGTATACAAGTCTAGCATTTCAGACTTGTCTCCCATTAAAGTGAGATAATTTAATTTATTTACTTCTGCAAGTTACTAATCTCAGTAGACAAGATGTCTACATTAGAGTACTTTATTACACAAGGGAGAGCCCTTGATAAGACTGGTCAACAGTTAGAACAATGGGCTGTTGCTCAGTATGACAAAGCATTAGCTGCTGAAGAAAGAAAAGCTGCTGCAGAAGAGATAAAAGCTGCTGCGGAATAAAAAAGGCTAGACAGAGAAGCTGATATTGCTGCTGAACAAAAGAAATTGCAGATGCAGGTGGAGGAAAGGAGATTTGAATCTGAACAAAAGAGATTAGACAAAGAAGCTGCTGCAGAGGAGAGGAAAGCTCAAGCTGCTGCAGAGGAGAGGAAAGCTCAAGCTGCTGCAGAGGAGATTAAAGCTCAAGCTCAAGCTGCAGAGGAGCTGCAGAAAGCTCAAGCTGAGGCTGAAATTAGAAAAATGGAACATGAGGAAAGAAAACAACAGAAGATGGAACTTGATGAAAAACTCGCAACTTTGGAGTTAGAGAAATTGAAATTGGCGAGTACGGGTGCTCAGCAAACAACTTCGAGTACGACAAAGGAGTTTGTTAGTAGGATTAAATTACCTCATTTCAATCCTTTAAAGGATGACGTAGCAGATTATCTAGATAGATTCCAATTTTTGTGCGATACGCATAACATAAAAAAGGAAAAATATGTTGAACAACTGATGCCATTTTTTACAGGTGACACAGTGACTACTCTTATGACAATAGTCGAACATGAGAGGACTAATTATGATGTTGTCAGGGCAGCATTGCTAAAAAAAATACCAACTAAAAGAAGAAGACTATCGTCTTCGTTTTAGGACAATGTTGCCAGAAAATGGAGTAGATTTCTCTGATTTTGTTACAAAGATACGTCGTACATTTACACGATGGGTTGAGTTGTCTCAGACTGAGAAAACATATGAAGGTCTAATGGACTTATTATTGCGAGATAAGGTTTTGTCATCTGTTAATGATTCTTTTCTTGCATTCCTTCATGAGCGTAAGCCTAAAAACTTAAAAGATATGGAGGAATACTGTTGTCAGTATGCCACAGCGCATCCCCATGCTACAGTTAGCAATTCTAAAGTGAAAGAAGGGTTGCCAGCTGCTTCGGCAACACCATATGGCCCTAATTTCAAAAAAAAATTTCAGGGTGCTCAACAAAACTGGAATAGGGGAAGTAATCAAAATTACACTCAGAAGCGGAGTAATCCAACACATGATGGTTCTTCGTCTATGAATTGGAGACAAGATGGTAGTTCTCGTAATTTTAGTGGTAATAATTTGAGACACTTTCGCAAAGGCTATCCAAATAATAACTATTCAAATTTTCGAGGTAATCATTCTCGACGTCAAGATTATGACGATGGTGAATTTAGAAACCGGGATTCAAACCGGAATGATGATTACAATAGGCAATATGATAACAATTACAGGGGAAATGATAGTCGAAATAATTACAGGGGAAATGATAATCGAGGCAGACCTAGATTTAACAAGAAAAGACCTTTCCAACAGGCAAACTCTGCACAACAAGAGTTTGATGGAGCCTGTAATACAGTAAATGATAGTGGTAACTCTAGGGCTATCACTGGTTGTGCTTTCGATTTTGGGAGAGCAACTGAATGCCCCCAATGCTTAACATTGTTCGACTCATCGACTGTATCTACGCTAAGTTGTGGTCACCCTCTTCCTGCTCTACCTGCTACAGTTGCGCATGATGGGAGAGGATCTCTCATCTTACATAAAGGTCTAATAAATGATAGGCTAGTCTCAGTACTTTTCGATTCGGGATGTACTACCGTCGGGGTTAGGGAGTCTCTGATAGATCCTTGCTGTGCCACTGGAAAAAAACAATCAAATGTGTTACATTTGGTGGTACTATGGAAAGCTATCCTACTGCTATTATTAGGATTGACACTCCTTTCTTCACAGGAGAGGTCCATGCATGTCTTCTTCCTAATCCTATTGCGGATCTTATAATCGGTCGTATTCATGGGGTTAAGGAATGCACCCCGCAACAAATTTCTAGTTGGGAAGAAAAAAAACATTCAAACGGTCAATGCAGTGGTGACAAGAGCTCAAGCTCTTAATCCCCCAACTTCATCTGATAATAGTAATGAAGTTGATAGCCAAGACGAGCACTTGGTGATTTCCCATGACTCGTTTTTTAAACGTCAAGAAGAGGATCCTTCTTTGAAGAAATTCTTCCTTCTTGCAAAGAAAGGGGATCCCAATCAAAATACGAATCACAAATCGTATATCACTATGAAGAATGGTATATTGGTACGAATGGTACAACACTCGGACAAGTCTATGCACTCGCAAATTCTTGTGCCCAAGTGTATGAGAGCCTTAATTCTTCGGCATGCACACGATTCTCAGTGTGCTGGACACATGGGTTTTTCCAGAACTAAAACTAGAGTCCTTGCGTCCTTCTTTTGGCCATTCGTGAATAAAGACATCCGAATTTATTGCCGATCTTGCAAAATTTGTCAAGAGGTCAAGTCTAGGGGTCCGAGACATGCTGCTCCTATTCAGGCTGCAGATATTCCGATTCGGCCGTTTCAGAAAATGGCTATAGACATCATTGGTCCGTTCAAGATTAAGTCAGCCAGAGGACACCAATTTATCCTCACTTGCGTGGACATGTGCACGCGTTGGCCAGAGGCTATTCCTCTGAAGAGCATATCAACTGTCGATATCGCTGATGCTCTTTGGCTCGTATTTTCTCGTCTGGGATTCCCCGGAGAAATACTGTCGGATCACGGCACTCAGTTAATTTCGGACGTTATGTCTCAGGTAATGGCTACGCTAGACATTAAAAGGTCTCTCAGTAGTATTTATCATCCAATGTCCAATGGATTGGTAGAACGTCTTAACAGGACACTAAAGAACTTACTTGGCAAGATAACGGAGGATCATCCTGAAGATTGGGACAGGGTTTTACCTGCAGTCCTCTTTGCCTATAGAGAGGTTCCCAACGAGCATACAGGGTTTTCTCCTTTCGAACTTGTCTTTGGCGCGCAACCGCGTGGTCCGATGTCCTTGTTACACGATTTGATAACTTCCGATAATATTGACGATGATACACAATCGTCATATGAATATGTCATAGCTCTTAGAGAAAAGATTATCGAATCGTGCAGGTTAGCAACTTCATCTTCCGAATTTGCGAAAGAAAAAGCTAGGCGATTTGCTAACAAGAAAAGACGCCTACGTCAACTTTGTCCTGGAGACAAAGCATATGTCTTACTGCCCTCAAGAGAGAATAGACTTCTCATTTCATGGAAAGGTCCATACACTATAGTCTCAAAAATTTCCGATGTCGACTATATTGTCGATGTGGATGGAAGGCATAAAACCTTCCATATAAATATGCTAACAGAGTTTATTGAACGTCCAGACTATTTGCAGCCTATTTTCCAGGCGACGGACGACTCTCCAGTCCAACATGGTCACATCTCATCCCTGTCCGTTATACAGGATGAGGAAACTATTTTTTCTGACGTGAACTTACCTCTTCCTGCGATTCCACTTACTTCAACGGAATCGTGGAGAGACGTTACAGTCTCTTCCAACTTGTCTTTTGAGGAACAGCGTCAAGTATCCTCTACGTTACAATCATATCAGGATGTCCTTACCGACATTCCTGGACACACAGATGTCATAGAACATGACATCATACTTACTGATCGTAATCCGATCAGAGTAAGACCATACCCAATACCTATTCATTTTCAAGCACAAGTCGAGAAAGAATTGGATGAAATGATTCAACTACAAATAATTGAACCATCCACTTCAGCTTATTCTTCGTCGATAGTTATTGTTCGAAAGAAAGACAATAACATACGTCTTTGCGTTGACTATCGCAAATTAAATCAAGTTACGAAGTTCGATGCTGAACCTATGCCGTTATTAGATGATCTACTTATTAGACTTTCTAAAGCTAAATTCTTTACTAAACTAGACTTGTCGAAAGGTTATTGGCAAGTCCCACTGACGGAACACGCCAAACCTCTCACTGCTTTTTCGACACCTAGGGGTCTGTTTCAATGGAATTTTATGCCTTTCGGGCTTATGAACGCCCCAGCGACTTTCGTGCGCATGATGCGACGAATTCTATCAGATCGTGCAGATGTCATTGCATATTTAGACGACATCTGTCTTTTCAGCGATACTTGGGAAGAACACTATTTGGGTCTAAAGGAATTGCTATCTACTCTACGTGAGCATAGTTTGACTGCTAAACCCTCTAAAGCTTTTGTTGGGTTTAGTGAAATTTCCTTCCTAGGTCATCGAGTTGGTCATGGTCTGTTGAAGACAGAGGACCAAAACATTTCAAAGATATTAAATATCTCGGTTCCGAAGACGAAAAAGCAAGTGCGTAGTCTCTTGGGATTGATACAATTCTATGGAAGATTCATTGAGAATCTGTCCTCCATTATGGCACCACTTTCAACGTTATTGAAAAAAGGTTCTCCTAATATGGTGCGTTGGTCCCAAGAATGCCAATCTTCATTGGATCAGGTTAAGAATTTGTTCTCATCTCATCCTATCTTAAGACTACCAACGATTGATAAGACTTTTGTCCTTCGTAGTGATGCCTCTTCCACTGGGATTGGAGCGGCACTAATGCAGGAATATTCAGGAACTCTGCATCCTGTAATGTATATTTCTAGGAAGCTAAATGCGGCAGAAAGGAATTACTCGGTTTTGGACCGTGAATTGTTGGCTATGGTTTGGTCCATTCTTAAGCTACAAAGGTTCCTTCTGGGCGCGCATTTCTTTATGGAAACCGACCAAAAAGCTCTTACGGCTATGCAAAGTAAGGATTTGAAGAGCTCGAGATCTACTCGTTATGCTATTGCTCTTCAGCCTTTCCATTTCACGGTGCGAGCTATCCGTGGTTCGGATAATGTGATGGCGGACATATTGTCTAGATGCCCACATGATTCCAGTTAAATCTTGTGTCCTAGTTTTTCCTGATATACTTTCAGACTTAGGTCTGTCCTTAATATCATAATATGTTGTAATACAAATGTATTTGGATGATGTTTAGATAATTTAACAAATTTCATTTTGTCCATCCATCAGTGATATGTTGCTAAAATAGCATTGACATTTGTATATTGCTATGATTATATTATTTAGTAATGTTTGATATATGATTGGTATTGCCAGCAACTTAGGTTTCTTGAATGGTATCCCTTAGTTTGTTTGGCTTAAAGGAAATATTTTCTCCTATGTTGAGAGATGATTTGTATTCTCTTCAGACGCCTTATTTATGCGTCTATTGTACCTGATATTAGGTTCAGTTTTTGCATGAGCACAGAAGTGATACTGGTGCTATCTTGCTCATGGACATATTAAAAAAAAAAAATTTCATTTTTTTTTTAACAGGGGGGTGGTAGTAATGTTGCTGTCATTTTCGACGGAGTCATCTGTCAAGTTATTTGCCTATGTTTTATCATAAGTATAATTGTGTCTTTACCTGCGATGTCAGGTTGATTAGGGGTTGTCTTCCCTTGTTTATTCATTCATTGTGTTTTGACCTTTAGGGTCAAAGGTTGACAGTTCGGGCGTAGGCCTATGGGAAGGTTTTTTAAGCGGGAGAGAGTTATACTTCCGGCAAGCCGGGAAGGTCCTGTTTTTCTGAAGGGACCAAGAGTCCATTGTTTTTTCGGGGAGAATCTTCGAAGTAACTGCTATGGCAGTTTTCCCCAGTGAATCTCTGTGCGTCGGGATGACGACAGAATTCCTTGTTATGTTCTGAGGATTCATTTTCCAGGTAATACCGACCTTTATGCATTATTACGCTTTTCGGTGGCAGAACATGTAAAAGGATTACTTAGTGTGAACTGCAGCTCACCGATCCTATATATTTCAGAACTTATATATTTGTGCTCGAGGTAGCCATCCAAGACTTTAGTCTTTATATTGTCCAGAAATCCAGTGACGAAGATATATTGTGGGAACCGCAGATTGGCGGGATTTATGTCTACAATAAGCATTACTGCAGGGTTGATGATAACCTATTTAACAGAAGTACACAGCCGACGTCAGAACGAGGCCTGTGTTTTCGGCTATTCTACTACAGCCTGATAATGTGCAATTGGCGGGGAATGCCAAGTTGCACCTATGTGTCAAAGTGACTAAGGCATCTGACGCGTTTAGTCAGAGATGCCAAGGGCGACGCTACGAACTGTCATTATTGAAGAACTTTGCTATTGACCATGCACGTCTGTTCCGATGTTTACCTTTTTGAATGCCAAATGTATACCTATCGATTTCCGGTCAGCATGACCTTGTTACACTGACTGTTCCTGTTGATACTATGTGTGTTCTCGTCAATAAATGTCTTGAAACATGCCTGCAGTGTCCAAGCATCCTTGACTACTGCATGTGAGAGTATGGGTTGCAGGGTCTTCATATATACGAGCCTAAACACATTCGCGCCTTCATTCGCACCCACACTCAGTTCATCATACGCTCGCACTACACATCTAACAACAAGTATACTGTCTTTGGCCAGTGATCACCTCCACAAGAGAAAAAGACAGTTACAGACAGGGATGCCCCTTATCAACCACACTATTTGTAACAGTCATAGACTGGGTGATGCGCCAGACAACAGAGGGCAGTCCAGGAGGAATAAGATGGACTACATTTTCTACATTGGAAGATCTGGAATATGCAGATGACATTACACTACTAGCACATTCACTTCAACACACCTATGAAAAAACAGATAGACTTAATAAGTATATCCAGCACATGGGCCTGAACATTAATCTAAAGAAGACAGAGGTCACGACGCTCAGTGTGAACAACCCTGAGACCATATCAGTAAGGAATCAGCAACTGGAACAGACACCTTCACATACCTAGGATGCATAGTAACACCAGACGGCGGAGCAAGTAAAGACATCAACAACAGAATGAACAAAGCAAGAACAGCCTTTTGTAGTCTAAACAACAACTGGAAGTCCTCTCAGTATAGCACGAACACAAAATGAAGACTATATGAGAGCTGTGTACTTTCTGTGCTTCTCTATGGTGCGGAATGATGGAGAGTAACAGAGAAGGAAATGTCGAAATTGTCCTCTTTCCACACAACCTGCCTAAGAAAGATTTTCCTAATCTTTTGGCCGAATACCATCACCAACCAAGATCTGCTTACTCGGAGCAAGCAAGAGGACATGCACACCATCATAACTGGCAGACGCTGGAATTGGGTAGCCATGTCCTCAGAAGAGACTCCGATGCCATCACAAGAACAGCTATGCTATGGACCCCTGAAGGAAAACGAAAGAGAGGTCGACCGAAAACAACTTGGCGGAGGATTGTGGAGGCTGAGATGCAAAAAATGAATCAGAGTTGGGGAACTGTACGAAGGATGCCCACAACCGAGCAAAGTGGAATCAAAGTGTTGCTGCCCTACAAGACGCCACCAGGCGTGATGGCCACTGACTGATTTGACGGTCGGCGGCTAAGGATCAAAGAAAGACGAAAGACCTCTAGAACGCATCGCGGACGCCGTACCTCTTAGCCACTCCGACACCTAACCCTGAAAACCGTTGTCGAAAAGTGACATGCATTTTTTGAGCGATATATTACTCAGACAGATAAATGTGATATAGCTACCTGCCAAGAAATTACAGAGCGTATCCTGGAAAGCGACAGAAGAGGCGACATACATGTCGACCTCATATCCGAAGAAGACGTTGTGTCCACTTTAGAAACCAGTAGAACCATTGTCCCATGTACTTATGGTGTACAGTTTTAACACATAAAACAGCTCGATGACACGGGCATTAACAATGTGGTGAGTAATTTCAACATCAGCATACTGAACCGGAAGACTGGATACATAGCTACCTACTCAATACCCTTTAGCTCCCCAAGGAGCATAGGCCTTCAACAAACACATGCCAAGTCTTCCTGTCCTGTGCCATCCGCTCAAGTTCTTTCCATGTTTTCCTCATCATTTTCACCTCTGTATCCAGTTCTCTTCTCCATGTGTTTTTTGGTCTACCTCTGCCTCTCCTTCCCTGTGGATTGCAGAACAAGGACTGCCGTGTAATGCTATCAACAGGTTTACTCTGACTCACCTCGAAAATTCAAAGATCCTACCTGATACTCTCGAAATCTATAGGCCCATGAAAGTAATAGGGAGTAACGCTGGAACATCTGTACAAAGAATTCCAGGGTACACGAGGCACGATTGCTGTAGGAACTTATCTAGAGGATGCTTATAACAGTGTGAACTTTGAACCAATAATGAACTGTGTATTGACTTGAAATGTTAACTATATGCTAACAAGGTGGATAGCTGTCACGAGTTGCTTCCCCCATTCTCTGCAGTGATGGTCCAACAATGGCCAAACTTAGATTGTCTAATGTGTTTCATTAAAACTGTCTACCTTCGCACAAGATTACTCTTGGTAGAGATGCAGATAGAAGGAAGATGATGCTCCTACCTTGAGGCAGTCTTCACAAGATATTTCAGAACAATGCTGAGTCTTAGCAATGTTAAATTTTATCTGCCCGACAACTTGTGTGAAGAAGTATTATATAATTAATTCAGCTCGCACAAGCCCCCAACTGAGTTAACGGTATACTTATTCTTATTATTTTAATTATAATTATTTTTGGCTTTATAGTTGTTAATATATATTGAAGATATGGATTCACACGTGTGCACTCAATCTATCATAACTGAATCGACTAGGAATTTGTAAAACAACATATTACAAATTTAATGATCTATTATTTTATATCATTTAAAAATAAACAAGACTATGTTTCGATGGGGTCCAAGAAAATTATGTTATCGTCATCAATACTTGATGGAAAGTAAATGTTCGTCGCTCAGCACTTAGCTGAAAATCGGTTAGCGCTGCTGCTGTTATTCGTCCATTCGTCTCTCTGTGATAAGGGGCACGTCCCGAGCGAAGCACGCAGGGGGTTACCTCTCCTGTGTTCATTACTGAGTATCTTCACCGACCCGTCAGATGTGACTGTCTAGTGTCGACAATCAGTTTTCTGAATCACAAATTCGTAGCACGAATGGCCTTGTAGACTCGAACAACGAAATGGTCTCGTACCACGAACTTTAGAGAACATAACAAGAACGAATGCCTGTGCTAAGTATATTGTGGTCAGAAGATTAATCAGGCGCCTTTCCCGCTGTCCGTCCACCAGTATTTGTCTCTCATAAATTTTATTCACCAAGAGCATACACAGCACAACTCAAAGGAATATAATGAGAAATTACCATTATTCTTTTGGTTAATTTAATTGGAAAAGTCTGTCAGGACACCACGAGTGCAATGTCTTATGACCGGAGGAACATTATTAAGTTACATATATAATTCACAAAATGATAATATATACTCTATGCACATGTCATGTAATCATCAATCACTCACTGTGTTTTTTGGTCTACCTCTGCCTCTTCTTCCCTGTGGATTGCAGAACAAGGACTGCCTTGTAATGCTATCAACAGGTTTCCTCTGACTCACCTCGAAAATTCAAAGATCCTACCTGATATTCGGAGTCTGGCGTTAACACTGTTTTTGCTTCTCTGTACGAACTAGCATGAAGCAATCGCCAGCGCTCGCTGTGATGGTTTATGAATATACTCTTTTCATATGCTTATGTTGAAAGCCTCGTATGCACATTTACTACCATTAGCAAGTACAAACATGTCAAATTCAAAGTATAAAATATATTTTACAACTTACCCTAATTAGTTGGGAACTTTAGTCTTCTTGCTCAGTAGAATAGTCTTGACAACTTGATAAAGATGCCTCGAACACACGTTTGGTGTATTATTTCTAGTTATAGTCCCTCTGTGACTTTTGTGAGTAGGTTCCGAAAGAGTCCAGTTTCAGTATGTTACCTTATACTTATTGAAGGCTATTGGGTAACGAGTATATTAATGTGCTGCACTGGTCTTGTAAGATATTTTTGATATAATAGACAAGTCTAAACAGTAACGTAAAGGAATGGCCAACTTGAATAATCTTGATCAACAGCTTGTTGTACGTTTTATCACATTTAATATGTTACAATACAACATAAGTGTACTTCACTTCTTTTGAGAGCATATGGTGATCTGACGTTACATCAGTAATGCAAATGTGTTCAGTAGCAGACATAAGCAATAATGTCGTGGTGCCGGTTTAAAGTCAGAATGTCTCTGTATCGTCTACGACGCCTTCATACTTTACAAATCCGTATTTATTCAAATCACTTACTGTCCATCTCCTTAAGCCACATACAATCAGGCACACATCATAATGAGTTGAGTCAATTATCCTGACTCTGAAATATTTTATAACAATAAACACTGGTCTGTCGCTCTCACATAAATATCCGTACACTTTGAAAACACAAGCCAACCTCAACTGCCCTAACGATAACCTTCGTTCCCCCGCCGCAGACCCTGTCCACGACATAAACTAAAATACCTGTGTCACACACATTCCACAACTCGCACGCTTTTACACTCGAAGTGTTTTCGCGTTCTGCTCCGTTGCGCACAGCGATGATTTACAAGCCTGTGAGCAAAGTGATAGGTAACACAGTATTACCAGGTAAATTTTCCATGCTGTTGTTTTCAGACAGAGTTCCGATAAGTGGTTTGTCCGGTCCTATGAGGTCTGAATCCTAACGCTATTCTTTCTTGGCTTCAGTCCGAGTTGTCTCTTTGACGGTTCTGGAATGCACTGTGTTTTACTGCAAATATTCTGAATTTGCTAGGTTATATTTCATTTTTCCTCCAAGCCTCCACATAGCGTTTTCCGACAAATCTGCCAATCGAAACGAAAGTCTATTTCCTGCTCTCAATTGATCTAATCCATGAGCTAGAACGTAGTGGGTAGGGGCTGTAAATATTACTTTCACCATAATAATGTAAAATGTTCTAAGAATATCACGTCATACAACCACATATGGATATATTCTTCTCGTTTACTCTTATACACACTGGCGAACCCATCTGCAAACGTATCCCTGTAACGGGTTCAATAGGTAAATGCAAGGGGTTTGTCTTCTGAGAGGTCCCTTCCCGTAGCAATTATGAACTCACCACAGCATACCATTATGCCTGTGACAGTTTTATGTTAAGCCTTAAACACACTTCTGGACTCCAACAGTAAAGATTCTGTAAAGGCCAGTTTGGACGTGAAGACAAATATGTAGTTTTATTTTTACATCACAGGCTCCAATATTTATGCACCCAATATAAATGTACGACAATGGCATAACATAGCCAGTCTTGAACGTCGCTATTCCGTCCTCTAGTGGCAAGATGTCCTCAACATTTTGTTGCATAATTTATTTCAAAGTTCTCACTCACGAACATCAGCATACAGCATACATCTGTAATAATATATATCTAGCATCGACCCAATGAAGCATATGGGCGATCTAGTAGTAGAAATATTTTAGGACTCTGTCGAAATAACACATGCAGGAGCCGGACCAAATATGCGTCCGAACACATTGAAGAACACAGAGGAATGGCCTCAAAGTATCGTACACTTCTGCAAAGTGAGACCAGCTTAACGTCTGCAATGTCTGTCCAAAAGACATTGACGTACGTCCGGGTAACCCAGAAAACGGCACATAAAAAACATGGTCTATAAACAAGCCTTATCGATATCAGTTGATATGTTATGATTTAACTCATAACATCTACTCCCCCCCCCCCCCCCTTTCCCCCGTCAAATAATGAAAACATAGTTTTCATTATTTACGTGTTGAGAGTAAACATCACCAAAGTAATCAGATGGTAACATCGAATTTCAATGCTAGTATAAAATTGTATAGTACCTATGTTTTTGCCACAAGGTAGGCAATTTAACACACGAGGTGTGGAATATAGCAAAAAATGCTACTACCAATGTCTACGAAGGACCCAAATCAGTTTAACATCAAAGTGAGGTAGTTATAGCAAGGTCAGCCAACATGAAACAACGAAGTAACCAAATCAGTTCTTGCTATCTCATCCTTCAAACCATCTGAAACACCTATTGTCTCGTCAGCTAACTTAGTCACATAATGTAATCTGAATGTAACGTTATAATGCAACTTATTAATAATAATATAATTCAACAATAGATGACATGAGACAGACATTTAACCACCAAGGTGTTTGACTGCTACACATTGTTAAATGAATAAAGTTTTGTGTAAGTGTGAATGATATGTTAATATAATATCATCTTCATAACACGAGAACTGACGAAATAAAGTAAGTAACACATGAATGTGGGCAAATTGTAAAACAATGCCTATGTGTTTTAACCTTAACTCATAGAATAGCGTAAAAGCACATCAATGTCTCAAAGACTAGTGTGAGTTTGACATAAATTTTGTCAATACTTCAATGTGTAGTGCAATTAAATTTATCACTTTCTAGTCTGATATAGCATAGTGCTAGTATATAAGGTAATGTCATTTCACTACTTTGTAAATGTTTGTAGAATATCATAAGTTGAATGTGGAAATCCATCCTTAATAATGTTCATGATTGTCATCCATTTAATAATATGACACGAAAAATCATCAAACTTTGTAGTAAATTATCCGAAATCAGTTCCATACCAAATATCCTTGTTACTTCCCTTGATTAATTCTGCGACTTTCATTTTCGAATTATGCCCCTTGCAAGTAAGTACACAGACTTTTTTTTTACAAAAAAAACGTGTGTATCGAAATTTTTCAGCGATGATCCAATTGAAACCATTGCACATATGGTGTGTTTGACAGTCTGTAGCTTAATGATGAGTATTGACATGACTGCACGATGTCTCTACGAAGTGTCATAAGTAAAACATTATATCACATGATGTGAGGTGTTACACAATCCATCATCATCATGTTGCTGTTCGGGTCGCTTTGACCTATAAGCAATGTTATAACTGTACAATCAAATTAATGTTGTGCGATTACGTGATTCTTGCACTAAGGTCTAGAACAGGACATCTTCATGTAAGTATATGGGCTAGATTGAATCACGTGCATCATCTGTACTTGTTGTGTTGTTATATGAAGTAGTGTCCTTGATACGTCTAGAGAGGACGTCTGCCAAGACGTTCTGACTCCCTTTTATAGCTCTGATACTATAGGCATAGGGCTGTAGAGCTATGGAGGCTCTAGCTGCTTTTGGATTTGTAAATCTTTCTGTCTGAAGATAAGCCAGTGCCTTCTGGTCTGTCTCCAGCGTAAAGCGGGCTCCCATCAGATACCTCTGGAGTTTGTTGAAAGCGAACACTATTGCGAGCAATTCACGCTCGACGATGGGGTAACGTTGTTCCGTAGGTGATAACTTGCGGCTGACATACATCGTGGGATGCATGTGGCCTTCAAATTCCTGCATTAATGTATCCCCGATCGCTGAATTCGAAGCATCGATTCCGAGAACAAAAGGATATCGAATGTCAGGTAACCTCAGAATTAGTAATTTCGAAAAGGCAATCTTTATGACATTTGTTGTTCGTCCATCACGGGTAATGAAGACCACTCTGTTCATCCAATTATTAGGAATATGTTAGATTACTCTATGGGTACGAAGGTGACTGATGAGCCCGATGCGGGCGTTGAAAGATCTCGGACAGTGTGGGCAGGGAATGTTTACTTCATGTGAAGGTTTTATTTCACGGTCTTTTCTAGCTTGTCTCCGCTGTTTCGCTGCTGCTCTTCTGGATGATTCGCATGCTGCTGCACCTTTACGAAGAGATGTGCGCCAAGCAGTTCGGTCTTGCGCAGCAGCTTCCCATATGTCTGGGTTTATGTCAAAGGTTTTCAATGACGTCTTTAACGTGTCTTTGAAGCGCTTCTTTTGGCCACCATGGGAGCGTTTACCCTTCTGCATCTCACCATAAAAGAGTATCTTTGGCAGTCGATGGTCTGGCATGCGGACTACATGACCTGCCCAGCGAATCTGTGACTGCATCAGAATAGTATGGATGCTAGGGATACCAGCTCTGTCAAGAACGACGGTATCCGGGATCTTGTCTTGCCATTTGATGTTCATTATCTTCCTGAGATATCATCTTGAACGGGGAAAAACTACAGAAAGTTGAAAGTTTCAATTATTTAGGCAGTAAAATGACTCAGGATGGTGACACAACAAGAGAAATCCATACTAGAATTGCTTTGGCAGCTAGCGCCTTCAATAGATTATCTAACATTTGGAAATCTTACGATCATTGAATATGCCACTACATACCAAGCTTCGTCTGTTTAATTCAAATGTTATCTCAGTGTTAACATGTGCTGTGAGAGCTTTGGAAAATAACAAAATCATTGGAGAACAAGCTGAATACATTCGAGAACAAATGTCTTAGAAAACTCATGAACATCAGTTGGAAAGAATTCAAGACTAATCGACAAATAAGAGAAGACTCTAGGCAGAAATATGTCTCCGACAATATAAGGAAAAGACGATGGTCATATATCGGTCATGTCCTACGAATGCAAAACAACAGAATACCACTACAGGCGCTCACTTGGGTTCCTGAGGGTTGTAAGCGGAAAAAAAGGAAGACCAAAAGAAACACTCAGAAGAACAATAATAAGAGAAGAAGAAGAACGTTGGGCCTAAATAATGTGCAAGAGCTAAGAGGAGTGGCGTCACAACGAACAACCTGGAGAGCACTGGTTTCTGCCTTATGCGCCGTGTTTGGCGCTTAAAGAATTTATTATTATTATTATTATTATCTTCCTGAGACAGACTGTATGGAAGTGGTTTAGCTTCTTTACGGGGCGCCTGTATACAGTCCATGTTTTGCATGCATAAAGCAGCACTGGAAGCACCGCAGCTCTGTACACCTTCAGCTTTGTCTGTAGACTAATGCCACTTCGATGCCAAACGTTGGTGTATAGTCTGCCAAATGTGCTGCTGGCTTTGGAGATTCTGGTGTTTACCTCATCATCAATGACGATGTTCTGGGAAAGTGTGCTACCAAGGTATGTGAATCTGTTCACAACATTCAGTTTCTCACCATTTACCTTGATGATTGGCTCAGTATAAACTGTGCCAGGAGCTGGTTAGTACATGATTTCTCTTTTCTCCGTGTTGATAGTAAGCCCAAAGTTGGCACAGGCTTCGGAGAATCTATCCACGCTGTGCTGCAGATCAGCCTCTGAGCCAGCACTAAGGGGACAATCGTCAGCAGACAGAAGATCTCTGGTGGTGTGTGATTTGACCTTGGTTTTTGCTTGAAGCCTCCTAAGGTTAAACAATTTTCCATCAGTACGATATCTGATGTCGATTCCTGTGTCCCCGTCTCTGAAAGCATCAGTCAGCATAGCAGAAAACATGATACTGAACAGAGTTGGTGCAAGTACACACCCTTGTTTAACTCCGTTTGAGACGGGGAAAGGCTCCGACAGCTCACCGTTTTCCTGAACTCTAGCCTGCGTTCCATCATGCAGTTGCTGCACCACTGAAATAAATTTCTTTTGGCAGCCGTATTGTGCCATGATCTTCCATAGACCCTCTCTACTGACCGTGTCGAACGCCTTTGTCAAGTCGATGAAAGCTGTGTACAGGTCACAGTGCTGTTCTTGGCATTTTTCTTGTAGCTGTCTTGCAGCGAACACCATATCGGTGGTTCCACGTTATTTCCGGAATCCACACTGACTTTCATGTAAAAGACCTTTGTCAAGATGAGCCGTAAGGCGATTCAGAAGGATTCTGGCGAATATCTTCCCAGCGATTGATAAAAGAGAGATGCCTCGATGATTGTTACAGTCTTGGCGATTACCTTTACGTTTATATAGATGTATAATTGACGCATCTTTGAGATCGTGTGGGATGGTTTCACTCTGCCACATTTGCTGGAAGATCATGTGAAGTTTCTCTATCAGAACTGTACCGCCATCTTTATAAACCTCAACAGGAATTGAATCGGAGCCGGGGGCCTTTCCACTAGAAAGTTGACAAATCGCTTTTTGAGTTTCCTCCAGAGTTGGTATATCATCTAGTGCTTCATTTATAGGAATTTGGGGCAGGCGGATGATGGCTTCGTCGTTAATAGATGATGGCTGGTTCAGAATATTATTAGAGTGTTCGACCCAACGTTGGAGAATTTTTTCCTTGTCTGTAATTAGTGTTTTTCCATCTGCATTAAGGAGGGGAAATGATCCTGATGATGTTGGACCATAGACCGCTTTGAGTGCATGGTAAACATTTTTCAAGTCATGGCTGTCAGCAAAGCCTTGGAGCTCATCTGCTTTATTACTCAGCCATGAATCCCGCATCTGGCGTAGTTTATGTTGGACGATTCTACGCATGTTGTTGAAAGCGTCTTTCTTTGATGAATATTTTTGATCATTTAAATATGCTTTATAGAGATGGTGTTTCTCAGCTAACATCTTCTTTATATCATCTGAGTTCTCATCAAACCAGTCGTTTTGTTTCTTGATGGCGGGACCCAGGACCTCTGTAGCAGTGTTGTAGATCTGCTCACGTAGGGCTGCCCAATTTGTTTCCACACTTTGGCCGTCTAACGAAATAGATTTGAGACGGTCTTCTAGGGTGTCAGTAAATGACTGTTTGATTTTTGTCTTCTTTAGTTTGGTGACATCCAGCCTTTTATGAGTTTTCTTCCCCTGAGGGCGCCTGGCTGGTTGGATACGAATTTTAAGTTTAGACACAATGAGGCGATGATCAGTCCAGCAGTCGGCACCACACATAGACTTGGTCACCCGGACATCTTGCCTGTCCTTCTTCCTAACAATTACATAGTCAATTAAGTGCCAATGCTTTGAGCGAGGGTGCATCCAGTAGGTCCTGTTGCGGGTAGGAAGTCGAAAAATGGTGTTGGTGACAAGGAGGTCATGTTCTGTGCAAGTCTGGAGGAGAAGAAGTCCATTGCTGTTACAGCGACCCACGCCGTACTTTCCAATAGTGCCATTTCAGGAGATGTTATCTGAGCTTACTCTTGCATTAAAGTCACCTAGAATTATGAGCTTATCTGCTTTCGGAACTGATGCAATGACTGCATGTAGTTCTTCGTGAAACTTATCCTTGACGTCATCCTGGTTTGTCATAGTTGGTGCATACGCGCTAATGATGGTGGCATGTTTTCTTCCATAAAGCAGGGGGATCTTGACTGTCATGAGTCGGTCATTTATTCCCTTTGGGGGCCCCGCTAACTTGCCAACAAGTGCTGTTTTGATTGCAAATCGAACCCCTGCTTCTCGTCTTTCTTCAGTTATTCTTCCGCTCCAATAGAATGTATAACCTGCACCCTTTTCGCAAAGTTGGCCCTCGCCTGCAAGTCGAGTTTCACTCAGTGCTGCTATGTCAATGTTGTATCTGGCCAGTTCTCTCCCAAGCAGAGCAGTTCGCCTCTCAGGTCTGTTTGCGTTAAAGTCTTTGTCAAGGAGAGTGCGCACATTCCATGCACATAGAATGAGGGGGAAAAATCTGTCTTTTCTTTTTCTTATGTTTCGCGCGCTGAAGTAGGGTACCCACCAACCGCGGTAAGCTGGTTAGGTAATGGTGGAGCAGGCAATGTTTAGGGCACCTTTTCTAGCCCCTTCCTCATGCCATGGAGGTGAGCAGTGCTTTCCTAAAGAGGGCTGCTCAGACACTCAGGGGGCTGCCTAATCCCACTGCTGCTCCGATCAGTGATAGACGACCATATGGCCTGAGCCGCCTGTGTGTAGGTCTGCGACTACGACTGCCAGCGTACTAACGCCTGCCGCTTCGCCACTCGCCCATCGCCACAGGACTTGTTGTGAGTGGATGGATGAATGGATGAAAGAGTGACTTGCGCAGTGATTTGGATTAAAGTGAGGAAGAGTTGCGCAATTCGTCGACCTCACTCTCTCGCCTGGGTTCATCTGAATCCAGTGGCAAGACAAGTCAAGACGACTGGAGATGAAGTCAGGTGCAGTGGATGACCAGGGCTTGGGGTGTCAGGTATTGGTATTACCTCTGGTGAAGGAGCTGTCATGCCCTTTTCAGGGCAGCTCGGACACCTTTGGTCCAAACCTGGCATCCAGCTCTCACCTGTGGCTCCTCGTAGCTGTCAGCATGCGACAGCGGCCACCCCCCGGGCAACGGCTTTGACAGGCCGGCTAGACTAGTTGAGGGTAGCCAACTGGTTATAAACCTTCGGTGAGTTAGGGTCTGCTTCCCCATGAATGCGAAGACTGGATTCGATAGACTGCGCGGAAGAAACCACCTACTGGTTCAACGGGCATGACGGCGATTACCAGCAACGCGCTGTGGAGCGTAAGGAGCACGGCGAGGCACGTAGAAAGCCCTGGTCATGACATTTAGAGCCGCATGACAAGCATGCGACCATATTACCTATTCGGGGCGTTCTTTTTTACTAACGCAAACAAAACTGAAGTAATATCTAAAAAAACTAGGTAGAAACCTTGTATAGAAGTTTATGAGGCCTAACAAACTACGAACTTGTTTTTTTTTAGTTCGAGGAATATCAAGACTCAGATTTTTAGAAACAGTCGAATCTTCAGGTTTTAAGAATCCACCTCCAACTTTATGACCAAGAAAAGAAATTTCATTATATCCTGTTCTGGTTTTGGAGGGTCTAGCAGTAATGTTGTGACAATGTAAGGTATTCAACAAAGAATGAATTCTATTAATATGATCATCCCAAGTACGATGAAACAGACAGATATCATCTATGTAGGTAATTAAATACTCACGATCAGAAAATAGTCTACGCATCATGCGAACAAAAGTAGCAGGAGCATTCACAAGACCGAAAGACATGTAATTGAACTGAAACAAACCTAAAGGTGTATGTTACGTGCAGTCTTTGATATCTTACAATATTATATATAGGTAATTTTTTTTGTGCTTAAGGGAAAGTCATTATTGAGTTACTTCCCGTGAAAGTTGTGCCGTCTTTTCGATCGAACTCCGCGGGTGAGTCCAGTTTTCTGCGATTTATTCTTCGTTTGGGTAATAATAGATTGTTCTTGCTTCAGAATATCTATGGCCTGAATTTATGTGTATTGTTTGTCTGAGTAGGACGAGTCTGTCTTATATCTGTATATCTTTACATATCTAAGTCGAACTATATGTTCTGTTGTCTCTAGAGAGGTCAAAGGCTATTCGGCGGATGTGTCGCTAGAGAGTGGTGTGATTTGGCTTCGTCCCGATAGGGACTGTGTTTCTATGTCGGCCTGTCGCCGGGAAAAAGTGATCTCAGTATTGGTGGGGAAAGTGATAGTCGTCTAGACCTATCGTGTATGCTTTACCCCAGTGTTTATTCGTATTGCCAAGGAATGGCAGTTTCATATTTCTTATACCAAGGTAATCCAAGATACTTTTATGAACTCTCGTACGAAGCCACCATTTTCGATAAGAGAATATATTTGACTCGATGAAAACGACTTCGATTCCTAGCAGCACTATATCCTGTAGATTGCAGTCAATTGTTCATGATCAAATCTACAGAGCAATGAAATGTTTTATGAATGACTAACTTTAGGACAGATTCATTATCTGTATCCAAACGTGAGTGACAGCTCACGAGTGAAGCCATCTTGGAACCAAAACATGTAGTGACTTTCAAGAAGAGAAAAGGGATGCCCGTATTATCGCTTGTTTAGTCCAGAGATCACTGCTACACATGAGAACCCGTTATTAGCGGTTCAATATTATTATATGGAAAAATATGTGCTGAACATTATGTTGAAGAATCGTCGCTAGACGAGATTAGGTTTAGAAGCCATCTGAAATATTGTTTATAAGCTGACGTGCTCAGTCAGTGAAGTCAGATGATATATATATGTATGGGCGATACTGAGGGCTTGGCTACTGACAGTCCTTGATACTATTATTCCACATGAGTGCCCATGTAACATAACATTGCAAGACCAGTTATCCACTGTACCATGATGTATTATGCCAACCTGTGATTTGTCACTATCTGTGCTGTCGAGTGTGTACGTCCGATTAAACTTTAGAAAAGGTACACAGTCGTTGGTGTCGATGACTTCCAGTCATACATGAGTGTGAGAAAAGAACATTTGTCAACACCACGAACCCTTATTAACATTCGCACATTATACACTCAATCCATGTCTACACACCACTGCGTAAGTCAAGTTGACATTCCATACACTACAGTGGAGCAAACAACACCATAGAGATCTTATCAACTGATGATGATGATGATGTCTGCTTCCATCCACTTATATCTATCTTTTGGTGGATATCATTTACGGGAATAAAAAAAAAACCAACTTTATCAACCTTATCAGTGTAGCAAAAGCTGTATAGGGTTTAGATTTGTCAGATAATGGCACTTGCCAATATCCTTTGGATAGGTCAAACTTAGTAAAGAACGTAGCTGTAGATAATCTATCAAGAAAGGTTTCGTACACGGGTGACGGCTCAGCGTCTTGAATCGTGACAGCATTTAAACGTCTAAAATCTATACTAATACTAATAGATTTGTCTTTCTTTCTGATTAAAACCATAGGAAAACTATATGGTGAATTAGAAGGTTCAATTATGTTTAACCTAACCATTTGTTTTATTTCTTCATGTACTTGAGATTGCAAATGAATGGGTATAGGGTAAGGATTTAGTTTGATAGGTCTGAAATCTGTCAAGACGATATCATGTTGAATAATATCTGTATGCCCAAGAACATCCGTGAGCACATCAGAAAAAGATTCTAGTATTACAGACACTTGCTCTTTCTGATCAGAAGATAGAGTAAGAGCAATGGAAATATCTTTCCAGCTTTCAGTAGCCAAAAGATGTACCTCAGGTAACGAAATATAGGTTCACCACCATCAGAAAAATCAGAACTCTCTGTAAAGTTTGCTTGTCCACTGTAAAATTTCCACGCTCTGTAAGTGTCAGTCTGTAAAGAAGTGTACAGAGTTGTTGAGATCGGGCATGCTCCAGTTTACCCAGCTGTAAATGGGTAACTCACCCTAGTCCTGAGTTAGGGAAGGCAAAGGCAGCTGTAAATAGTAGTTTCCCTCTAAGGCTCCAGGGGAAGCAGGCCCTAAACTTAGTCACTTCAACCGACGCAGGATGGTGTATGTATGGAGTAGAAGTGTAGAGTGTGATTAACGCGAATGGTGTACTGTTCGTGTTCTGACCAATCTAATCACTCGTACACTTGTGTCTACAAGGCACCAATGCAGACTGCTGGAATCTTTGTTTACACAATTTATTCAGACGTACACACTGGGACATAACGAGTACATCATGGGTATGTTGACACATCAATTTGTAGGCATACATAGCCGATCTGAAGTCATGACACATTCATAAATAATGGGTAGTACATCAAAAGTTCAATGTCATGATACATTATGGCCGCATCCCCTATCTGACTAAACGCGTCAGTGAAGGCAGATCGGTAAATAACTAAAGTTGCTTGACGTCCATAGTTTGTAATATATTATGAAACCACGAAAAGGGGGTTCCTATAAAGATTGAGATCTCCTTGCCACTGTCCGATAACACTGGCTAACAAAAAAAATTTTTTTTTTCTTTCTCTAACATTTCTATGTTTTTCTGGTCAATGTTAATGCGCTGTTTTTAAATCTGCAAACCGTTTTTCTCTATCAGGTCGGGATCTCTAGAAATACGCAATTTAAGTTTTTTAACAAAGCATACAGTATTACAACATCATTTGTACAAGAAGTACAACAGTTATGTAGGCTTGAATTTCTTTGCAGTCGACTTTCGTCGGTGAATGGCATGTGGTACATCGCGATGAAGCATCCAACAATAATCGGCAAGCATGGTCACACTCCACCGTCCTTGATAACGTGACTCCATTACGGCGATATCTTGATGAAATCGTTCTCCATGTTCATCGCTGACTTCGCCAAGGTTGTCAGGGAAAAAGTCAAGATGCGAATCGAGCAAATGGATTTTGAGGGACATGTTACAGCCCATAATTCTGTATGCATCTATGCACTGCTTAACAATATGCACATAGTCGACAGATTTGTGATTTCCCAGAAAGTTATCGACGATCGATTTGAATGCCATCCATGCGCGAAGTTCACTACCATGTAACAAGTTCTCGAATTGTTTGTCTGCAATAACTTTCCTAATCTGAGGTCCTACAAAGATACCTTCCTTTATCTTTGCACCGCTAACTTGCGGAAACTTTTCTCGAAGATAAGTGAAAGCTTTGCTCGTTTTATCTAACGCTTTTACGAAATTCTTCATGAGCCCCAACTTTATATGTAACGGTGGTAAAATGATGCTGTCTTTGTTAACTAATGGCTCGTGTATTACATTTTTATGCCCGAGCTGCATACGATCCCTGATAGGCCACACCTTTCTTGCATAATGTTCTGTCTGTTGCGGCTGTCCCATTCACATAGGAAGCAACAAAATTTAGTATACCCAGTCTGCATGCCCGTGAGAATTGCAATGACCTTTAGGTCTCCACAAATCCGCCATTGGTAGTCATTGTACTTTATTTTTGCCAAAAGTATAGCCATATTGTCATAAGTTTCTTCCATATGAACAGAGTGGGCGACTGGAATTGATGAAAATAAATGTCCGTTATGCAATAACACGGCTTTTAGACTAGTCTTGGAAGAGTCGATGAAAAGTCGCCATTCGTTGACTATGTGCTCATGACCGAGGTGCACCATTAGACCGTTTACATCTTTGCAATAGCAATGTCATCATCCATCTCAAAGTATTGAACAAGTTCTCTGTGTCTATGACGAAATTTAGATATCGGAGTATTGGGCGCTAAAAGATTCCATTCTTTGAGTCGCGAACCGAGTAATTCCGCTTGTCCTTTGGTAAGAGCGATATCACGTATTAGATCTGAAAATTCTGAATGGTTAATTAAGTGAACACCATCATTCACCGGTACATAATCCGAGTCAGAATTAGTTTCTAAAGCAGGTAAACTATCACTTTCTGATGGTTCATTCACGTAAAAAGGATGTTGTTCTGGTGGAACTGGGATCGGACACGTGATTGGATCATGAGGCACTGGTTTCGAAACCGATTCAATATTTGGATAAACCACAGACTTTCTAGTTTTAAAAGTGAAACCATGGATATTTGTCAAGCAGAAGTAACAATCAGTAGCGTGATTTGTCGGTTTACGCCATATTACTGGCACTCTTAAAGGCATCGACTTATGCTTCGGCGATTTTCGTAACCAACCTGCCAATGTATTTGCACAAGTCAAACAAACAGCATTTGGCTTCTAAGATTTATTTGCATCATCAACTTTCGAATCGAAATAAAGTTCATATGCTTTCTTTAGTAATGGTGTAAAGTTTTTTCTGGTGAACACGATCGGTAAAATATCCACACACGTAACAGAACAGATCAGCCGAATTTCTACAACTTCTAGAAGCCATATTTCGCTCAGAATTATTTCAAAATACAGTAACTATTTGAAACATATTGTAACATATGTCATGCATCTTTTAGCGGTATAAAAAGTAGAATTATTTTGCATTTTATTAATTTTTAATAAGTTATATAGTAAAAATGAAACGGAGCAAATAACGGTTTCCCAAAAATATATTTAATCACAAATATCTTAAGAACCCGACGTGATAGAGAAAAACGGATTTCAGATTTGAAATCAGCGCAAGAAACTGACCTAAGAACACTTATTCTTATATAAGAAAGAAAAATGTTGTTTGTCAGTGTAATAGGATATGTAATCTGTTCTCTTGGCAGTGATCAAAACATATGATGACAGAAATATAACATGGCCGCCTCCCTGAGTTGTCACTCACTCACTCGTAGGAAGGTGAATATAAGCCAAAGTTAATTTATAATGGGCATATAAATCATTTCATAAATGTTTCCATACAGCTCTACGGTAATCAGGTTAATTCACGTAGCCATAACCGCTGTAGGAAAGCCTGTCATCTTCGTCGATACAAAACACGACCCTAGCGATACGAAGCACAATGTTCCATCTAGGTCTAACCGACATGAGATCATCAAAATAGGGTCTGGCAATACATGGAGTCCGAATTATACATTGTACCGTACCTTAGGAGAGTCTCTAACACAAACTCTAGTAGAGATACCATCTCCTTTAGAAGAAAACCACTTCATAAATCATTTTTCCTTAAGAATCTACCAGCCCTTTGAAAAATGCGTACTCGCCATTATCACGGTACATCGGAACTCATCACGACTTGACAAGACAACTCCTACTTCCGCTAGAGCGGTGTAACAAGAATATAGTCCTGCCTACCCATCCAAAATATACAATATAGGACTGATTCTACTTGTACTAATAATATGTAATACATATGAATTCAGGCCATAAACATAATAAGCAAATTAATCTATTTTCTGGCCCTAAAAAATAAGTACAGATATAAGAGCAATATCCATGCGCCGGATCAATATCAAGAACGATTACTCCTATAATCAAAAGTGTGACTCAAACATGGATTATCTCGCTTTACCCATAGACAGCATTTTCATACACAAATGAATGAATGTCTATATTTTTCCCATATTAAATAGCCATATCGATTTTTGTAATATGTGCGTCAAAATATGCACGCAACAGATTACCACACCCCTCGGGAAAAAAAAATGGTACATTTTTTTTTGTTTTGAAATACATCTAGGAGCAACATACAATAGGCTCACAACGCACCAATAACAATGCGCAGATGATAAGCATAAGTTTTATGACCTTAGAGAAGGTACTTCTCTAAGTATTAATATTTCCAGAGAGGTGTCACCAACGCATACTACAATATTAGCAATGACACAATTTCCACATTAGTTTATACATAAATTTCATCTAAGATATCTTAACATCATGATCATCAAAGACGAAAAACATTGAAAGATCAGCGGTGAATAAATATCAATGAACCGCTAAGTAGTGTTACAATCAATATATGATATATTACATATGTGTACACATTTCAACATAGAAACAACTGTATCAAAATTGTATAACAGTTATGAATCATGTGGGCATCTAGACAAAATATCTGCCATCACATTTTCTGACCCACGGATAGCTCGCACCGAAAAATGAAATGGCTGTAGAGCAATCGCGTATCGCGTTGATCTCGCGCTCTTCAGATTTTTACTCTGAATAGCTGTAAGAGCTTTCTGGTCAGTTTCCACAATGAAATGCGCGCCTAGAAGAAATCTTTGCAGTTTAAGGATTGACCAAACCATAGCCAATAATTCACGGTCTAGGACCGAGTAGTTCTTCTCTGCGGCATTTAATTTACGAGAAATATACATCACAGGATGCAGAGTTCCAGAGTACTCTTGCATTAGTGCTGCTCCAATCCCGGTGGATGAAGCGTCACTACGAAGAATAAATGTCTTATCCTTAGAAGGCAATACTAGGATAGGTAAAGTAGAAAACATAGTTTTAACCTTATCCAAAGAGGATTGACATTCTTGAGTCCAATGGACTACATTAGGAGACCCTTTCTTTAGCAAGGAAGAAAGAGGTGACATAATGGAGGACAGATTCGGAATGAATCGTCCATAAAATTGTATTAGACCTAAGAGACTTCGCACTTGCTTTTTAGTCTTAGGAATAGAAATGTTAAGTATCTTACTTGTATTATGGTCTTCTGTTTTTAGGAACCCATGACCAACACGGTGTCCTAAGAAAGATATTTCGCTAAAACCAATACATGCTTTCGATGGTTTCGCTGTCAGGTTATGCTCGCGTAAGATAGACAATAATTCATTTATCCCATTATAGTGATCGTTCCAAGTATCACTGAAAAGGCAGATGTCATCAAGATACGCAATGACATCTGAGCGATGAGATAGGATTCGACGCATCATGCGTACGAATGTTGCAGGGGCGTTCATAAGACCGAAAGGCATGAAATTCCATTGGAATAGACCCCTAGGCGTCGAAAAAGCAGTAAACGGTTTGGCGTGTTCGGATAATGGAACTTGCCAATATCCCTTGGACAAATCGAGTTTAGTAAAGAAATGAGAATTCGATAGTCTCGTAAGTAGCTCTTCTAGTAAAGGCATAGGTTCAGCATCAAATTTAGTCACTTGATTCAATTTGCGATAATCCACGCAAAGACGTATGTTATTGTCTTTTTTTCGTACAATAACCATCGGCGAAGAATATGCTGATTTGTAGATGGTTTCAATAATTTTTAACCCTCTA
>JAMPIV010022386.1:0-50000 GCA_024509875.1 Oreohelix idahoensis
ATTTTTCGGCAAATAATTTCTATATTTTCAAATCCACCTATTTTGAGATTAATTGATGCTTCTAAAAAGTTCATTCTTCGTACAGATGCGAGTAACTACGGAATTGGCGCATGTTTGCTCCAATACCATGACGACATCCTCCATCCAAACTTGTACGTGTCACGAAAACTGAAACCACCAGAAGTGAAGTACTCTACGGTTGATCGCCAGCTCTTAGCTGTCGTGTGGGCGATAACCAAACTAGAAAAATTCCTACTGGGAGCCCCTTTTGTAGTACAAACCGATCAAAGGGCCGTAGCATCACTACAACGAGCAAAATCGCAAGAGTCCAAAATTGACCAGATTTGCTATACTCCTCCAACCCTTCGAGTTTTCAATCGAGTACATCACAGGATCCGACAACATCTTGGCAGATACATTATCTCGAAATCCTAATGATGTCGATTCCTAATTTACGTTGTTTGTCGCAAAGACAATACTATGTACAGAGAAACTTAATCAAAGAACATAGCACCATCGTTGCTTTTTTGACACATGAATGAACCATTTACTCAGCTGCTTTCTATAGGCAAATTATACGCAAAGTGACTGCAATCAATTGACACTATATTCGTTTTTACACCGGGACTTTCCTGGTTTACATTTGTCACAACATTGTTTCAAAACACTTCGGAGAAAATAAATGACATTCCAGTCGAACTAATTCGTTATATAACGTGATTCAGAATACTTGAACATTTTGTCTAATGGAGATTCAAGGATCAAGACTACGAATGGATCTTCATATCCAATGTTAATTACTTTAATTTATTCTTTAAAACTAATCCACATTAAAATGACAAGTGAGTTGAATTTTAAAAAAAATGAATGAAACTTAAAAAAATGAAAGAAAGAAAAGAAAACTCACATAATTCTTTGATTATATTCTTAGAATTACATGATTATATTGCATACTATTGTTTAAATTAGTTAGAAAGGTATTAATAACTTAATACTACACTTACTTGATGTTCAACACACATAACTTAGTTAAATTTATACATCATTTTTTTTCTTTCTCTAATTTATTCTTTATTCGTTATTATGTCTTTCTTTAACAGATCCTCTCATTTTTCTTACATTAGATTTTCAACAACTTATTCTTATTCCATACCTAGTATAGTTATTTAGTTTAATTTTAACACTTTAAATTAGTCTGACATGACATTTTATCACGACATATTTTAAGTTAATTAATTATTTAATTAGAGATCGACATTACCATTCTCTTTTAGTTCTTATTACCATTTATATTTATTTATGACATAAATAATGAATATATTACATGACTATTGGTTAGTCGACATGACCATGACATTGGTTCTAGACAGAACGTCGTAGGCCATATGCCGCAATCTCGTTAAATTTTTTTTTTGATATTGTTAACATATTGGTATTTTTTCAGATGGGTTTTTGTTAAAAAAAATCTATCTAATAGATTTTTTTTTTCCCCCAGTGGACAGGGAATTGTTAAGGTATTTTATTGGCATGGTCTGCTAGAGGTTAACAGCATAAGATTAATAGGTGACTACGTTTAATATAATGTAAATAATTGTTAGTTAGTGTACGCGATACACACGATTGATTATGACGTGTATGCGTTGGTATGTCACGCACCGTGACTAGGTTACCACACCCTTTTCTTAGATGACCGTCAAACGGATAAGACGTGTCCTATAATCCTTCCAGTGGTAGGCATGATATTGCCGCACATATGTTATTGCAGTACGGACATGGGTCAGTCCGATATTCTTATGAAGAGAGGAATGTATCGAGGTTAGTAATTTTAACTAAAGTCAAGGAAGGATGAAATTATGGTCCACATTCGTTTTATATCGCCAGACGTCTAATCTCATTGTCGGCCGTTGGATGTCCCAACCGCGCGTACATATAGTTACGACGTTCTGACTATAGTGTTGCATATTATTGGACCAGGACTATAATGCATGGATAGCATTTATGATGTATGATTCAATTCTAATATATAATGTTTTCATAATCAACCTCCATGGACTGTCTACTGTTTGAAATGTATATTAAAAATTGTGTGGACTCGAGAAGAGACTTATCACGTTCATTGAAGTTACAAATTCAACAATTATGATACTGAGTTCAAACCTTGTGACAGACAGAAAGTATTAACTCACATTCGCGTAACTATTCCAACAATAGCACGATCAAGAATTAATGAATCAAATGACCAGAACTAAGAAGCTTATTGAATCAATGAGAACGGTGGCTTTCCACAACGACCACTGAAATAGAAGACGGGGCCGCAACAACAATAAAAGAAGTGAATCGTATAAAGCATCCGCAACACTAAGGCAGTCATTGTGCTAGACTTTTAGTTCATGCTTCGAAAGGTTCAACTTTGATGGCTACGGCATGAATGGAAAACATTCATAGAAGCTTCGAATCTGTAAGGAACTGGTCTAAATCTACTATCCCAGTCATGCAGGGGTAAGCGGTAACGATAAAACTGACAGACTAGCGTCAATAGCACCCACAGTGGGAGCACTGAATATGGATAAGGGAGAGATACTGAGACCACATAATGTTAGAGAACGCCACTACAAGAGATGAATCATCAAGATTAAGATTGCTGGAATTTGGCATCAAACGTAAGGCTAGCAGGGATAGACGTATGAGAGGACGCATCCGTCTTGTATACAACCAGCGATCTACAGGAACAATTAGCATTCA
This sequence comes from Oreohelix idahoensis, assembly GCA_024509875.1. Lineage (NCBI taxonomy): Eukaryota > Metazoa > Mollusca > Gastropoda > Stylommatophora > Oreohelicidae > Oreohelix > Oreohelix idahoensis. Next base: position 2,743 of record JAMPIV010022386.1, read on the forward strand.
TACTCTTCGGCATAGCCTGAGGGAGACCGAGCACCTATGGGTTTGCCCGGAATGCAATGATGCCGAGTCTGTTTAACAATAACAAGAACAAAGTCGTGGTTCCCGGGTAGGGCGTCTCTGAAGACACACAGAAATAATAGGACTATTGCACCGTCAGGCAGGTCATAGAAGGTCATTCATATAATGTTGTGCATAGGCTGGCAACCTCGTCATGTCAAACAAATTGACCCAGAAACCACCACTACAAGAACTTATGAATTCTTGGTGCAGGTCTTCTGCAAGGGGACAAGCTGCATTGGTGGCTCCATGCTTCGCGGAATAATGTTGACGATGATGAAGAAGACGATATCAGATGAAGGTACAGCCAGCATCTGTTTGTTTATAACTATATTTTTTTCCTGGCAGGTGCATCATGTCAATGTGCTCATACGGCCTTTCATTTGGTGCTTCAGCTTTTGGTGACAATGTGTACCTGAACATTTTCCTATTCGCTGCGGCCGCCATACCTGGCTTTGTAGTACTGGGTTTTGTTATTGAAAGGTAAGAAGCTATTCGCTGCTGTGATGAGGTGGTCCTATCCTTTCGTCGTCTGTTACATTTTTCATCCTTGTTCTCAATTTCTTCTTTCCCGTCTTTGCCATTTCATTTATTATTGCTCGCAAACTCCCTTTGTTGTATGTAATTTTAACTTTAATTTTTCCCATCTTTGCGCTTTCATGTAACGTTATCGTTCGTAACATCTTGCTTCATTAAACGCTGTTGTCATCACTGGGAACAGTAAAGTTAGCGATAGGGGAGCTTGTTTGATAGCATCTGCTTATTTTTTTATCCTTAGCTGCCGACTGTCAAATCAGTCAGTGGTCATCATGCCTGGTGGCGACTTGTAGGGCAGCAACAAACCTCTTCTACTTTGGCCATCCTTCGTGCAGTGCCCCAGCTCTGGTTCATTCTTTGCATCCACAGTTCTCCATCAAGTTGTTTTTGGTCGTCCTCTCTTTCCCTTTCCTTCAGGGGTCCATAGCAAAGCTGTTCTTATCATGGCATCAGGGTGTCTTCTGAGGATGTGGCCAACCCAACTCCAGCGTCTGCCAGGTATGATTGTGTGCATGTCCTCTTAGCTGCTCCGATAAAGCAGTTCGTGGTTGGTGGTGGTATTCGGCCAAATGATTCGTAGAATCTTCCTTAGGCAGACTGTGTGCAAAGACGACAATGTTGACATTTCTGTCTCTCTTGCTCTCCAGCATTTCGCACCATATAGAAGCATAGAAAGTACACAGCTCTCTTATAATCTTAATTTGGCGTTTGTGCTGTACTGAGAGGACTCCTAGATGATGTTTAAACTAGCAAAGGCTGTTCTCGCTTTATTCATTATATTGTTGATGTCTTTGATTGTTCCGCCGTCTGTGTTACTATGATTCCTAGGTATGTAAATGTGTCTTCCAGCTTCTGGTTCCTTATTGTTATGGGCTCATGATTGCCCACAAGGAGTGTCATGACCTTTGTCTTCTTTAGATTGGTGTTCAAACCCACCTGCTGGCTATATTTTTTAATTCTGTCTTTTCTTTGATAAAGTGCTTGATAAGGGGTATCCCTGTCGTACTCCTGTCTTCACTTCAAACGTTAGGTTGCTCTGCCCAACACTGCATGTTACATGCAGTTAGCATATAGGCTTTTCATGACGGACACAAGGCAGCAGGGAATTCCATAAGTCCTCAGTATTTTTGAAAGGCTGTCCCTGTTTATGCTGTTCAAAAGCCTTTTCATGATAAACAAAGTTAAAGAATAGCTGTCTCTGCAATTTTGAGCACTGCTCTATAATGTTCCTGCGGGTGAATATATGATCTGCAAATCTTCTGTTCTTTCCTAATCCCACTTGTTCGTTCTTCAGTTTAAGGTCTACTGCTTTTGAAATTCTCTGGATAATTATCCTGCCTAGTATTTCACTGGGAACTGAGAGGAGAGTAATTCCTCTCCAGTTGCTGCAGTTTGCAAGGTTCCCCTTCTTGGGCAATTTAACAATTATTCCTTCTTCTACTCCATTGGTGTTGTCTCTGTTTTCAGACTTGTGTAAATAGTGGTTCTAATAGTTCTACTGCTAGATCAGGGTCTGTCTTAAATAACTCCGCATTTAAATTATCGTGACCAGAAGCTTTTCCATTCTTTAACCCTTTGATAGCTGTGATGATTTCTTCCCTTCGTGGAATGTCTGTATTTACGTCTAGATCCTTTTCAGCCTCAGAAACGTTCAACTGCATCTCTGGTGGTTCCTTATTCAGTGTTTCTTTGAAGTGCTCTATCCATCTTGTTTCCTGCCCCTGTGCTGTGGTGATGAGATTTCCTTGCTTGTCTCTTACTTACGTAATATTGGTTGCACCCCGTTTTCCACTGACGGTTTTAGTTATTTTATACAATGTGCTTTGTTCATTTCTCAGTGCTGCCTCTTCTGCCTGTTGTGCAAAATCGTCTAGGAATTTCCTTTTGTTAGCTCGGATATGACGTTTTTCTCCCTTGTACAACTGACCGAACTACTCGCTGCATATTTCATTTAACTCAGGGGACTTTGCTTCTATTTTCTTTCTTTTCTCATCGCTATGGTGTTTAATGTTTCTGGTGTTATCCAATCTTGTCTCTTCCTTTCCTGGAATCCCAAGCATGATTTGCTGCTTTCCTTATATATTGTACCAGCACATCGGCTGTTTGTAAATTAACTTATTGAAATGTCAAATTCATCTATTCAACTATGTTCAAGTCTAGTTGCACTAAATAAGCATTAAGTGACAAGGCACATGCTACGTATTCTTTTAAGTATTCAGTAGTCTGAAAGGCTATACGCCCTAGATGCTGATTTCCACTAATCCAAAGAATTATGTGCAGCCTTGTTCAACCCAGGTAGGTTCTTCCAGATGAGAATGCAGCTACGTGTTGGTGTTTCTTGGATCGTGATGTTTCGTATAATGTAATGTTATCTCCCACCTTAGTTTGTTGACCCAGTTCATCAAGTAGTCGCACACACCAAGTCATTAAAGACACTTAACAAAGTCACCACGATAACTAACTGTTTCACAGATAATTTTCTACACTGTCACGGATTGCCTCCCCTGCTTTGCAGTAGTGGTCCCACAGTGGCCAAAACTCAAGAATATCTAAAATGGGTCGTCAAAGGTTTCTACCTTTGCACAAGATTACTCTTGGCAGAGTTGTAGATAGAAGGGTAATGACGCTTCTATCCCAAGGGAGTATTCACAAAATGTTTCCATAGTCAAGAACAATGCTGCATTGGCAGGGCAATTGTTAACTTATATCGGTCCGCCGCCTTTTGTGAAGAATTAAGCAATGGTTTAGCCCGTTCAAGCCCCCAGCTGGTGTAAATCCAGCGCGAAATTCCTTTTTATAAGTATTTGCTCTATAGAGGTAAATATAAGTATATATACATTTTATCTTGCTTCTGAATATGGTTTTGAGACAGAAGAGCCAAGTCATATGCAAGATCCAGATCATCAAGCTGTTTAGTCAGATTCCATTGGATTCCATTTCTGTTGTGTGATGTCGATGTTTCCATAACCCAATCTATTGCTAGTAAGAAAAGATTGAGACTAGAGGCATCCTTGTCTCACTCCCGTTCGCCTTAAGGTCTCCCATTACTATGAATAGATCATATCTAGGTGCGGTTTACATTTCCTTTGAAGCTGTTGATAGAATTCGTCCTTTACTTCTTCATTTGTTAGTACATTATTGTGGTGTTGGTGAAGCTCCCTCTCAGTCTTGTTCTTATCAGTCTGTTGTTATTGGGTTTCCATTCCAGTAATGACCTTTCTATTCATTTCTTTAGGATAATGACTACACCTTTATTGTGCTGTCCATCAACTCGTTCAGAGTAAAGTACTGTTTCTAATGTTATGTTTCTACCTGTCCCAGTCCATCTGCTCTCACGTATTCCCAGTATAGGTAATCTGTTGTTCCTCATTTCTGTTGTAATCCGCCTCAGTTTTCCTGCCTTATCCATAGTTCTGACGTTCCATGATCCAATTCTGGTTTCATGTTTTTTGATCAGGGCATTCGTTTTTATGACAATGGCTTCCTTTCGACTTTCACCACAGTCAGTCATACGAGCCTCAGACTCTGGATCCCGTCCAGCATCAAAGCTTTTTCATCTGTTGCTGTTTCCGTAACGTGATTATTTTATTTTTAACATTGACAGGGGTGTCGGCTCTCTGCTAAAACCGCCAACCTTGAGGACCAGGATGCAAGCTTTAGGCTAAACACTACCAGCACAGACCTGTCCAGCCTGATAGAACTTGCCAGGAATAAAATTCCCGCTGGCATAGCTCTGGGGTTGTCAGGGTAACCAAACCGTCTTACCGCTTCAAGGTATAGGCACCAGTGAAGACAGAACCCGTAGAAACAAACGTTAAGCCATTAAAAACTTCAATTTTGAGCAGGAGGTGAAGATGGGCACACGTTCAGAAAGTTGCCTGATAGCAATACAAGACAGTCCCTGTTCTGGAATCTCCAGGAAAAGAGAAATAGAAGGAGGGACACAGAAGACATGGAAAGAATAAATACGTTGTTTTTGAACGACCAAACGGTAACAGTTAAAATATATTAAACTAATGGTGCTGGAAAAGGCTTTACTATTGTATGACATTCCAGCTAAAACTCTCTAGTAAACATTTCGAGCTGAGTCTATCAACATCAGCTACAGCTTCGGCACCATAAAACAATTTGAGCAGTCAACAGTTTTGTTTCAGAATAGAATTACGACACGTAGATATCATGTTGCAACACTGTCAAGAGAGAATTGAATACACTGGACAACAGCCAAAATGTATCCGAGACAAAGGTAGCTATTTAAAACTAATTTGGACATGCTGATCACGAATATGAACTTAAAAATCGCGAATTAGCTCTACATTTCAAGATCGGGAGGGGGGGATGGGGGGGGGGGGGGGTTCGGAATTAGTAAGCTGTTGGCTTCACCTTCCCGGTGCGAATGACCCAGTCCTTCTCTTCTACAGCCCTGGCGCGTGATTCCCCACTAGACGGATAGCCTTGAGCGCCAATTGGATGACTCAATCTGTAGCAGTCATTGCAACTACATTTCCTCCTTGTCATCATTTGTGTTGTGGATTCTGTGAGTGCAGACGTGTCGCTCAAGATGCCTCGTGAATGTGTGAACAGTGCGGATTATTTTTGCTATATTTGCGGACAAATAACTTTGCTATTACAAAGGCGACCCATTACACCGATGATAAAGAAAGCTTACAGACTTTATTTTGGCAGTGAGATCGGTGACCAGGAACGGATTTGGGCCCCATACATATGTTGTCAATCCTGTGCAACGAATCTGCGCTGCTGGTTGAACCGAAAAGGACGATCGATGCGTTTTGCAGTTTCAATGGTGTGGAGGGAACCGACAAACCATCTTAATGATTGTTACTTGTGCATGACTCCTACAATTAGACATTGTATTTCTAAGAAGAAAAAGCGGCCTGTGACCTATCCGAATATTCCCTCTGCTATGCGGCCAATGCCTCATGGGGAATGACTTTCTGTTCCGGACCAACCAGAATCTTATACTCTGGATGATGAAGACGATAATAAGGCCAGTGGACATCCGTCACCTGTTAAATCATCTACATCATGAGATCATGATTTCGAGCCTATTGAAGAATCTGCACAGCCACATAAAATTACCTAGAGGGAATTGAATGATCTAGTGAGAGATCTGGAATTGTCAAAAAATAAAGCAGAGCTGTTGGGGTCCAGACTGCAGCAATGGAATCTTCTAGAAGAGAATGTGCATGTGTCTGTGTTTCGTGCTCGGCAAAAAGATCTGCTTCCATATTTCAAAATGACAGATAACCTCATTGCTTGCGTTGATATAGTGGGTCTGATGGCAGCACTACACATCAACTACAAAGACGACGATTGGAGGCTGTTCATTGATTCGTCCAAGTTGAGCTTAAAAGCTGTGCTGCTCCATAATGGTAACGTTTTACCATCTGTTCCACTCGGGTATGCAGTCCACATGAAAGAAACGTACAACAACATGAAACAACTGTTAAACACCCTCAACTATGACAAATATAAGTGGCAGATTTGTGGTGACCTGAAGGTCATTGCCATCTTGATGGGGCTACAGCAGGGTTACACAAAGTTTTGCTGTTTCCTCTGTCTGTGGGACAGCCGTGCCAGGACTTCCCACTACAAAAAAAAAAAGGATTGGCCCCAACGACGATCGCTTGAACCGGGGAAAAAGAGTGTACTTAACAAACCACTTGTAGAATCCCACATGATCTTGCTCCCTCCTCTCCACATCAAACTTGGACTAATGAAGAATTTTGTAAAGGCCATGGATCGAATTGGGGCAGGATTTTTATACCTTCGTGATAAATTTCCAAGACTTAGTGAGGCCAAAATCAAGGAAGGTGTATTTGTCGGTCCACAGATACGTCAGCTCTTCCGAGATCAGCGTTTTGATGATATCCTCACAGGTGATGAAAAGTTAGCTTGGAATGCTTTCCAGCAAGTGGCCACAAACTTTCTAGGAAACAATAAGGCTGACAATTACCAGGAGCTTGTAGAAACCCTCTTGCAGCGCTACGTGAAACTAGGGTGCTACATGTCTTTGAAATTGCACTTTATACACTCTCATCTGGATTTCTTCCCTGCTAACTGCGATGATGTAAGTGACGAGCATGGGGAACGATTTCAGGACATTACTACCTTCGAATAAATAACACTTTATGCACAAATTATAAACCACACAGGGTTGAACCCAGGTATTCCATGCCCAAGATAAACACCAGTTATCCCGTACATGGACCAAAAACAAATTCAAAACGATACATTATAAAATGGCAATGACAACACCTGGACTGTCACTCCATTCACCACACCCTCGCTCCACCCCCGCCAAGAAAACTAATTTTAAAAAACCCAAGGCTAATCAACATCAACAAACTACTCTTTCCAGGTGGTCATTGCCCAAACAAGTAACGAGTAACAACTCCAATAAATACTAAAGAAAATCAACATAATTATGACAGTAGCAATGGAAGTTATGTGATTAGCAGACTTAAACAATGTTAAACATTGATGGTAAAAGGTAAATATAGTCTCGTAGCAGAAAATTCCACAGGGGAGTGAAGTGTTAGAGACTTCACCATACTAGGTCCAGTTCTATGAGAAAAGGAGATAAGTTCCGTTCCTCGCTGCCTTACCCGTCCTTAACTCATTAGCAGAGTCAGTAAACCATTTACAGCGTGATGCTAGCAGATTTTGAACCCGGAACCCAGTAACTGTGCAGCAAGAGAAAAGCGCCCGAACCCCTTAGCCAAACTATTCTCATGCTGGCAGTAAAGTAATGGAGTAATTCAATCAGCTGAAATAAGTATCTGGGAATATTTGTCATAGAAACCAACAAGTACTTAAAAAAAATCTCAAACAGATTTGTTAATTATGGTTGTTTTTATGCTTAATGATTTTATCGGTTTTAGGAAAGACATCCAAGACTCTTAAGACAACAGTGGAATAAATGATCATGATTAAGATTAACCAGCACAGTCGCATAGAAAGTTTATCAGTTAGCCACAGCTTTAGATTGGTTATCTCATCACGCGAAACCAATTGCTGCATAAAACAGCGCCGTAAGAGCACATGGATGCTGTTGAACAGACTTCCTGCAAGGGCACCAGCTGCAATATTGGCTCTATACTTGGTAAGGAGCTACACGGGAAATCCTAATGATGACAGCCAATGATGCAAGCAAAACTACAGCCAATAGAAATGATTGCCTTTAATACATAGAATTAAAACTTCTAACAGTCGTGGATCTCAGTAGTAGAGTGAGGAACATTAAATCAACAGAATTAATAAAATAATCTTGGTGGTGAGCAGACTCAGTGTAAACAACGATTTGGTATGTGTCGTAAAATACAATCTGTATGTACAACACGCCCACATATGGTCTCGCAAAATTCCCCCCAGTTGTAAGACTAGTTTTATTTCTCGGTTCCAAAAGGGTTAACGCGTAAAACGCCGATAGTTGAAAATGCCAATGTGACGTCACAGACTTGCAAGCCTTTAACCAACATGCACGCGTGAAAGTTAGTGTAGTTAGAAATCGTGTATTTCTTGGAAAAGACAAGGGAGAGAACGGGGGAAATGCATAGAGCTCGTTTGAATGTTAAAACTGAAACTAAATGGCCAAAACGAACGAAAGGAAAAATAAAGACTAAAAATGAAGATTAAAATGCTACTAATTAGTTGTTAAATATATAATATTCTTTAGTCTAAATATATTATCTTAATGTAAAAAGAAAGATATGTTATTTGAATAAATATAAAGGAAAGACGAAAATGGTAAAAATAATAGCCAGAAGTGTGAAACCTTATACATTAGATGACGAACGGTAGACTAAGTAAATATTTTCATTCTGGATTAACATGACTTAGATAATACTAGCGATATGGTAGAATGAAGACATATATAGACGTGCCTGGGATTTCTTTACTGAAGCTAGCCATATTGGGCAATAGAAAGGGGGTGTCTCCTGATTTGAAAATTGTAGGTTAACTTTTTTGAAAATAGACGCGTAGGAACGGAAGTAAGAGTAAAGTTAACATCAAACTTTGTGTTGTTTCACCGAGTTGCTAAGAAAGATATTATCATTGTGGGGAAAGAACTTAATAAAATCCTTGCAGTTTTACTTAAAAGTTGGGATAAAGAGAGATTAATAAGGGAAAAGACTTTAATGAATAATGTTTAAGTATAGCCAGAAAATCACTGGCCATCTTTATGTAATCCGTGTTATTACCTTGGGTTCCTGAGGGTAAGCGGAAAAAAGGAAGACCAAAAGAAACACTCAGAAGAACAATAATAAGAGAAGGAAGAACGTTGGGCCTAAATAATGTGCAAGAGCTAAGAGGAGTGGCGTCACAACGAACAACCTGGAGAGCACTGGTTTCTGCCTTATGCGCCGTGTTTGGCGCTTAAAGAATTTATTATTATTATTATTATTATTTATGAAATTATAATATTGTATTAGGACTAGGAAGAAAAAAAAACAAAACATATGTTTGAGATATTTAATGATAATAGAGCACACTACCCGAGGGGGAAAATAATTATTTATGCATTATGTTCTGATTTTTGATTGGTTGATATCTGCAAACCTGTAACAAATGGAGATAGGTCAGAATATTATTTTGAGGGGAAATTAATCCTCTACTTCCAGAGTTTCTGGGTGTGAAACTGAAGTGAGCCAGTCACGTTGTTGTTCAACCCTGGTACCTGTTCGAGGCCATATGATTTGAGGGCCCTACCTTATCTTGAATCCTGAAAGCTGAGCAGTGCTGTGAGGAGGAAGACGTATAACCAGGACATCGCAGAATTTTCTACAAATATCTTAAGATAAGCCCTGTGTTTTGGGGCCTTGTGTATTCACTGAAATATTCTCCACCAGTTACTATATCAACCAGATTAAATAAAATGATGACAATATTGATTTCCCAAATATGTGCTTAATTTTGGACAAAAAAGTATTACACGAAGAACACTTCCTAGTTCAGGAAATAATAGACTCTAATAGTTAAACTAATTTGTGTGTAAATATATCTTGACGTTTAATCTTTTATGAATCAACTCAATTATACTTAATACATTTGTAAAAAAAATTGTTCAGACCAAAATTCAATAGGGAGTTGTTTACTTAATTGTTTATTAACCTTAAAGTGTGGTTGTTGTTATTTTCTGCACATACATTGCATATACCCTAGACACGTAGCTACACAACATCCATACATTATAACATATAAATTGGGGATAACATACATAGCGGGTGGTAGTCATTGGTGGAAGCAAGACAGGTTTCCTGACATATAGTTAAAAGGTAAACTTCCTCAGGAGCTTGCATAGCTGACTTCACATCTGCTACATAAATATATAGATAAGTAATATCGACCCACCACATATAGTGGGATTGGCTCGCCCGGGATTTCCAAAGTTATATAATAAGTAAATAAGTGGAGGTTTTGGTGAATTGACATTGCTCTGTGTTGTCCTGTTAATTAGATATTAATTAGATATTTTGGTTTATTTAAATCACATTGGTTAGAATATTAAGATGGCAGAATTGGCCAAGTACAGATCTTCTGCTGTGCAGACTGCGAAGGAAATGGGTATGGAGGGACAGATTTTAATTGATTATGTTACAGCAGAGGTTGATAAATATATAGCCAGAGAAAGGGAAGATGCTACTGAGGCTAAGAAATTAGAGGCTGATAGATTTGCGGAGGAGAAACGAATTATGTTAGAAGATGCTAGAGAACTTAAGAAATTAGAGGCTGATCGGGAGGCTGAGATTAAGAGGCTGCAGTTGGAGGAAAAGAGGTTGGAGGCGGAAAGGGAAGACAAAAGACTGGCTGCTGAAAGGGAAGCAGAAGATAAAAGGTTACAGCGGGAGCATGAGTTACGACTAAGAGAGTTAGAGTTACAAGGCCATGCTCCTGAAAATGGAACTAGCCCATCCACTTCCGACTCAGCTGCAAGCCAGGGGGCCTCCTCATCAGCCATGGGGTTTCATTTGGATCCTTTTATTGAAAAAGACGATGATATTGAGTCCTTCCTTAGCCGTTTTGAAAGTTTAGCTACAACATATGGGTTGGAGAAGGATAAGTGGAGCCTTAAAGTATCCCAGGGACTTAGGGGAAATTCTTATGAAGTATTTTCCAAGCTCAGTAAAGATGACCAAGACGATTATGACATTCTTAAACATGCACTATTGGTCAGATACGAGAAAAACTGTGAATTTTATAGGAAGAAATTTAGACAGGCTAAATTACTCACGGGGGAGACCTACCACCAGTTCTCGGCCCGACTAGAGACCTATTTGGAGAAATGGACTGCTCTGGGGAAAACCCAAGATTCAAAGGAAATGGTTATGATGGAGCAGGTTAGAGAGTCCATGGCTCCAGACTTGAGAAAGTTTCTCACAGAACAGGGTGCAGAGAGACTGGTGGATATTTTAAGGGTAGCTGAAAGATATCTAGCAGCCCAGTCAGAGTTGGCTGGAGCTAGGAAGAAGCAATTAGAACATAATAAAGGCAATCAAAACCAATTTGATACTAGGGATCATAACCCAAGAATAAACCAAAACTATGATAGGCCCAGGTACGAACAACGTGACAGAAACCCGCAATATAATGAAATAAAACCCTTCCACCCAGAAAGGAAACGGTGCCAAATTTGTAGGATGCAAAATCATAATACTATTGACTGTGGTAGGAAAGTTCCTCCATATCGCGCGGCATGCATGATCACAGTGGACAAGGGGAGGAAGAAACTGACAGAGAATCATATTAATCTTCAACATCCCCCCACCTGTGAAGAAGTGTTATGTAATGGGGCCACCGTTAGGTGCCTTTATGATTCCGGATTGGAATATGACTCAGTCGTGAGTGCAACCCTGGTGCACCCTGACCAGTATACCACAGAGAAAGTGGAGATACAAGGGGCCCTCATGGGAACAGCCACCATGACACTTCCAGTAGCCGAGATCAATGTTAAGACAAGGTACGTGGAAGGAGTGATTAGAGCAGCCGTGTGTGAAGACCCTAATTACCCGCTGGTGTTAGGAAAGAAATATGTGTTTCTAGGAAGCCCGGTAAAACCTGTTGTAATGACCACACTTCAGGTCAGGTCGACCCCTAGAAAGGAGGACACACCACCACTAACTATTCATCCAAAGCAGATGAGACAGGCCCAGGAAAAGGATAAATCATTAAAACCTTGCTTTGGCAAACTGCCAAACAGCCATACACACCCTAGAAAGGGACAATTTTATATGAAGGAGGGACTGCTCTACAGGAAAGCTAGAGCAGGATCCAACAGGGAGGGACAGCTAGTGCTGCCCAGAAGTTATAGGGAAAACGTGATGGCACAAGCACATGTTCTACCAGACAGTGTACACCAGAAGATGGGTATGACACGTCAAAGGACATCTGTAGCATATTTCTGGCCAGGTATAGCTGAAGACATTGATAAATTTGTTGACGCCTGCGACCAGTGCTGCAAGGTAAACTCCACAGGGTGGAAAAATAATACTCCCCTGCTAAGAAAGCAGCGTGAAAAAAATATGGGCCTAAAAATAAGAAGGAAAGTAAAAGTATAAATAAACAGGATAGGGTAGACACAGTGGATAGGAAAACCCCTTTCCAAAAACAGTCTTCCCCAAAAATATTCACATTAGCATCTCTGCATATGGCACCCAGAGAAAACATAATCAAAACCCAGTCATCCCAGACTCAGTTTGAAGCCGCAGTCCGGGAACTGGCAAACATTAGCATTGATGATAATCAGCCAGAATTGAACCCAAAACTAAGTGATCATTCGAGGAGAGTGGGGAGCGGAAGGTTGGGCAGTTGGCCTAATGTCACTCTCACCTCACAATATGGCTATTAATTTAGCAGTATAAAGGCCCGGTAACAGAGGTAGTTGACCGCGCCTATACAATCCATTTGGAAGTATTGGACGGACAGTGGATTGAGATCACACATATTACATAACAATGCTAAGGACGGATTGTTTTCTGATGCAGAAACTCATTCCCCACATTTCAGATTAATTCACCAAAATTATAGTAAGGATAAGTTTACAGTGGTGAATATGGCCTCAATTTGAGTGGCACATTATAGAATTATATATGGAAAATAGTAAAGGATGTTCCAAATTCAGTCAAGCCTGAGCTCAGGCCAATGGGAGGCTGTGTGCACTTCGGAGGGAGCACATTGACTTTGAATGATGCTTTTGGATGGAAACTACTCCGAGTGTTTAGCCAGGCAGATAATGACATTACTGGAACCCCTATATTACTCTGCCAGCACCAATTATAGATTATCCTTCATAACTATTGCAAACTTGAGGGACGTCTAATACTCTCTGGACATGTCCTGGGACAGACTCAGTGAAGAGGAATGGTGAAACTTGATTTCTATCAGCATAGGACAGACAGTAATATCTGCAGCTGAATTAGACTCTTGGATTGCAGAGGTCTGGGGCAGCTTTCTTGAGTTGTGCTTACTTTGAAAGACCCTACTGCAATAAATTCATGATCACTTTGAGGCAGAGAAAAGCAGGTGGATCGTGGTTGTCATACAGATATTGAAAGTTGCATTACCATTGCAAGCTTTTCTAACGGGGGACATTATGTCGTAAAATACAATCTGTATGTACAACACGCCCACATATGGTCTCGCAAAATTCCCCCCAGTTGTAAGACTAGTTTTATTTCTCGGTTCCAAAAGGGTTAACGCGTAAAACGCCGATAGTTGAAAATGCCAATGTGACGTCACAGACTTGCAAGCCTTTAACCAACATGCACGCGTGAAAGTTAGTGTAGTTAGAAATCGTGTATTTCTTGGAAAAGACAAGGGAGAGAACGGGGGAAATGCATAGAGCTCGTTTGAATGTTAAAACTGAAACTAAATGGCCAAAACGAACGAAAGGAAAAATAAAGACTAAAAATGAAGATTAAAATGCTACTAATTAGTTGTTAAATATATAATATTCTTTAGTCTAAATATATTATCTTAATGTAAAAAGAAAGATATGTTATTTGAATAAATGTAAAGGAAAGACGAAAATGGTAAAAATAATAGCCAGAAGTGTGAAACCTTATACATTAGATGACGAACGGTAGACTAAGTAAATATTTTCATTCTGGATTAACATGACTTAGATAATACTAGCGATATGGTAGAATGAAGACATATATAGACGTGCCTGGGATTTCTTTACTGAAGCTAGCCATATTGAGGCAATAGAAAGGGGTGTCTCCTGATTTGAAAATTGTAGGTTAACTTTTTTGAAAATAGACGCGTAGGAACGGAAGTCCCCTGATTGGTTGCTGAGCATAACTAAGAAAGTGAAATAAATACTCAGAAAGACGAGCGTTCCTTGCCACTTTCAATTTAAACTTTCACATGTAAAGTTAATAACGTTTACAGACAAGTGTGATCAGATGCCTTCGCTGTTCTGTTATTCAGCAGGAGATCTTGTGTGACCATTTATGGCCTGTAATTAACTTACATAGTGAAAAAATTCGATATTTCGGTAAGACCAACATTTATATAATTATTATTGTATTTGAAAATGTGTTTGCCATATTGATTATGAATGAATATTTGCAGGGGAGAGTCCCAGTCGTACAAGTGCCATTTCAACATGTTACGTACACTCATTAAATGGGGTTAGATAATCTTATAGCTTCATGTAAAAGCCCTACAGCGTTGCTTGTACTTTGGGAGATAAAAGAACATATAAATTTATATAAAGAGTAAAGTTAACATCAAACTTTGTGTTGTTTCACCGAGTTGCTAAGAAAGATATTATCATTGTGGGGAAAGAACTTAATAAAATCCTTGCAGTTTTACTTAAAAGTTGGGATAAAGAGAGATTAATAAAGGAAAAGACTTTAATGAATAATGTTTAAGTATAGCCAGAAAATCACTGGCCATCTTTATGTAATCCATGTTATTACCTGAATGTATTTATGAAATTATAATATTGTATTAGGACTAGGAAGAAAAAAAAAACAAAACATATGTTTGAGATATTTAATGATAATAGAGCACACTACCCGAGGGGGAAAATAATTATTTATGCATTATGTTCTGATTTTTGATTGGTTGATATCTGCAAACCTGTTACAAATGGAGATAGGTCAGAATATTATTTTGAGGGGAAATTAATCCTCTACTTCCAGAGTTTCTGGGTGTGAAACTGAAGTGAGCCAGTCACGTTGTTGTTCAACCCTGGTACCTGTTCGAGGCCATATGATTTGAGGGCCCTACCTTATCTTGAATCCTGAAAGCTGAGCAGTGCTGTGAGGAGGAAGACGTATAACCAGGATGTTGCGTGCATATTTTGACGCACATATTACAAAAATCGATATGGCTATTTAATATGGAAAAGATATAGACATTCATTCATTTGTGTATGAAAATGCTGTCTATGGGGAAAGCGAGATAATCCATGTTTGATTCACACTTTTGATTATAGGAGTAATCGTTCTTGATATTGATCCGGCGCACGGATATTGCTCTTATATTTGTACTTATTTTTAGGGCCAGAAAATAGATTAATTTGCTTATTATGTTTATGGCCTGAATTCATATGTATTACATATTATTAGTACAAGTAGAATCAGTCCTATATTGTATATTTTGGATGGGTAGGCGGGACTAGATTCTTATTATTCCGCTCTAGCGGAAGTATGAGTTGTCTTGACAAGTCGTGATGAGTTCCGATGTACCGTGATAATGGCGGGTACGCACTTTTCAAAGGGCTGGTAGATTCTTAAGGAAATATGATTCATGAAGTGGTTTTCTTCTAAAGGAGATGGTATCTCTACTATAGTTTATGTTAGAGATTCTCCTAAGGTACGGTACAATGTATAATTCGGACTCCATGTATTGCCAGACCCTATATTGATGATCTCATGTCGATTCGACCTAGATGGAACATTGTGCTTCGTATCGCTAGGGTCGTGTTTTGTATCGACGAAGATGACAGACTTTCCTACAGCGGTTATGGCTACGTGAATTAACCTGATCACCGTAGAGCTGTATGGAAACATTTATGAAATCATTTATATACCCATTATAAATTAACTCTGGCTTATATTCTCCTTCCTATGAATGAGTGAACGACAACTCAGGGAGGCGGCCATGTTAGATTTCGGTCATCATATGTTTTGATCACTGCCAAGAGAACAGATTATTTATCCTATTATCGGACAGTGACAGGGAGATCTCAATCTTGCTAGAAACCCCCCTTTCGTGGTTTCATAATATATACTACAAACTATGGACGTCAAGTAACTTTAGTTATTTACCGATCTGCCTTCACTGACGCGTTTAGTCAGATAGGGGGATGCGGCCATAATGTATCATGACATTGAACTTTTGATGTACTGCCCATTATTTCTGAATAAATTGAGTAAACAAAGATTCCAGCAGTCTGCATTGGTGCCTTGTAGACACAAGTGTATGAGTGGTTATATTGGTCAGCATACGAACAGTACACCATTCGCGGTAATCACACTCTACACTTCTACTTCATACATACACCATCCTGCGTCGGTTGAAGTGACCAAGTTTAGGGCCTGCTTAGCCTGGAGCCTTTGCCTTACCTAACTCAGGACTAGGGTGAGTTACCCATTTACAGCTGGGTAGACTGGAGCATGCCTGATCTCAACAACACACCACTCTTCCTTACAGAGCATACAGACTGACACTTTACAGAGTGGGAGATAAACACAAAAAAAAGAAGAATGAAAATTTTACAGTGGCGAGCCAGATTCCTGGGTCCAGCTTACGCAGTTTTGTGTTGAGAATCACAGTTTACAGCTAAAAGAACATTTGTTTGACCACATCAACACCAGTAGGACAGCTATACAGTCGATGTCAGCTTGACCTGTATTACCGATAGGATGCTGTATCTAGGTCAGCGCTTGTTGACAGTTTTTCGCTGTACAGACAGTATTACACAGGACAGTGGTATCAAGTGTAGAAAATATCTGGAGCAGTATTGTTGACATTTCTCAACGTACAGAAGAATCACAGTGTTGTTGAACATAAAGTGCATAGTTCATCGTTGGATCTTCATATGCTCAACAGAGAAAAATTGACAGTGTAATAGTTTAAAATTAAATCTATTACTGAATAAAGTGGCAAGTTATTAGTATTAAAATAAACTGTGCCTGCTTTACAACACTATACCTGCAACACATTCCATTCATGACATAAATTATATTGTATGCTATATGCTATTTATGCTTACATGTTATTTGTTATGTATTAAATTAGTTTATGTTCTGTGTGACTAGTACAAGGTATGCCGAGTGACATTGGTCTGGTACTAGTATTCTATAGGTACACATTTTCTTAATTGGAAATTTGTTAGCAACAATTTGCTGCTATTTCTGTTAGTTGTGATGAGGTGTTCTTTTCTTCGTTGTTTTTGTTAATAATTTTGTGTTCCTTAGTTTTGTTTGATTTGTTTGTATAATTGTAGGTCTCATCTTTCCTTTCATTTCAGTTTTTTACACCCTTATGTTTATACACTGTGGCGTTATTTGTCTTGTTATATTATTGCAGTTATCATCACGGTTTCTGTGATCATTTTTTTTCAGTTCTCCTATTTAATTTAATTTGATCTCTGCAAATGTGTTCATATTGTCTTTTCTTGTTTGTCCTTTGTAATGTCTTTAGTTGACATATGACGTATAGTGGTATACACTGATAGTATAGTACAGATCAGTACTTTATGATTATTTTCCACAGGTACCCAAGTGATCTGTGATTACATTGAGGTATACAAGACCTTTGTAAGGCTTGTCTCCCACAGTATTTGAGATACAGTTATTGTTGTCCACAGGTACTCAAGTTATCATTGGTTATTATAAACCATACAAGTTTGGACTAAGACTAAGTCTATGGTATAGACTTGTCTCCCATTAAATTGAAATAGGGTAATTTATTTACTTTTTCAGGTTTCTGATTTAAGAAGACAATATGTCTACATTAGATTATTTTATTGCACAAGGAAAATCTCTTGATAAGACTGGAAAAGACTTAGAACAATGGGCTGTTGCTCAATATGACAAAGCATTAGCTGCAGAAGAGAAAAAAACTGCTGCTGCTGCTGAAGAGAGAAAAGCTGCTGCTGAGGAAAAAAAAGCTGCGGCTGAGGAGAGAAAACTTCAAATAGAAGAAAAAAAAAGCTGCTGCAGAAGAAAGGAAAGCTCTAGCTGAAGAAAAAAGATTAGAAAAAGAAGCTGATACTGCTGCTGAACTTAAGAAATTGCAGATGCAAGTGGAGGAAAGGAGATTTGATGCAGAACAGAAGAAATTAGAAGCTGATGCAGAACAGAAAAAATTAGAAGTTGCTGCTGCTGCAGAACAGAAAAAATTAGAAGTTTCTGCTGCTGCAGAACAGAAAAAATTAGAAGCTGCTGCTGCTGCAGAACAGAAAAGATTAGATAGAGAAGCTGAAGAGAGAAAAGCAATAAGAGAACATGAGTTTGAATTAGAGAAATTAAAATTGACATGTATGAGTAATGTTAATCAGGCATCTGGTGGTAATGGTAAACCCTTTGTGTACAAGGTCAAGGTACCAGCGTTTAACCCTACCAGTGATGACATAACATTTTGGCTTTCTAGATTTGAACGGGCTTGTCGATCTCATAATGTTGACAAATCACAGTATGTGAATCAGTTGTCTGAAAATCTAAAAGGGGAGTCTCTGAGTAAGTTATATTTTGTTGAAGAGGCCGACAAAGATAATTATGATGCTGTTAGGGCAGCTTTGATAAAGAGATATCAGCTGTCTGAGGAAGGTTATCGTCTTTTGTTTAAAACAATGAGACCTGAGGTAGGTGTAGAATTCTCAGAATTCATCTCAAAAGCACGAATTACACTTTCACGATGGATTGAATTATCCAAAACAGAGAAAACATTTGATGGTCTTACGGATTTATTGCTAAGAGACAAGGTCATGTCTTCTGTAAATAAATCATTCCTAGAGTTCTTACATGAGCGTAAACCTAGTACAATAAAGCAAATGGAAGAATATTGTGACCAGTATGCCACGGCACACCCTGACATGATTCTTAGTAACTCTAACATTAAAGAGAGTATGCCAGTTGCTTCGGCAACAGAATATAATCAGAATTACTCACACAAATTCCAAGGAGCTAAAAATAAATTTGATAAAAAGGTTAATTGGAATAAGTATCAAAACCAAGATAACCGCTCAAATCAGAGTTCTTCTTTGAAGAACTGGAATCGGGCTGATAGTCCCCGACACGCGAGGGGTACCCATAATGTTAGAAATTCTCGGAAAGGGAGTAGCTATAGGAACTACCCAAGTGCTTCATGGAGACAAAAGAAACAATATTACAGGGATACTCAATATAACGAGCATGATGATTATGATCATGAATGTTATGAGTCAAACCCAAATAGGGGTTATAACAAGGGAAATGATAATTATAGAGACAATTATAACCGAGGTAGATCACAACATAAAAGACATGGTAAATCGTATTACCAGGCTAACTCTGCACAACAGGAGTTCCACGACACCGATAATCAGAATAATGATAAAAAAGACTCCAATAGTGTAGCAAATTCCGCTTTCGATTTTGCTAGAGCATCTCAGTGTTCGCAATGCAAAACATTATTCGATCTAACCACGGTGTCTACTTTAAGCTGCGGTCACCCACTTCCCGCTCTCCATGCGTCAATCGCGCATAATGGAAGGGGTGCTCTTGTCTTTAATAGGGGCCTAATAGATGGTACTCCGGTATCAATTCTTTTCGACTCGGGGTGCACTACCATCGGAGTGAGGCAATCACTCGTAAATCCTTCTCGAGCTACAGGCAATATAGTCAAATGTGTAACATTTGCTGGCACATTGGAGAAGTACTCCACTGCCATTATCAATATTGCTACGCCTTTCTTTACAGGAGAGGTGCAAGCATGTCTCTTGCCGAATCCGATCGCTGATCTTATCATCGGTCGCATTCACGGGGTGAAAGAATGCACTCCACAGCAAATTTCTAATTGGGAAAATGTTAATATGCAATCTGCTAATGCAGTAATCACTAGGGCTCAAGCTCTTAATATGCCACAATCTTCACATTCTGAAGATAATGATGCGCAGATCCAAGATGATCCCTTGGAGATTTTCCATGATTCCTTTATCAAACAGCAGGAAGATGATCCTACTCTAAAGAAATTCTTTACTCTGGCAACAAAAGGTGATCCGAATAAGGATACAAATCGTAAATCTTGGATTACGATGAGGAATGGTGTACTTGTACGTATGGTACAAGACTCCGCTAAGTCCATTCATTCTCAAATCCTTGTGCCTAAAAATATGAGAGTTAAAATCTTACAGCACGCTCATGATTCGCAGTGTGCTGGACATATGGGTTTTTCCCGTACTAAAGCTAGAGTTCTTCAATCTTTCTTTTGGCCTGCTGTGAATAAGGACATACGAATCTATTGTCGATCTTGTAAAGTATGTCAAGAGATTAAATCCAGAGGTCCACGCCATGATGCACCTATTCAGGCTGCAGACATTCCCATTCGGCCATTTCAAAAAATGGTGATAGACATCATTGGTCCATTTAAGATAAAGTCTGCTAGAGGACACCAATTTATTTTGACGTGTGTTGATATGTGCACACGTTGGCCGGAGGCTGTTCCTCTAAAGAGCATAACTACTGCTGATGTCGCAGATGCTCTTTGGTTAATATTTTCTCGTCTGGGGTTTCCAGCAGAAATATTATCCGACCATGGTACCCAACTCATATCGGATACCATGTCTCAAGTAATGTCGACTCTGAAGATAGAGAGATCGTTGAGTAGTATTTATCATCCTATGTCCAATGGGATGGTGGAACGTTTGAATAGAACTCTGAAAAACCTACTAGGTAAGATAACAGAAGATCATCCTCAGGATTGGGATAGGGTTTTACCCGCGGCTCTCTTTGCATATAGAGAGGTCGCCAACGAACATACAGGATTTTCTCCCTTTGAACTTGTCTTTGGCGCGAAACCGCGAGGTCCTATGTCCTTACTTCATGATCTTATAACTGCTGATAATATTGTCGATGACACAAAATCCTCTTATGAATATGTCATCGCACTTAGACACAAGATTATTGAAGCATGCAAATTGGCAACTGCTTCTTCTGAATTTGCGAAACAGAAGGCAAGGGAATTTGCCAATAAAAAGAGATGTTTCCGACAACTTTGTCCAGGTGACAAAGCATTTGTCTTGCTACCTTGTAGGGAAAATAGACTTCTCATTTCTTGGAAAGGTCCGTACGATATAATATCAAAAGTTTCCGATGTTGACTATATCGTCGATATTGACGGGAAGCGTAAAACCTTCCACATCAACATGCTCACGGAATTCCATGAACGTCCTGATTATTTACAACCTGTTTTCCAGGCAACGGACGATTTTCCAGTCCAACATGGACAGTACTCATCTCTGTCAGTAATACAGGATGAGGAAACGAGTTTCTCGGATGTAAATTTACCTTTTCCAATGATTCCTCTTCACTCTAATGAATCATGGAAAGATGTTGCAATTTCTCCAGAATTATCTCCAGGAGAGCAGAAACAAGTTTCTACTATGTTAGAACAATTTCAGGATGTCCTTACTGACATTCCTGGTCAAACTGATGTCATTCAACATGACATTATTCTTACTGACCATAGTCCTATAAGAGTCAGACCGTATCCTATCCCGATACATTTTCAAGCACAGGTAGAGAAAGAGTTAGATGAGATGATAGAGTTAAAAATTATTGAACCATCCACATCAGCATATTCTTCGCCGATGGTTATAGTACGAAAAAAAAGACAATAACATACGTCTTTGCGTGGATTATCGCATATTGAATCAAGTGACTAAATTCGATGCTGAACCTATGCCTTTACTAGAAGAGCTACTTACGAGACTATCGAATTCTCACTTCTTTACTAAACTCGATTTGTCTAAGGGATATTGGCAAGTTCCACTATCCGAACACGCCAAACCGTTTACTGCTTTTTCGACGCCTAGGGGTCTATTCCAATGGAATTTCATGCCTTTCGGTCTTATGAACGCCCCTGCAACATTTGTACGCATGATGCGTCGAATCCTATCTCATCGCTCAGATGTCATTGCGTATCTGGATTACATCTGTCTTTTCAGTGATACTTGGAACGATCACTATAATGGTATAAATGAACTATTGTCTATCTTACGCGAGCATAACCTGACAGCGAAACCATCGAAAGCATGTATTGGTTTTAGCGAAATATCTTTCTTAGGACACCGTGTTGGTCATGGGTTCCTAAAAACAGAAGACCATAATACAAGTAAGATACTTAACATTTCTATTCCTAAGACTAAAAAGCAAGTACGAAGTCTCTTAGGTCTAATACAATTTTATGGACGATTCATCCCGAATCTGTCCTCCATTATGTCACCTCTTTCTTCCTTGCTAAAGAAAGGGTCTCCTAATGTAGTCCATTGGACTCAAGAATGTCAATCCTCTTTGGATAAGGTTAAAACTATGTTTTCTACTTCACCTATCCTAGTATTGCCTTCTAAGGATAAGACATTTATTCTTCGTAGTGACGCTTCATCCACCGGGATTGGAGCTGCACTAATGCAAGAGTACTCTGGAACTCTGCATCCTGTGATGTATATTTCTCGGAAATTAAATGCCGCAGAGAAGAATTACTCGGTCCTAGACCGTGAATTATTGGCTATGGTTTGGTCAATCCTTAAACTGCAAAGATTTCTTCTGGGCGCGCATTTCATTGTGGAAACTGACCAGAAAGCTCTTACGGCTATTCAGAGTAAAAATCTGAAGAGCGCGAGATCAACGCGATACGCGATTGCTCTACAGCCATTTCATTTTTCGGTGCGAGCTATCCGTGGGTCAGAAAATGTGATGGCAGATATTTTGTCTAGATGCCCACATGATTCATAACTGTTATACAACTTTGATACAGTTGTTTCTATGTTGAAATGTGTACACATATGTAATATATCATATATTGATTGTAACACTACTTAGCGGTTCATTGATATTTATTCACCGCTGATCTTTCAATGTTTTTCGTCTTTGATGATCATGATGTTAAGATATCTTAGATGAAATTTATGTATAAACTAATGTGGAAATTGTGTCATTGCTAATATTGTAGTATGCGTTGGTGACACCTCTCTGGAAATATTTATACTTAGAGAAGTATTTTCTCTAAGGTCATAAAACTTATGCTTATCATCTGCGCATTGTATTGGTGCGTTGTGAGCCTATTGCATGTTGCTCCTAGATGTATTTCAAAAAAAAAATGTACCATTTTTTTTTCCCAAGGGGTGTGGTAATCTGTTGCGTGCATATTTTGACGCACATATTACAAAAATCGATATGGCTATTTAATATGGAAAAGATATAGACATTCATTCATTTGTGTATGAAAATGCTGTCTATGGGGAAAGCGAGATAATCCATGTTTGATTCACACTTTTGATTATAGGAGTAATCGTTCTTGATATTGATCCGGCGCACGGATATTGCTCTTATATTTGTACTTATTTTTAGGGCCAGAAAATAGATTAATTTGCTTATTATGTTTATGGCCTGAATTCATATGTATTACACATTAATAGTACAAGTAGAATCAGTCCTATATTGTATATTTTGGATGGGTAGGCGGGACTAGATTCTTATTATTCCGCTCTAGCGGAAGTATGAGTTGTCTTGACAAGTCGTGATGAGTTCCGATGTACCGTGATAATGGCGGGTACGCACTTTTCAAAGGGCTGGTAGATTCTTAAGGAAATATGATTCATGAAGTGGTTTTCTTCTAAAGGAGATGGTATCTCTACTATAGTTTATGTTAGAGACTCTCCTAAGGTACGGTACAATGTATAATTCGGACTCCATGTATTGCCAGACCCTATATTGATGATCTCATGTCGATTCGACCTAGATGGAACATTGTGCTTCGTATCGCTAGGGTCGTGTTTTGTATCGACGAAGATGACAGACTTTCCTACAGCGGTTATGGCTACGTGAATTAACCTGATCACCGTAGAGCTGTATGGAAACATTTATGAAATCATTTATATACCCATTATAAATTAACTCTGGCTTATATTCTCCTTCCTATGAATGAGTGAACGACAACTCAGGGAGGCGGCCATGTTAGATTTCGGTCATCATATGTTTTGATCACTGCCAAGAGAACAGATTATTTATCCTATTATCGGACAGTGACAGGGAGATCTCAATCTTGCTAGAAACCCCCCTTTCGTGGTTTCATAATATATACTACAAACTATGGACGTCAAGTAACTTTAGTTATTTACCGATCTGCCTTCACTGACGCGTTTAGTCAGATAGGGGGATGCGGCCATAATGTATCATGACATTGAACTTTTGATGTACTGCCCATTATTTCTGAATGTGTCATGACTTCAGATCTGCTATGTATACCTACAAATTGATATGTCAACATACCATGATGTACTCGTATGTCCCAGTGTGTACGTCTGAATAAATTGAGTAAACAAAGATTCCAGCAGTCTGCATTGGTGCCTTGTAGACACAAGTGTATGAGTGGTTATATTGGTCAGCACACGAACAGTACACCATTCGCGGTAATCACACTCTACACTTCTACTTCATACATACACCATCCTGCGTCGGTTGAAGTGACCAAGTTTAGGGCCTGCTTCCCCTGGAGCCTTTGCCTTCCCTAACTCAGGACTAGGGTGAGTTACCCATTTACAGCTGGGTAGACTGGAGCATGCCTGATCTCAACAACACACCACTCTTCCTTACAGAGCATACAGACTGACACTTTACAGAGTGGGAGATAAACAAAAAAAAAAAAAGAAGAAAGAAAATTTTACACAGGACATCGCAGAATTTTCTACAAATATCTTAAGATAAGCCCTGTGTTTTGGGGCCTTGTGAATTCACTGAAATATTCTCCACCAGTTACTATATCAACCAGATTAAATAAAATGATGACAATATTGATTTCCCAAATATGTGCTTAATTTTGGACAAAAAGTATTACACGAAGAACACTTCCTAGTTCAGGAAATAATAGACTCTAATAGTTAAACTAATTTGTGTGTAAATATATCTTGACGTTTAATCTTTTATGAATCAACTCAATTATACTTAATACATTTGTAAAAAAATTGTTCAGACCAAAATTCAATAGGGAGTTGTTTACTTAATTGTTTATTAACCTTAAAGTGTGGTTGTTGTTATTTTCTGCACATACATTGCATATACCCTAGACACGTAGCTACACAACATCCATACATTATAACATATAAATTGGGGATAACATACATAGCGGGTGGTAGTCATTGGTGGAAGCAAGACAGGTTTCCTGACATATAGTTAAAAGGTAAACTTCCTCAGGAGCTTGCATAGCTGACTTCACATCTGCTACATAAATATATAGATAAGTAATATCGACCCACCACAGTATGGCAGCTTCAAAAGAGGTAAAGACAGCACCACATGTTCGCCTGTAACTTGATATCGGAGTGTATGACACCCAAAGGGGTAAACATTCATTATTAGATTATTAAAGGAAACTTAGCAGAAGTAGCGGGCAACAGTAACTGAGCTTCTTCACGTGAATTATGAAGCATTTATGGACAGACAAAAATAAGTAATGTAAAGTGCAATCTTTACTATCTTGCAATATAATACATTTATATACTTATTATGTTCGCAAATATTTTGTAAACAAAGTATTTCCTTTTTAAGTGCTTAAGGAGAAGTCATTTTTGAGTTACTTCCCTTGAAAGGAGTTCCGTCATCTTCGATCGGACTCCGCGGACGAATTTAGGCCTACTGCGATTTATTCTTTGGCTGGGTAGGAATAGATTGTTCTTGCTTCAGTATATCTATGGCCTGAATTTATACGTAGTGTTTGTATGAGCAGGACGTGTCTGTCTTATATATGGATATCTTTACATTTCTAAGTCGAACTATGTTGGTTGTCGCTAGAAAAGGTCAAAGGCTATGCAGCGGAAGTATCGCTAGCAAGGGGTGTGATTCATGGCTGTCATCCTGTCGGGATGTCGAATTTTGTTGTAGCCGGCCTATCGCCGAAAAAGTGATCTATAAGTAGATGGGGAAAAGTGATAGTCATTTAGACATGTTGTATGTACTTTACCCCAGTGTTTATTCTCTTTTGCCAAGGAATGGCAAAGTTATATTTCGCATAGAAAGGTAAAACCACAATTTATTATGAACTTGGGCTTCGCCATCGTTGTCGATAAGCAGATGCACAGTGGTACTTTTGAAAAGAATATTTATTCAAAGGAAGATGACATTCCTATGTATCAGCACTAGATTATATGATATTATTCAATTACCTCTATGATAGAAGCTATGAAGAAATGAGGACATTTAACGAATGACCAATTTTGGTCTGTATCCAATAGTGAGTGAAGCTCACGAGAGAAGCACAGCCATGTTGAAATCCATATACTTTGTATTTATCGAGTGAGAAAAGGGATGCCTGTACTATCGCTCGATGAACCAAGAGATCACTGCTACATGTGAGAACCCATGTCTGGGATTCCTATATCTTTATGGAAAATATATATATTGAACTTTACGTGAAGGGATATTCGCTAGACGAGGTTAAGTCTAGGAGCCTTCCTATATATTGGTTAGGGTCTGACGTGCCCAGTCAGTAAAGCCAGATGATTTACATGATGGAACTCTGAATGCTTATTTACGAATGCTCCATTACGATATTTGCCAAGCATGAATGCTAACTTAAGATGATATTCCTGTGATCAACATTATGCTGTCTATGTCGACATTTGTTCCTGTAACCATACACGTACTGTCCAAGTGTGCGTCTCATTAAATGTTATAAAAAGACCACCGTAGTTCCAGTACTGACGAAGATGACGTTAGTGGCAGGGAAATTCCACTGCAAGCACACGTAATCTTTCAAAAATGTCAAAAGAGGCGACGCTCTTTCAAGCGCGCATGGGAGACATTCCAGAGAAAGGAAACATTGGGAGTAGACTTGAGTAGGAATTGGAGAAAGACGGAGGTGGGAGATGAGAGGGAAGAGGACAGACACCCTGAAGCTCCGGATATAGGAAATTTATTTCCATAACGTAGACATGGAGTGCTTCCATATCTTAAGGGGGGGGGGGGGGAAGGGGAAGGGGGGAGAGACGTTCTGTCACAGAGAGTTTTATGATCAATAAATTTTCTATATTCTCTTCTTTTTTTTTTCTACCCGTGGCCTTTACTTTATTATCGCTCTTTTATTCTTTTCCTGTATTTTTAGCATTCGTTCGTTTGCGAAAAATATTTTCTTTCCCATTCTCACTTTATCGTTTTTCTTTCTCATACTGATACGCATTCTATTACGTAGATGTCAGTCAGACGAGTAACTGTGAATACTCATCTATCTCAGACATAGGAGCAGACTTTTGGCCAGCATTTTCACCTGACACGAACGTTTCTCCGGCGTAAGGTGTGATAGCCGACACCTGCACGGTGCAGAATGAGACATTTGTCTGGTATTTTCCTCTGTCACGGCACTCTCAGACAGTTTCGTAGCGTGAGGTGTCTAAGACGCGTTTGGCATGTTATGTCCAGCGTCTAAGGTACGTAGGTGTTAGGAAAGGGGAGAGATAGGGTTTTTGGAAATAGTGGGATCTTTGTCTGTTTGATAGATATAATCAGAGTTTTAAACTTGATTTCACTCATTCTCCATTTGCAGTAGACGTGGTCACTTCGTTCACGAAACTTAAACTTATAAGTGAAACTCTTAGTTTCGTTGTGATACCGTAGTTCTGTGTTGAGGTAAATATTATATTAAGTATCTATATTTTGTGAGTGATTAAGTGTTAAGTCGCCTATTTTTCACTAGTTCTTTTGTGCAGAGAGAATAAAAATATATTCTGTATTATTTTCTAGTGACGTGTTTCAGTGGAAAGCAGAATAAATTATATTCCTAGCTTAAAATCACGCAGCTATAAATGAATTTGATTTTACTGCTAAATAATCAAACGAGAATATATTTTTAAAATTTAACTTATAACTGAAATGCTACATCAGTGAGTTATGACGGGTGAAGAACTAAAACATTTTCCTTAAAAGACTTGGTGTAAAATCTTTACAAGAACTTTAAAGGTGAAATGACATAATGGGCCTATTGCGCCAGATTTTATTCTTCCTGAGAAAACTTAAGTACAGTTCAGCCCTTGTGGCAAGTAAACTATTACAAACAGTAACGTTCCGCAAATTATGTCAACTTGTGGTGTGACCAAGAATTTTTTTACCTTTTGATCGAAGTTACAAACCTGACATTTTTCCCCAAGTAGTGGAAACCTCGTTTATTATCGCCTGAAGAGGACGCTCCCCGGACAAATTGGATGAAACCAAGATCTGCAGAGCTGGGTATCCGCTTCATCAAACGATAAAACAGACTGTGTCATAACGTGTGCCAGACGGCGAACAACAGCAAGTTATAGGGTAAGAAAGTGAGACATGCACGACAGGGCCCTGATGAATGAACCGAGAGAAAGCAGGAACGAGTGACTTTTTTTATGGTATACTAAATTTCACCCACTTTGTTATTTCTTTATGCAAGTTTTTGTTGTTGCAAACAAGATACTTTTCCTTAGGATAGATCATACTAATATCTAAGTCTGTTCATACCTTTAAAAGGGGGAAATCATTAGATTACCGCTAATGTATCCTTGATTCCTTGGGGCTATCACTTTCTTCTAACAGGACTGTGGGCATACCTTGAGGGATAAGATCATACTGTGGGTCTATCATTCTGGTAGAAATTCATTGATTTTTATGATTATGTGTATATGTTTCTTGATGTAATTTTGGGTGTTGTGATGAAATTTTAGATGATAATTAAAATTTCTCTTAAACGTAATCAGCGCGTTGGTCAGCTCATTCCAAATTATCGGTATAATCACTGTTATAGTTTTTCCCACGTCTGTGCGTCTAACTGTCGTCACTTGTGTGTGTGCACGTGAGTGGTACGTTTATATATATTAATATATGTTGTCACTAGACTGTCTGACTCCTCTAAATCTGTTGTAGAAGATAGGCTGAGAAAGAGGGAAGATTCTCGAGTTCTCAGGGACAGCCTCTATTGATTCTACCATCTCACTCGTGGAAATCTATTTCTATTATCATCTCTCACTGTGGCTATCACTCATTCTAATCTATTCAGAAGGGACATGGAAGTAGACCAGTGGTTGCTATATGCTCCGCAAGGAGCGCAAGGGAGATTGATAATGATATTTAACATGTCGTAAAAGCGACCGTGCTTAACTACAAAAATTAGAGACAACTTATTTACTTTCACTTTTTCGTTCTACTGTGGCCGTGAAGAGTAGTGGGGAGTTGAAGTTGGCATAGTAGAGTCAATTAAGAATTAAAGGTTCACTCTGCTCAAATACAGAATAACTCAGCTACGCACATATACAGCAGGCTGCATTACTATGTTCAGTAGTTACACATTCGTGTACTTAGTGTGCTGGGTTGTGGGCGTGTCTTGCTGGCTGTTTGTTCAATGATAACTGACCATGGAATAACAATGCTGCTATCTTGGACAGCACGCGTCATAGTTTTTCTTCTCTAACCATCATTCCAGTTGGTGCAGGTGATCATGTCTGTCCACAGCTGTCTGTCCCCAGTGCTGATTATCAATTCTGTGTTGATTAATTTTCATGCCACAATGTCAAACTGTCTTGTATCTTCTTTCTTTATCGTCCTCTGTCGTTTTTTTTTTCTTCATTTTTTTCCTGCTATCACAAATGACGAAGAAAACATGGACAGAACTTGAGCATGGAACAGGAGGACTTGGCATGTGTTTGTTGACAGTCTATGCTCCTTGGGGAGCTAAAGGGTAATGATTGACATTATATTCCAGCTTCCTTATAACATGCGCAAAAAAATATTGTTTCCTTTGTGAACTGGCTTCTTTCAGGACATGGTTACTCTTTTTATGTGTACCTACATTTCTTAACATTGGCTTGGCCAGCGAAACCACATCTCTAAGTCCTCCAATAAGTACGAGTATCTGCTTGTTTACTAATTGTCCACAATCCTCTTCCATATATCATGATTGGCTCTCTGTAACAATAGAGAACTCAGCTTCATACTTCCATTGACAAAGATTTATACTTACTTACTTAGTCGTTCCTAACCTAGGCTAAGTATAGTATGGTAGTAATTTTTATGATTTTAGTAATGTGTAGATCATATATTTACCCTCAGGAACATTATAGTGCAGTGCTCAGAATGGCAAAGACAGCTGTACATTAATTTCGTTGATTTTGAAAAGGCATTTGACAGTATATACTTGTATAGGGACAGTTTATGGAAAATACTGAGGGTTGATGGAATTCCAAGCTGCATAGTGTCAATTATAAAAAGCCTTTATGCCAGCTTTACGTGTAGCATTGGGCAGAGCAACCTAATCTTTGAAGTGAAGACAGGAGTACGACAGGGATGCCCCTTATCAACCACTCTATTTTTAACAGTCATAGACTGTGTGATGCGCCAGGCAACAGAGGGCAGTCCAAGAGGAATAAGATGGACTACATTTTCTACATTGGAAGATCTGGAATATGAAGATTACATTGCACTACTAGCATATTCAAATCAACACATCCTGGACAAAACGGATAGACTTAATAAGTATAGCCAGCAGGTGGGTTTGAACATCAATCTAAAGAAGACAGAGGTCATGACGCTCAATGTGAACAACCCTGAGCCCATATCAGTAAGGAATCAGCAACTGGAACAGACAGAAACCTTCACATTCCTAGGATGCATAGTAACACCAGACGGCGGAGCAAGCAAAGACATCAACAACAGAATGAACAAAGCAAGAACAGCCTTTTTTAGTCTAAACAATATTTGGAAGTCCTCTCAGTACAGCACAAGCACAAAATTAGGATTATATCAGAGCTGTGTGCTTTCTGTGCTTCTCTATGGTGCGGAATGCTGGAGATTTACAGAGAAGAACATGTCGAAATTGTCATCTTTTCACACAACGTGCCTAAGAAAAATTCTCCGAATCTTTTGGCCGAAAACCATCACCAACCAAGATCTGCTTACTCGGAGCAAGCAAGAGGACATGCACACCATCATAGCTGGCAGACGCTGGAGCTGGGTTGGCCATGTCCTCAGAGGAGACCAAGATGCCATCACAAGAACAGCTATGCTATAGACCCCTGAAGGAAAACGAAAGAGAGGCCGACCAAAAACCACTTGGCGGAGGACTGTGGAGGCTGATATGCAAAGAATGAACCAGAGTTGGGGCACTGTACGAAGGATGGCCACCGACCGAGCAAAGTGGAATCAATTTGTTGTTGCCCTACAAGACGCCACCAGGCGTGATGGCCACTGACTGCTAGACGGTCGACGGCTAAGGATCAAAAATAAAAAAGAAGATTTAGTCGTTCCTCTCCTAACCTGGGGTGTAAAGGTTTTCCTGAAAGAACTCCATACTATCGGCTGTCGTCCTCCTTACATGGTTCCAATCTAGTCCATTGTCTTTCAGATATTGTCTAATGTTGTTCTCCGATCGAACTCACAAAGATTTACTGCTACAAATACTTTTAATTGTATGGAACGCTGCTTTTGACTGAGCAGTTTTACCATTCACTTCTAAAATGCGTCTTTGATCTAATAAGACTAACGTGCCTAGCTAATGGAGGCTATTGACTTGTTTAAAACCTGTCCCATTTACTCTCACGGTGTATTCTGGAGCAGTAATGTTCTTAGAAATGACCATTCATCAACGGCATAAACACGTGTCAGCAGCTGCTCGTGGAACCAAAGGTTGTCAAGAAACAAGCAAAACCAGTCTGTGCCTGTGCCATCTTTTCAAGGATTTCCATGTCTTATTGATCCCTTTTGTATGTCTCTAGATCGCCTCTCCATGTGTCTTTCTTTTTCCATTCTGTTTCTCTTACCATGAAACAGTGGTTGATGCTGATGTTATTTATACGTTAGTCAAGGTTGTGTTTTCTTACTTCCACGTTCCTTCCCTTGTTCATTGATAACTTCTCCTAACATGTCAGAGCTGGAAAAAAAAAAAAAAAAAAAAAAAAAAATATATATATATATATATATATATATATAAAAATATATAAATAAATATATATATATATATATATATATATATATATATATATATATATATATATATATATATATATATATATTTACCTCCAGCACATCTAATTCAGTCATATCCTCTACCATACCTCTCACCTCCAACACATCTACTTCAATCATGTCCTTCACAATCCCTTTAATCTCTATCATATTTACTACAATCGTTTCCTCTACTGTACATCTTTCAATTAGGTTAGTTTGAGTGAGACCAAGAGTATGCAGTTACTTCCCTTCCATAGAAATAACATTGTCTTCTATGGCAATTAAAGCTGTATTGTAAATGTCATCACTGTAGCCAGTTTCCATTTCAGGGTATATTAACTGAGCCTGGTGTTTAAAATCTCCTATAAAATAATCTCTGTATTTCTTCCTTAGTGCTAGTGGGTCACCAACTCCACAGGTTCTAAGTAAAATGTCATCTGATGTTTCTTGCTGTGTGAGATAATGAAGACTCTAAAGGTAGACCAACCAAAAAAATTGCGACCCCTGATCTTGTTGAATTCTTTTTTTGTTTTTTAATATGGGAAATCCATTGATATATTGACCCAAAATTAATGTTAAGGGAAACAATTCAATTAATGTCTG
This sequence comes from Oreohelix idahoensis, assembly GCA_024509875.1. NCBI lineage: Eukaryota > Metazoa > Mollusca > Gastropoda > Stylommatophora > Oreohelicidae > Oreohelix > Oreohelix idahoensis. The sequence goes on from JAMPIV010022386.1 coordinate 35,130, forward strand.
ACTTTCATTACCAAACAACACTGCGTCCCATGTTTCTGTACGGAATAAACCGACAGACGTTCAAAAATATAGATTAGATGAAATACATATTTATATAACAAACTACCGCTACAAGAACACATGTTTGCTTTGGTGCAGGCTTCTTGCACAGGAACCAGCTGCAGTGGGCCTCCCTGCTCCACAAGGAGCTGCGAGAGGAATTATTATAAAACAATTATAAAACAAATCTGGGGGACCTGGATTTCGCAGATGATGTAGCATTCTTAAGTTCAACACCAAGACAATCCCAAGAAGCAATAAATAATTTGTGTCATCTCTCGGTTAAAATTGGTCTCCAAATAAATGCCTCTAAAACTAAAGCTATGAGCTTTTCTAACGAGACCTTTGATATCATCTTGAACGGGGAAAAACTACAGAAAGTTGAAAGTTTCAATTATTTAGGCAGTAAAATGACTCAGGATGGTGACACAACAAGAGAAATCCATACTAGAATTGCTTTGGCAGCTAGCGCCTTCAATAGATTATCTAACATTTGGAAATTACGATATTTGAATATACATACCAAGCTTCGTCTGTTTAATTCAAATGTTATCTCAGTGTTAACATACGGCTGTGAGAGTTGGAAAATAACAAAATCATTGGAGAACAAGCTGAATACATTCGAGAACAAATGTCTTAGAAAACTCATGAACATCAGTTGGAAAGAATTCAAGACTAATCGACAAATAAGAGAAGACTCTAGGCAGAAATATGTCTCCGACTATATAAGGAAAAGACGATGGTCATATATCGGTCATGTCCTACGAATGCAAAACAACAGAATACCACTACAGGCGCTCACTTGGGTTCCTGAGGGTAAGCGGAAAAAAGGAAGACCAAAAGAAACACTCAGAAGAACAATAATAAGAGAAGGAAGAACGTTGGGCCTAAATAATGTGCAAGAGCTAAGAGGAGTGGCGTCACAACGAACAACCTGGAGAGCACTGGTCTCTGCCTTATGCGCCGTGTTTGGCGCTTAAAGAATTTATTATTATTATTATTAATTAGGCGATAATGGATAGTGTTAATGGATGTAAATAACAATTGGCTTGATTGTGTTTTTACTTGTATTTTGGTTAATTCGCAATTATTTCATAATTATTAACTTTCAGCATTATCCTTGTATGGATTCTGAAATAAGCTGTACCATTTCATCGGAATTTATCTGGGGAAACCTATCATCTCTGACACACAAACCTGTTTTAATTTGTTGTTTTCTATACCACAGTCTCAGATAAGCACAAGCAAGAAATCATTATACTAGTTCTGAACATGTTTAGCCGAGTACTTCAGGGTGCTGCCTTTTCCACGATCATGGTTACAACCAACGAAATCTACCCAACAGTTATCAGGTAAGATATGCCGTTTATTCATTCACTCATCTCCTTATCTCGTTTTGCATCTCTTACAGATCATGAGTCCAGGGCCGTTGTCACGGATTGCCTCCCCTGCTTTTTGGTAGTGGTCCAACAGTGACCAAAACTCAAGGGTGTCTACTATTGGCTTCCAAGGTATCTACCTGCGCGCAAGATTACTCTTGGCAGAGATGTAGATAGAAGATTATTGACACTTCTACCTTAAGGGAGCTTTCACAAGATATTTCCAGAAGTCACGAATAATGTTGCACTGGGCTGAACAATTGTTAACGCATTATATCTGGTCCGTCGCCTTTTGTGAAGGATTTAATCAATGGTTTAGCCCGTTCAAGCCCCCAGTTGGTGTAATCCAACGAAATCCCTCTTATAAGGTATAGCTCTGTTTAGAAGTAAATATATGTCTAGGTATATATATATATATATATATATATATATATATATATATATATATATATATATATATATATATATATATATATATATATATATATATATATATATATATATATATATATATATATATATATATATATATATATATATATATATATATATATATATATATTACAGCATATGGCTCATACGTTTGCGTTCATACATATAAAACAACTGAATCGACTATGATTGTTTAGTTTTAAAACAACAGGCAACAAATTTAATAATCAGTTAGTATTAACAGTTTAAAATAAATAAATTGCTGGTGATTGTGACGGATAGGATGAAATTCAGCTGTCCCTGAATTGACGGATGATAACTAGAGTACCCTTGAATAGCATCGAGGCCCCTGAATTTGTGTGTAGTTAAATCGCAACGTGTTTCCCACGTGGAATTCTACCACGCGTGCTAATTAGTATGCACTATCCAACGTGGATTTTCCCCCACGCGGGCTAATTAATATGTAAACAGTTATCATGCGAGGATCCAGGAGTTTCGTTTGTCTTAGGTTTAGTTATCCACGCCTACTACCTATCTCTCGAGCCATGAAAATCAAGCATTTCCCTACCTTTTTCTGTCATCCCGTCTAGAAGGGCGTTGCCAGAGGAGAACAGCAAAGCGGCTACCATCAAAGAGTGTAATCCCAGAAGAACGAAGCAGAGTTTTTCTCACTTACGGTTCACATGTTTAATCGAACCGGTCAAGAGGGCTAGAATCGCTGGCGGCCGAACAGAAATGGGGAAATCCAGAAGCTTTGACCAGCGGCACGAAACGTAGAAAGTTCCCTAATTCAAATAAGGCGACAAACTTCGCATGTCTCTATTACCTTCCATCTATTAACTATATATTGATATCGCTGAAAAATGCAGTTATCATTCGTGCCCAGATAGTTGAAGAAGAAACTAGTTTATACTAGAATCTTACAAGATTTCTTTGGAGTTCTTATATATTGGAGTGAATTCATTCTGGTGCTACGGTAATATATTAGTCTTGAGTGATTTAGTCGTTTAGTTTCTTCATTTATTTCACTGGATTTTTGTGTTAATTTAAACCTATTAAATAAACCTATCACAAAGTTGTCCAGATATAAATTAAATAATATAACTATCCGTTATTTCCCGAGATAATAGATGTGCAACATAATCTTAAACGCTAGGCAAGCGAAATCGGTTATTAACCTTTTATTTCTATTTCATCTTGTGTCAATTTTGAGTAATTAACTGTTCATAGCAAGTGGTAATTAAATCGATACATTGGCTAGTCACTCGTGTAATTTCTTTAATATACATAATTAAATACCATAGTGATTTTACAGGTCTTACCGAACAACGTGGGTGTTAGAATTAATTATAGTAGATTTACCTGTTTTATATTCTCTTTTATACAGGTGGTCATACCTTGTTCGATCCAACTGTTTTTATTATATATAGAGAGTCATGTTCAGATGGCTTACGGCATCCCCTTTTATATGTTCCTAAACTTACAAGAACATTGACAGTAACACATCTGATGTTAAGAGACCCTTATAGGTCCACCGAGATTTTCTATATTAATTCTATAAAGTTCCCTAGCCTGATGAGGCAGAACTGACCGCACAAATATTAAATTAAACCCAGATGACAGTAAACATTATTCCTACCACCAACTTCTACAGAGAACCTTTACGGCTATTTCTTTCCAAGAACAGCCTGGGAGTAACATTCTGTTGATTGAAATATTTCCCAGTCATTACGACAGAATCCTAGAAAACAAACTTATTCCCAATTAAATACCTGCAAATCCGACAAAGAAGACCCGCCAGGAAAATCATAAATCAACGCACCCATCCAGCGAAAAACTCCGAGAGAAAATAGCAGTGCCTATACGGAGATTTCTGGGGCTGAACGGGACAAAATTCACAGGACATATAATAGTCTTTAATACATTTGTGTTTGATAAATTCTTTGGACGTATGCAGTGTCGGCAGAGGGTAAGTTTGACTGTTGTGAGCGCTCACTGTATGAATGTAGAGCGGGAAAACGGAACGAAAGAATTTATTTCTTAAGTTACTACTAATATAACACCTTCTCTGTTATCTATCTCTCACTAAGCCTGAAGGCCCACGGGATAGTAAAATTACGGACATACCTTGTACCCATCCTGACTACCCCACTCCCCATTGTTAATCACTAGAGTAATCTTTTGGGTAAATAACCCCCGGGCTTGATCATTCCTAGGTTTTCCATATTTCAGAGGGAGGGTCGATGAGGGTATATTTTGTTCTTTTCTCTTCTTCTTCTTCTTCCGTCCTTAGCCACCGACCGTCAAAGCAGTCAGTGGCTATTACGCCTAGTGGCGTCTTAGGGCAACAGCAGATAGGTTTTCTTTGCCATTGTTTCCCATCACGCCTATTGGCGTCTTTAGGGCAACGGGAAATCAATCCATTTGCTGTTGTTTCCGTAATCGAAGTGACTGGCAAACGGGTGATCAGCCCGTTGGTTCTTTTCTCTTACGTAACTTTTATTTAAATGATGAAATGATAACGATGTATTTTATGTTGTAATCTATATTTTTCTAAAGTTAAAATAAGCGTAATCAACCTTAAGCTATAAGTTTTGGTCAAAACCTCCCCTGCCCCCCCATTATATGTGCTCATAGTCTACCTGTTCGTTTCTACGTATGTACGTATTGATGTCACAAAATTGTTTGTGTGTGCGTACGAGAGGATAGTGTATTTGAACCAGCATCAAAAGTGAGAAAAAAATACGTCTCCATTTAAGTGTGTCGTACTAGATAGGTTGGAGTGAGCAACTACTCAATCCAAGACTGTAATTTTTCCTACACTCTGTAATCCTCGTAAACAGGACTATTTCTCACACCTTTCTCTCACCTAGATTTCACCATCTCACCTCTGCTCGATTGGAACCATAACAGTAAGGCCTATCTATAAAACTTACGACAGTGATTTTATATTAGAATCAAATTTTCTCTTCACTGAGATTTAGGGTGAGGATATATCGAAAGTCCTTTGTGTTGGTGCCTTTTTACAAGCACTTAACTTTTATAAGGGAGTCCTGCAGGTATGGTTATGTAATCATCACTCATTACTCACCACTACTCCCGTCCGAGTCTGGAGTCGCTCTGCTGTAGGGTTTCCCGCACGACTAGTCAGAAACAATCACCAACTATTGCAATAGTGGTTCATGAATAAACTATTTTCATATGTTGAGGCTGCCAGCCTTGTTTATATCCACTTAGCAAGAAACCTGTAGAATTTACATTAGTAAATAAATTGTTTACACTTACCCCAAAATTTTGGGAATACACAATCTCCTTGCACAGATTTAGATTGGACACAGCTCTGAATTAGATGCCTCGAAATCACTTAGGTCTGGAAATTCGAGTTAATTCCTCTGATGGCGGGCGTTCTTCAAAATCCTGGCCTGGGAAAACTTTTGTTTAATTCCTCTATGACTTTGTCTGGGAAATTAGAGTTAATTCCTCTGACGGCGGATGTTTTGTGAAATCACCTGAGCCTGGGAAAACTTTTGTTAAATTCCTCTATGACTTACTTACTTACTTAGTCGTTCCCCTTCTACCGTGAGATGTAGAGGTTTGGAAGAGAGAGCGCCAGACCATTCTATCAGCTGTCTTCTTCCTGGCCTGGTTCCATTCTAGTCCTCGGTCCTTCAAAGATTGTCTAATGTTGTCCTCCCAGCGGACTCTGGGTCGTCCTGGAGGTCTGGATCCCTGGCTCTTTGTTTCCCATGCTTGTCGTGGTAGCCGATCTTCTCCCATTCTGCAGACATGGCCAAACCATCTTAGTTGGGACTGTTCTATTTGGGTCTGCAGCGGATGGGATTTTAGGCCTTGACGGATCGTCTGGTTGCGGACCATGTCTCTTCTTGTTACTTCAACCACTTTCCTCAGATACCTCATTTCTGAGGTTTGGATCTGGCTTTTGTGGGTTGTAGTCATTGCCCACGACTCGCATCCATATGTCAAGACTGGGACATAGGTGGAGCGGTATACAGCCATCTTCGTTTTCTTACCAACCTCTTTCTTGCTGAGGAATCCACGATTTATGGCCTGAAAAAGTCTCCCAGCCGCTGCTTTTCGAGTGGCCAACTCTTCTTTGATGCCTCCCTTTCGGTCTATAATAGCTCCGAGATATTTAAAGTGGTCGACCTGCTCCAGGACCTGTTCTCCCAACTTAATCTGATGTTTTCTTTCTTCTCGTGATATCACCATGGATTTTGTTTTAGAGCTGCTTATGACCATCCCTCTCTTCTCCAGCTCTTCCTTCCAGACTTGCAGGTTGGATTGGAGATGTGCCTCTGATTTAGCAATCAGGGCAACATCATCAGCAAATGCCAGCTCCGAAATATAGACCTGTCTCATCTTCCAGTACCCCACTGAATACTTTCTTGTTCTCTCCTTACATGCCTTGATGACATCGTCCATAAGGAGTATGAAGAGGTAAGGTGATAGGATATCACCTTGTCTTACACCAGTGGTGGTCCTGAACTCTTCTGACTTATGGTTTGCTGTCCTCACATAATTTCTGCAAGACTTGTAGAAGCTCTGTATAGCATGAATCAGAGGTGCTGGAATATTCTTCCTTGCCAAACAGTCCCAAAGTTTGCTCCAGGGGACCCTGTCAAACGCCTTTTCCAGATCTATGAAACAAAGATGGATCTCACTCTTATACTCAAGGGCCTTTTCACTCAGCTGTCTGAGTGTGAAGATTAGGTCTTGAGTACTTCGGTTTGCTCGGAATCCGCACTGGACCTCATCCAATTGTGGCTCAGCTAGGCGTCGGAGTCTCTGCTCTAGGATTCTAGAGTAGATTTTACCAGGGACACTGAGAAGGGATATGCCTCTATGGTTTCCACATTGTCGATTGTCACCCTTTTTGAAAATTGGTGTGATGATGGCAATCTCCCAATCCTTTGGTATGGTCTTGTTGCACCATGCTGCCTGTAGGACCTTTAAGAGTAATAGGTCGCCTGATGCTCCCATGTACTTAACCATTTCTGGTGTTATACCATCATGCCCTGCTGCTTTGCCCATCTTTATTTTCTCTAGTGCTGCCCTCAGTTCTTCCATCTTTATCATCTTCACCATTATTGGTTTTCTCTTCTGTGCTAGTGGTTATCATTTCTGATGCTTCATCATGCTCACCATCCAGGAGTTCTGAGAAATATTCTTTCCATCTTTCCATTACTTCCTTCGGGGCAGTAAGCAATTTGCCTTGCTTGTCCTTTATAAATTTGAGAGGGCATTGTTTTTCTTTCCTCATGTTCTTTAGGGTCTTATAGAACAATTTCTGGTTTTCTTGTGCATCTTTTTCTAGCTTTTCTCCAAATTCTTCCCAGGACTTCTGTTTTGCTGCTAGCACTTTGTTCTTTGCTTCTGTTCTGAGTGTCACATATTCTCTATATTTTTCCATTTGTCCTGTTGTGTTTTTAGCTCCTAAGTATTGTTTCCATGCCATTTTCTTCTCTCTTATTTTCTCTTTGACTTCCTCTGTCCACCAAGGTGTCCTCTTTCTCTGGTTCCCAAGTCGGACTTCACCGCATGCTTCTGCAGCAGCTGTCTTTATGATATCCTTGAATTTATTCCAGAGGGTTTCCAAGTCATCAGGTCGTTCTTCTGTGTTGCTCACTGCTGTAGCAATAAGCCCCTGATATCTGGTCTTAATTTCTGGCTCTCTCAGCTTGTAGGTCCTAATGCTCATTTCTCCTGCTCGTTTACTTGGTTTCTTGCGTGATGTTGGGCAGTTCCTAGGCTGAGCAACTCTTTCAGTTGTTCGTTTGATTGTTAGCAGGTAGTGATCACTTCCAATCTCTGGCCCCCTCCAGACTCTTGCATCTCGGACATATCTGAATGAGCTTCTCCGAACAATGGCATAGTCGATCACTGACTTCTCATTCTTGGTTGGTTCACATCTAGTGTATGCATGTATGCGCTTATGGGGGGACTTTGTGTTTGTAATGATCAGATTCTGCTCACTGCAGAATCTAAGGAGTCGCTTTCCATTGTCATTGAGAGTATCTTCTCCATATCTTCCGATAACTCCACCCCATCTAGCATGGTCATTTCCAACTCTGGCATTAAAATCTCCGAGCATAATAACTTCATCTAGGCAGTCATCCACTGTCCTTTGAAGCAGCTCGAAGAATTCCTCCTTGACCTCTGCTCTCTCATCCTCATTTGGCCCATACACTATGACCAGGTTGACTATGGTTTCTCCTTCTTTTAGTTTTACAACCATAATGCGCTCCGAGACAAAGTTCCATCCCTTGATACTATCTTTTTGATTTTGGGCCACAATGCAACCCACGCCCCCTTTAGCTCTTTCAGATATGGGTACACCACTGTAGAGCAACGTGTTGCCATCGAGATCCATGACTCCTTGTCCTTTTTTCTTCGTTTCCGTTATAGCCAGGATTTCTAGTTTTGCTTTCCTCATCTCTTCCACCAGCTCCTCTTCCTTCCCATTTATACTTCTTGTGTTCCAAGTTCCATAAGTCGTAGTCCGTAGTCCGTTCCAGTTCGTCGCCTTTAGAATCAGTCCGGTTTTCTCTCTTGTAGTTCGCGTAATCATAATTTAAAGCAAACAGGTGATTGGCCTGTTGTGCCTTTGCATGGTGGAGGGGCTGCCTCCTTACGGCCTCCATGCAGGCCGCCCTCCTCCTTTTTCATCCGGGCTTGGGACCGGCATTGGCGGAGTTAATTAAAGTCCTGGCCTCTTTTAGTTTCCAGCCTTGTATTAAAAATGCGGGTTTACTTGTGAATTCCAAAGTTGCCCAATACTCGATCTGTTACTTATAGTTGTGGAATTTCTAAGTCCAATGTCTCCTTTTTCTTTCTGGCTTTTAGGAGTCACTGATGTGACTTGTGCGCTGCAGTCTCTCTGTGTGATCTGTGTCTGCGTTTTCATCACATTATATTCTCAGTTCTTAGTGCAAATCACTGATTGCACTTCCGACTAGTGTGCCAATAAAATACATTGTATATTTCAGCTCATCACAATGAACTAATCCAATCGAATCTCGTTCAGCACTACGTGGGTAAGGGTGTTTCAAATTAAACAAAAATACCCTCACGGGTTTCAAAGTATTAAATGTAATATCCATGCGTGACCTCTTACAGTGATGTCATATCGTTGCGTAAGACTTTCGGATGCACCTATCTGCCTCTCACCATATTGTGACCATGTGTTCCTGGCGTAACGTCTACAAATCTTGAGTTTCCAGACAAATTATCTGAGATAATTACACACAGGGATGGTCTAAGCGGAAGCAAATTACGCATTACCCCCTGTGTTTCGCTAGACGGATCTCCGCCAGATTAGCCACACAATGTGGGATTCTATTCATAGACCGTGCACAATGCAAGCTTGAATAAACAGGTACAGTCGCTTTGAAAGATGGTCAGCCTGATAATACGTGATAAAATATTATCGCTGCCCGGGTCAATAAACCTGGCGTTACACAAACAGTCGAGGAGTGAAGTGTTAGAGACTTAGTTCTACTGATCCAACGTTGAGAGCAAAAATGAATGACAAGGCAAAAAGTATGCCAAATAAAAACGATGATCGGTGAGATAAAAATGAAGAAAAATAAGTGATACTGCCGGAGTGAATTAAAGAGTGAGAGACTTTTCCCAATAAAACAAATTGCCAACTTCCATTTTAAAAAACAGATGTCTTGTAAAAAAAATTAGAAGCACAAAACTTGAAACTGCTACATTAATCTTAAATTGCAAGAATATGAAAAACAACAATCTTTGATTACCTTTCTCAAATACAATACGTTGAACTCTCCCAGACAATCTGCGTCCAGCAGTTCATCAACAGAGCAGAGGAAAATTATGATGGTTATGTTTAACGTTTATCTCTGCCAGACATCTGTGTCCAGCAGTTCATCAACAGAGCGAGAAAAATTATTATGATTAGGTTTATCGTTTATCTATGCCAGACAATCTGCGTTCTGCAGTTTATCAACAGAGCGGAGGAAAATAAAGATGATTTTGTTTAACGTTTATCTCTGCCAGACAATCTGCGTCCAGCAGTTCATCAACAGAGCGGAGGAAAATTATGATGATTATTTTTAACGTAACTCCGCCTAGGCCGGTCCCAAGCCCGGCTGAAAATGGTGGAGGGCGGCCTGCATGAAGGCCGTAAGGAGGCAGCCCATCCACCATGCAAAGGCACAGCAGGCCAATCCCCTGTTTGCTTTACATCCCGATTGCGCGAACTACAAAAGAGAAAACCTGACTGATTTTAAAGACGACGAACTGGAACGGACTACGGACTACGACTTATGGAACTTGGAACACAAGAAGAAGTATAAATGGGAAAGAAGAGGAGCTGGTGGAAGAGATGAGGAAAGCAAAACTAGAAATCCTGGCTATAACGGAAACGAAGAAAAAGGGACATGGAGTCATTGATCTCAATGGGCCAAATGAGGATGAAAGAGCAGATGTCAAGGAGGAATTCTTCGAGCTGCTTCAAAGGACAGTGGATGACTGCCTAGATGAAATTATCATACTCGGAGATTTCAATGCCAGAGTTGGAAAAGACCATGCTAGATGGGGTGGAGTTATTGGAAGATATGCAGAAGATACTCTCAATGACAATGGAAAGCGACTCCTTAGATTCTGCAGTGAGCAGAATCTGATCATTACAAACACAAAGTTCCCCCACAAGCGCATACATGCATACTTTAGATGTGAACCAACAAAGAATGAGAAGTCAGTGCTCGACTATGCCATAGTTAGGAGGAGCTCATTCAAATATGTCCGAAATGCTAGAGTCTGGAGGGGGCCAGAGATTGGAAGTGATCACTACCTGCTTACAATCAAAAGAACAACTGAAAGAGTTGCACAGCCTAGGAATTGCCCAACATCACGCAAGAAACTAAGTAAACGAACGGGAGGAATGAGCATTAAGACCCACAAGCTGAGAGAGCCAGAAATTAAGACCAGATATCAGGGGCTTATTGCTACAGCGGTGAGAAACACAGAAGAACAATCTGATGACTTGGAAAACTCTGGCTCAAATTCAAGGACATCATAAAGACAGCTGCTGCAGAAGCATGTGGTGAAGTCGGGCTTGGGAACAAGAGAAAGAGGACACCTTGGTGGACAGAGGAAGTTAAAGAGAAAATAAGAGAGAAGAAAATGGCATGGAAACAATACTTAGGAGCTAAAAACACAGCAGGACAAATTGAGAAATATAGAGAATATGTGACACTCAGAACAGAAGCAAAGAACAAAGTGCTAGCAGCAAAACAGAAGTCCTGGGAAGAATTTGGAAAAAAGCTAGAAAAAGATGCGCAAGAAAACCAGAAATTGTTCCATAAGACCCTAAAGAACATGAGGAAGGAAAAACAATGCCCTCTCAAATTTATAAAGGACAAGCAAGGCAAATTGCTTACTGCTCCGAAGGAAGTAATGGAAAGATGGAAAGAATATTTCTCAGAACTCCTTGATAATGAGCAAGATCAAGCATCAGCAATGATAACCACTAGCACAGAAGAGAAAACCAATGGTGGTGAAGATGACATAAAGATGGAAGAACTGAAGGCAGCACTGGAGAAAATCAAGATGGGCAAAGCAGCCGGGCATGATGGTATAACACCAGAAATGGTTAAGTACATGGGAGCATCAGGCAACCTATTACTCTAAAGGGTCCTACAGTCACCGTGGTGCAACAAGGCCATACCAAAGGATTGGGAGATTGCCATCATAACACCGGTTTTCAAAAAGGGTGACAATCGACAATGTGGAAACCATAGAGGCATATCCCTTCTCAGTGTCCCTGGTAAAATCTACTCTAGAATCCTAGAGCAGCGACTCCGACGCCTAGCTGAGCCACAATTGGATGAAGTCCAGTGCGGATTCCAAGCAAATCGAAGTACTCAAGACCTAATCTTCACACTCAGACAGCTGAGTGAAAAGGCCCTTGAGTGAGATCCATCTGTATTTCATAGATCTGGAAAAGGCGTTTGACAGGGTCCCCTGGTACAAACTTTGGGACTATTTGGCAAGGAAGAACATTTCAACACCTCTGATTCATGCTATACAGAGCTTCTACAAGTCTTGCAGAAATTATGTGAGGACAGCACACCATAAGTCAGAAGAGTTCAGGACCACCACTGGTGTAAGACAAGGTGATATCTTGTCACCTTATCTTTTCATACTCCTCATGGACGATGTCATCAAGGCATGCAAGGAGAGAACAAGAAAGTATTCAGTGGGGTACTGAAAGATGAGACAGGTATGTATTTCAGAGCTGGCATTTGCTGATGATGTTGCCCTGATTGCTAAATCAGAGGCACATCTCCAATCCAACCTGCAAGTCTGGAAGGAAGAGCTGGAGAAGAGAGGGATGGTCATAATCAGCTCTAAAACAAAATCCATGGTGATATCACGAGAAGAAAGAAGACATCAGATAAAGCTTGGAGAACACGTCCTGGAGCAGGTCGATCACTTTAAATACCTCGGAGCTATTATAGACCGAAAGGGAGGCATCAAAGAAGAGTTGGCCACTCGAAAATCAGCAGCTGGGAGACTTTTTTTAGGCCATAAATCGAGGATCCTCAGCAAGAGAGAGGGTAAGAAAACGAAGATGGCCGTATACCGCTCCACCTATGTCTCAGTCTTGACATTTGGATGCGAGTCATGGGCAATGACTAGAACCTACAAAAGCCAGATCCAAACCTCATAAATGAGGTATCTGAGGAAGGTGGTCGAAGTAACAAGAAGTGACATGGTCCGCAACCAGACGATACGTCAAGGCCTAAAATTCCACCCCCTGCAGACCCAAGTAGAACAGTCCCAACTAAGATGGTTTGGCGATGTCTGCAGAATAGGAGAAGATCGGCTACCACGACAAGCATGGGAAACAAAGAGCCATGGATCCAAACCCTCAGGACGACCCAGAGTCCCCTGGGAGGACAAAATTGGACAATCTTTGAAGGACCGAGGACTAGAATGGAACCAGGCCAGAAGGAAGACAGTCGATAGGATAGTCTGGCGCAGTCTCTTCCAAACAGCTGCATCTTTCTTCATTTTTATGCACAAAGGGTTTGGAGTAAAAAAAAAAATACGTTTGCATTGTATAGGGACACACATTGATGAAACTAGTTGAACACATTACAAGGCATTCGTTGTCCCTGAATCCATAAGGTAAAATAAATATTGGAACCCAAAAAACAAACGAGAAAGGAAATTGAGATAAACATTTTAAAATGATACAGAAGACAGAGAGAGAATTTGAGCGAATGATACAACCTCTTTGACGTGACCTGATTGAAAGTCTATGCTCACTAGGAGATGAATAATGATGAATGAATTCTATTCTACGTTATTTTTAGTTTTTTTTTTTTTTTTTGTCAAGAGATTTTGTGTTTGCAATATCAAGTAGATAACTATTTCTCCAGATCGCTTGGTTTTGGCGCTGCCAATGTTACTGCAAGAATTGGAGGCATTATAGCACCATTCGCACTGAACTTTGTAAGTTACATAAAAGTGTTACTCTGTGTTGATCTATCTATCTATCTATCTATCTATCTATCTATCTATCTATCTATCTATCTATCTATCTATCTATCTATCTATCTATCTATCTATCTGTCTATCTGTCTATCTGTCTGTCTGTCTGTCTGTCTGTCTGTCTGTCTATCTATCTGTCTATCTGTCTATCTGTCTGTCTGTCTGTCTGTCTGTCTGCCTGCCTGCCTAATTACCTATCTACCTCACTGTCTGTCTGTCTCTCGCTTTCTCTCTCTTTCTTAAGTGCATGAAAATAAGTTATCAATAGGTGGTAAATAAATATTAGACAAACATAAAGGTATGTTTTCAGGCACTCGTAAGAAATAAAGAAGTAGAGAACTAGACAACAGAAAAACAACAGACGTGAGTGGCTTACCCAGGACTCGAACCCAGAACCTTCCGTGCGACAACCCCGCCTAGCTATGCAAGCGAATCACACTATCCTCCCTGCCATCTAGGCATCACCAATAGCTAGGCGGGGTTGTCGCACGAAAGGTCCTGCGTAAGCCACTCACGTCTGTTGTTTTTCTGTTGTCTAGTTTTCTACTTCTTTATTTCTTACGAGTGCCTGAAAACATACCTTTATGTTTGTCTAATATTTATTTACTGTTTACAGGCCTCGGGTTTCCCTTCCTTATGTGTTATCAACAGGTGGGTAAGATTTCACACATTTACATATTAGTTTGTTGTGTCTGCACTTTCCTGTCGTGGATCAGTTACCGGATTCCGGGATCAAAATCTGGGACACTCCAGTCTACCCAGCTGTAAATGGAGACCTGTCTCTGCTCTTGAGTTATGGAAGACAAAGGCAGCGAGGAAGGAAACCGGCCACCCCACCTCATATGAAAGACTGCACCAAGTATTGTGAAATCTCATTCCATGGCAGTATCTGCTGTGGAATTACCATACCTTTTTTTTTTCTTTTGTTTTGTCTGAACATGTTAGATCCACTAAAATTGTAGGAAATGCCTTTTTGTTGGGGTTTAAACTGCACATTGCATAAATATATTCCCAGTTACAGAAATAGTAAATTGAGGCTCTTGAAATTTGGATATATAGAAAAATGGGGCGTATCTCGTGGAAAGAGAAGAAAACAAATAAGGAGGTCCTAGAAAATCTAGGTATGAAAAGAGAACTAATGAGGGAGATCAAAGTTCGGCAGCTAAAATACTTTGGCCACATAAAAAGGCATAACACCCTGAAGAAGACCATAATAGAAGGGAGAGGTGAAGGCAAACGTGCAAGGGGAAGACATCGCTATAAGTGGGAAGATAACATCAAGAGATGGACAGGAAAGAGTCTATCAGAGTGCACCACCAAGACAAGAGACAGAAGACGTTGGAGATCCATTACAGCCAATCTTCATTGTGGAGATGGCTGCTGATGATGACAGTTTATAACAGCCTCTATTCAATTTTCTTTTCACTGTTTCTGTTTTCGTCGTTGGTAATCTAACAATGTATATTGTCAGCTGTGG